>CM073774.1:105780583-106012635 GCA_037158775.1 Hetaerina titia
TTCTTCTCCACGCCCACATTTCAAAAGCCTCCAATCTACGTCTATCCTCTTGCTTCAGCGACCAGGTTCCGCGCCGTACATAGCTACGCTCCATATCAGAGTTTTTAAGAGTCTTGCCTTAACATCCCTACTCAACGTCCCCGTCATCAACTCCCTCCTCCTTGAAAAAGCCTCCTTGCCTAGCGCAATTATTCTCCTTACGTCCCTACTACTTAGACCGTGTTGGTCAAAAACACTTCCGAGATACGTAATCTGTTCTACCTGCTCTATTTTTTCCCCTCCTATTTTAATGTTTTGCTTAGCCTTTTTCTTTCTGGAAAATCGCATAACCTTCGTATTAATAATACTGGTTCTCATCCCATATCTGTCGCACTGAATTTCCAATTTACTTAGCAATTGTAACCCCTGGGCCGACTGACAAACCAAAGCCTGGTCTTCGGCAACCCTAACTGATTTTACGAACTCCCCTCCGACTTTCATTCCTACCTCCAGTTCTTCCCATGCCTCCTAAATCATTTCCTCCACATATACGTTGAACAGCACCGGTGACAATGGGCAACCCTGCCTTACACCTCTTCCTAACACTGCCCATCCGGACTCTCCGTTCCCCACTCGCACCTGAGCAGTCCACTACGAATCAGTCCATACAAAGTCTTCCGCCCACATTTTCCTAAACATTTCAACAGTTCCACAGGAATGTTGTCTACCTCCACGGCCTTATTTGCTTTCATCTCCTTTAATGCCCTTTCTATCTCATCGTCGAGTATGCTGGACCTAAGCTATCTTCCCCTACGTCATGTTCCTTTTCTATGTCTAACCTCATTGGCCTAAGCCCTTTACCATACAGTTCTTCTACATATTCCATCCATCTCTCTTGATCTTCTGGATTCTTGTAAAGCCCATAAATTTTGTCCTTTCTATACATGTTTTCCATGTCCTCGTACTGCGTTTTCCGAGACGCTTCTTTTTATTAATTTGTTGCCGATTTAAATTTATTATTCCACTCTTTTCAAATTCTTACACCAAACTCAGGATTCCCATTCTCCCATATCTTTCTCTCATATAATCTTTCTAATCATCACATCAGTTATCCATGGTTTCCTTGTCATTTTCCTAGTTACATTTGATATACCTTCTTTTGGGGCTTTCAATATTGCTTTTTTAATATACGGTATTCCCATTTTTCTTCGATAGTACTCAGGTCTTTACCGCCATCCATGATTTTCTCTACAGCCTGCTGGTACTCCTTCCTTATTAATGCATTTAATGCTTCTACATTCCATTTCCTAGCCCGCCGCCTTACCTTCTTCAGACGGACGCTGCACTTCATACAAACTAAATTGTGGTCAGAGTCCGCATCCGCTCCAGGGAAACTGTGCGAATTTACCACAGTGTTCCTAAACCTGTACCTAACCATAATCTAACTAATACCTTTCTAAGTCACCTGGTATTTTCCATGTATACCTACGCCTTTTGTGGTGTCTAAACCATGTGTTGGCGATGACTAATCCCTGTCTCCTGCAGAACTCAATTGCTTTCTCCCAGCGGTCATTCTTCGTGCCTAAACCGTAGTCCCCCACCTCATCACCATCTCTTCCTTCGCCTACCGTCGCATTCCAATCCCCCATCACCATCAAATGTTTCCCTGCGGGAACACCCGCGATTATATCCTCTGACCGTATAATCTCTTCTTCCTTGTGATTTGTTGGCGGCATGTATACCTGAACAATGACCAAATTCCTCGGTTCTGCTTTTATCTCTACTAGTAATATAATAGCCGTTGCTTGCTCTATTTTTACCACGCTTCTTCATCTCCTTTAATTCAATATTATGGTAACCCCTCGTTGGCTCTCGTCCCCTCCAATGTACACGTATATCACACAAGTATCCCCGCTATCTTGCCATCTCATCTCGCATAGACCTAAAACATCCGTACGTAAAGCGGTGTGATGAGGCCTATCGATGGGATGGAGAAGTCAGATAAGCAGAGAGAGAGAGAGGCGGATACATCAGGGGGAAGAGAGAGGGGGGCGTGGGCTAAACGTATTCTAATTAAACCATGGCGGCCCAAGCGTGGGGGGAGTCCAGCGTGGGAGACTGCAGCGCCGGTTAATGTGGTTGGTTCTCGGGGCGTCACCCATGGGTTGGCGCCCCGTCCGAAAAGCGCCGGTGATAATGAACAGACTCTATGGCATCCGTGCCACGGAGGAGAGGGACCGGGCGATGCATTTACCGTCGTTCCCGGAATGGGATTCCCGGGAGATGAGCCGTCATCGCGAGTCTGCGACTTCCCTTCCCATTGGAGGGCAAAGTGCGGGTTGGAGTATGCCTTCCCAGGCTCATAGGGCCCGAAGCATCGACGCCGAGTACCACAAGGGACGATCTTCCCTCCGGTTTCCTCATGAAGACCATAGCTCTCGACTAAATCGTAACCGAATACCTTTGTTTTTATTAAAGTAACCAAGCAGCTACGTTCAGCTTAAATTTCCCCAGTAATATTAATTTCATCCATAGGAAACAGAATTGCAGTGATTTATCATTGCTTTCATCGAATCCGTTCACCTATAGGGGACCTCTAGGGGATGCAGTACATGGTAGGAGTTTTCAAGAATATAGACCCATAGTCACTATAGGTAAGATACGTTTATTTGGTACGACGTTGCAGTGGTTTACCGTAATATCCGTAATCCTGAGGACAGAGCAGCTTTATCAGATGACCTTAATGCGATACAACGCTGGTGCAACACTTGGCGATTAGAATCAAAACTAATAAAATGCGTAGTGGTGAATTTTTGGAAAAAGATCATTGCCCTCCAGAACGCCTACTGCGTCATGAACACTGAAATGGAATGTCTAGACAGAATTAAACACCTAGGCATTACCCTCTCTCACGACCTCTCCCGGGTGAAATATATGCGGGTAATGTGTGGGCAAGCTAACAGTTGTTATGTTAAACTTAGTATCGCATCCAAAATATAAGAGCAGCTAGGCTGGGAATCACTCACGGAGCGAACGTTAAATTACAGACTGAAGCTCTTGCATAAATTGGAAGGACGTCTCTCTAGCAATGATGCTGAAATTGTATGATTATCCCATTGTACTACGGTAGATCTGGTCAATAAGATTAGAAATATTAAGGGTATAACAGATTTAAGATGTCATTTTATCCACGAACGATAAGGGATCAGAATAAAATTGTCCGATCGTAGGGTCATTTTCGGATAAAAATTAGTCTGTTGTGTATTCACCTCCTGCCACACACCCTAGCGGTGGCGCGCAGGGTAAATATAAATAAAATAAAAAATAAAAATATGGCAAAACACGACCCACGCACTAATCAACCCTTTTTTGATTGATACGCACACCTTTTACCTGCCTTCATTCTGCCCAACTTGCCTGTCCATTTCCCCACCATTTGCCGAATGTTCTCCACTCCCATCTGTCGTACGCATTCCATCGCCAATCAAAATTCTTTTCATCCATCTCTCCTGCCTCTTTTGTACGATTTGTATGAGCCTCGTATTTCAAACACCAGTGCCCTCTCCTCGTCCACCATGACTAGCAGGGTACTAAAATATCAAATATCCTTCCGTTGGCTCGCGGAGTATTTATGTCGATGTCGTCCAAAATGACAAGGATTTCCCACATTAAGAGCTAAAATAGTTTAAAGCCAAAACTCGTAAATCTGTGGAGAGAGAACCGCTTCTCATCCGATCAATGGTTAGACAATAATTTGCAAGAATTAGTGTAACCAGGAGACACCGCAACACATATATTTACTTAGCACCCAGTTAATCATCACCGTGGCCGAGTCATACGCGGGTGTCGCTCCGGGCGCGCTCCGTCCCCTGGGCGACAAAGCGGCGAGTGGCGCGGGGAACGGGCGCCGGCCACGCCCTCCACTACCCGCTGCCATAGCGACGCAGGCCAACACAAACTTTGTGCTCGCGGTTGTTGTAAGTTATTTTTGACTTTATAGTAGTCATTCACTGCATAACATTTCACAAAATTTGTTTGCCCTTAACACTGGAAGTAATTGGATTATTTTAATGGATTGTATGATGTCAGGTGAAAATTAATGGAAATCTTACATTAGACAGAACAAAATACAAAATTTAGTAGGAAACATTGAAAATATAATCAGGCTTCACAAGGTCCATTGAAGAGCTGATATCAGGTACATTTTTAGAGAATATTTGGGGTTACATAGCCACTGGTCCAGCAGCCGGGGGAAGAGGGCGGAAGGGTGAGATTGCGGGAGGGAAGGACGCGGTGCAGCGCATGGAGAGGTGAGGGGGCAGGGGGATGGATGTCGGAAGGGGGACTGATGCCTAATCGGTGAACCTATGGCAGGGGGCATGAACCCGAAGGGGTACAGTGAAACTGTGAGGGCGAGGAGGTTGTGTTCACGAATCACTCCATCACCAAACTTAGGGTGTAGTGAACATTCAAGAGGGAGACGTTCACTTTTGACAATTATTCCTACTTCTGAACCGCTCCCATGCATCCAGCATGAGTCCTTTGGTTTCTTGATAAAGGACATTGGAAATAAAATCAGCCTCTTCAACTTGGAAATGCTGGTAGGGAGGGGGGGTTGGGGGGGGCTGGGATTTCCAAAATCTTCAAACCCTTGTCCTTGCACTCCAAATGATTTTCCTGCCTTCCCTATGTGCGTACACAATGCAATCACTGCATTTCAGTTTATATACGAGCCGTACGTCAAAGCCTTTTCCAAATGTTCTCCGAGGGACTTACGGCTCGAGCCACCTCGGCGTTCGTGCTTAGAGCGTACAACGAGGCAGAGAGAGAGAGAGCACAATCGTCCAATTGCCGGTGGCCCAACACTGGGAGAAATTTACGTGAGGTTCAAGGTCGATAGGGAAGAAAAAGTAGGAATTACACCTCCGAACCTGCACTGTGGGCCGAATTGAGAGCAATGCCCGGGAATTTTCCCGTGATAACGAGCCCGACGTAGAAACTAAGTGGGTCCCCCAGAAACACAATGTCGCCCGAGAGATGGATGGCTTGGGAGAAGCAGCAATGCCGAATGATAGAAAATTAGTCAACCCGGACCGGTGGACTGCGATGGCCGTCCCCTTTCAAATATGAGCCTCGACCTCACATCATATATAGGGGCTACATAATCTGCAATACAATGTCACTTTTCGACGGGACTTACCCCGCATGGGACTGCCAATTAATGATTGTAGGGCAGTCTACCTTTCTTTACTGTTTTCAAACTTGCCCTTCCATCCCTCTCGCTCTCTTTGAGGGGGGGGACTCACGCCGTGCGCCGTCTACAGCATTGAGTGTTCACGATTCACCAGTTGGAGAGGAGGAGAGTTTTTTCATTTTTCGACTAATCGAAAATTAATAAATTTTTATTTTAAAACTTTGGTCGACATCCATGTGTATTTTCGATATCGACCAACCCTAGTTTAATTTCTACGACGAAGCCGCCTTCCCCGAAGGTCATATGAGGCCCAATCCGAGTCGGTCCGTTTTCACATCTTTTGTTTTTTTATTTATGTACCCTGCAAGCCACCGCTAGGGTGTGTGGCAGCGGGAGAATGCACACCAGACTAATTTGGAACCGAATATGACCCTACCGCGGTTGGACATTTTTATTCAGATTCCTTTATCGTTCGTGGAAAAATTACATCATCAATCTATCTGTTCCACACTTAATCTCTCTAATTACAGGGACGCACCCAAAACTGGTAGGACTGATTTTTTTACAAGAATTTTATTGACGATATACTTACATCGACTTAATAATCTTCAAAGTATGCTCCTTGAGCTGCTACACACTTAGTATAACGTTGCTCCCATTCCCCGTACGCCCGATGGAAATTTTCTTTGGGGATGCCGTTGATGACCCTCGTCGAAGCTTCTTGAACGGCCTTTATCGAGTCAAAACGTCATCCCTTGAGCTGTCTTTTCATCAGGGGGAAGAAGAAGAACAGATGGTGCCAGATCGGGAGATTAGGGCGGGTGCGGCAACTTGGCAACGCCGTATTTGGCCAGGAGCTGTCTGACGACGAGCGCGCCATGGCACGAATTTTCGGCACCATCTTGGCGCACACCTTGCGCATGACCAAATCCTGTGAAATAATGCGTTGGACGTTGGATGCAGACAGACCCAACTGGTCTGCAATTTCTTCACTGGTTAAGCGTCGGTCTGTGTTCAGCAAAGTCCTCACTCTGTCCACATTCGTGTCGGTTCTTGCCGTCGAAGGCAGTCCGGAGCGATGGTCGTGTTCAACGAGCTCCCTACCCTCTTTAAACAACTTGTGCCAGTGTGGAACGACTTAAGGCAGTGTCCCCATAAGCCTGCTTGATCATATCGAGGGTCTCAGTTGCCGTCTTCCCGAGTTACGCACAAAACTTCACGGAATAACGTTGCTCTAAATTCAGATTCATTTTGGTTTCCGACGCGGACAAAAACCTTGCTTCACTAAAAACGGTGTCCTCACTCAACGACAGCCCGCAGGCGACTGAGGTTGGCGTCTGTCTGTTGCTAAGAGCCCCCCCCCACCTTACCCTGCCAGGCATACCCCCCTCCACCGCTCCGTTCGCGCCAGAGAAAATCAGTTTTACCACTTAAGGGTGCGACCCTGTAGAAAACATGATTTCTCCAACCGAAGTACGATGGGGGTAAAAATACATTTTCAACATCACTGCTAAAGAGACCTCCTTCCAATGTATGCAGGAGATTAAATCTGTAATTGAACCTTTGCCCATTAAGTGATTCCCACCCTAGTTGCTTTAATATTTTTAATATACGCTACTAAGTTTATCATAACCCCGTTTTCCAAATCTCGCTCCTCTACGCTGCACGCGAACCAATTCGGCAATTAATCCAACTTCGTGAGGATCCCATTTATACTTTCAGCATATTCTAAAGGAGGCCTAACCAGCGACAGATAACATTTCTCTTTGACCTTTTAATTGCATAAAAGGGAATGCGACGAGGCAGCTGATTACCACTCCTGTCGATTGTTTTTGAAGAGTAGAAGAGACGTTCGCATGTGTGAGGTGTGAGTGGATTACTTCAAAGGTGACTAAGGCCTCCTCATTGTTCTAGGTAAGATATTTTTATAGATAGCCAACTGCTGAAAACTAATACACACATGCTTGTAGACGACAAGCAAAATGACCTTGAGAAGCATTCCTGGTTGAATGTGGAAGTAACATTCCCCCTCAACACGCATGCGCAGGTTTAAGATCGTTTCATTCATCCAGTGTATTTTGAGGAGCGGAAGTATGGAGACGTTTTCTATTGCTATGTCAACGCGTGTAGTTGAACGCAAAGTTAAACAGCGTGTTGAAAAGGTGACTCCTACTGAGATTCATCGTCGTTTAAAGGTTGTTCATGGTGACGATTCTGTTGATAGATCTACTGTAAATCGATCGGTAGTAAAATTTCGCGGTTGCGTGCCTGGAAAAGCTATAATTGTTGATGAAACTTCTTTTGACTGTGCTTTGGGATGCTCACCGGGTAAATGTAATCGATTTTATGGAACGAGGGGCAACGGTAAATTATTCTCAGTATGTACATACTCTAAAACACCTCCGACGTCAAATTTGTCGTATAAAAGGCAGCCTGGCGCCAATAATCTTGCAACATGACAACGCTCGTCCACACACCTCGTGCGCAACTGGAGAGGTTCTCCGAAAACCGATCTTGCGCATTGCGATTTTTATTTTGTTTCCTCATCTCAAGAGACACCTCAAGGGTAATCGTGACACCTCCGACGATGAGGTGTAGGCAGCTGGCAAGTCCTGGATTCGAGAAAAGTCGGAAGAGTTTTTTGGTGACGGAATGAAAACACGTTGGGAGAAAGGTGTCAGCCTTAACGGCGTCTATGTTGAAGCATAAATATATGATTTTGAAACTTGAGAATTGCCCGTAAATGTACTTCTTGCCCAATCTTGCTATTTGTTTTGTTCGCGCTCTACAGGCAGGCGTGCATTAGCTTTCAGCCTACCCTCGCACTTTACACGTGTTGCTACCTGGAACACGGGTTTTTTTGGATTTCTCCTAACCAATGCTCGACTGTTTGATAGAACGATTCGTGCATGGCGCAAACGTTGGAGTTGGAGTCACTCCCTGCCACTCGCCCCAGGGGCAGTGTCCACCTCGGAGTGCGTGGACGGGTGATGGAGGTGAGCGGGGGGAGAGGCACTTACCCTTGCGAGGGTGCTTCGCGATGAGGCGGGGAGATCAGTCAGCAGGGCGCCTCCCATGGACCTGGAAGAAGCAAAAGAGAGGGGATTAAGCCGAGGGCGGAGATGAAACAATGCCTGTGATGAAAAAAGGATATGGCGCCGTCACGAGCTATGCGAGGGCGGAAGGATTATGTGCGATACGATACATCGGTGGAGGAAGTAGTTATAAGGGGAGGCGACCAAGAGTTCGGGTCACTCGTGCCAGGGGGATGGATGGAAAAGGAAGAAGGGTGGAAAGAAACCCGGCGTCGGCATTAACCTACTCCTAACTAAAGGCGCCAAGGGTTCAAGCAATTTATTGTCCCATCCAACGGACGGTGCACTCATTCAAAGCACTCTCCACAAAGCAGCTCAAGTATGGATCGGGATACCACTGAAATAAATCTGCCGTCTCCCTGATTCGAATCCGGGCCCTCTCGGTTGGAAGTCAGTACGTTAGCACCCACCGCACCATCCCGATCCCCAGCGATCGATTGATCCGTGCGGCAGTCAATGTCCCTTCCGACTGACTCTCCTCGTGTTTTTCTCCACCAATGTAGAGCTACGGGGTTAGAAGTGACCATCTCCCGTGGGTCAACGCTCAACTCGAACGATTATTACTTTTCTAGCAGTGCAATGGAGTGTAGTGGGGTGGGTAGAGCGACAGCTGCCGTATCTGTTCGGGAAACTGCACGTGGAAAGCAACAGGCCCTCTCCTACAGCTCAGTTAATGTGTGAACTTCACGTGCCGTGTAGTAGGAGACCTGGATCCTTTACTGTGATTGGCAGTCGCCCATAAATCGTGCATACGGTCTTGGGAGCTCACTCTCTCAACCAGAGGTTTACAAAAACAGTAACACGAATGGGGAGGCTAATTTTTCCCTGAATCGTGATTTACCATCCGGCGGAGTCCCCAATGTTCGAAGGCATGTTAAATCTAACAAACGCGACCCATTACCTGCTATTTCATTGTGATATCGTCCCAGAAATCGATTGACAAAGACAAGCCTCTCTCAACAGGTCCTTCGGAAGGTGGTGACTATATAGAGATATCTTGAGAATAACAAATAAACATTGAGTATCTATCTCGATTATTAGGTAATAGTTAAAAGTTTATCTCTTTGTACCTTGAATACAGAACCGACTTCATACGAGGGTAGGCTGAAAACTAATGTACACATGCTTGTAGACCACGAACAAAATAACCATCTGAAGCACTCCTGGTGGCATGTGGAAGAAACATTCCTCCTCAACACGCATGCGCAGGTTTGAGTTCGTTACATTCATCCAGTGTATTTTGAGAAGCGGAAGTGTGGAGACGTGCTCTAGTGCTATGCCAACGCGAGTTAAACAGCGTGTGCTGTTATCGAATTTTTAACTGCTGAATAAGTGACTCCTACTGAGATCCATCGTCGTTTAAAGGATGTTTATGGTGACAATGCCGTTAATAGGTCAACTGTAAATCGATGGGTAGTGAAATTCGTGGTTTAGAGCCTGGAAAAGCCATTGTCAATGAAACATGCAGCGGACGTCCGATCACTGCCACAGACGATAAACATCGCAACCTTGTCTAAAATTTGATTCAAAATCTCCAATCTTGTGCCTTGCGATTTTTATTATTTTCCTCAACTCAAGAGACACCTCGAAGGGTAATATCATTACACCTCGAACGATGAGGTGAAGGCAGCTGTCGAGTCCTGGATTCGAGAAAAGTCGGAAGAGTGTTTCAGTGACGGAATGAAAAAACTTGTTACACTTTGGGAGAAATGTGTTAGCCTAAACGGCCATGGCTATGTTGAAATATATAAATATATGATTTCGAATCTTAGAAATTGTACTTTAATTTAATTTTCGCCCGATCTTGCTATTTGTTTTTGTTTGTGGCCTACAAGCATGAGTGCATTACTTTTCAGCCTACTCTCGTATAAAAACATTCTTTGGTATGATAGAAAATTATTTTTAAAAAGGACTTGAACATGTTCCATGTGTAAAATGCACCGAAATTCATGATATCTGTGGTGATTTCAAACGGAGAAGAAAAGGAATTGTGGTAACCAGATAATTCGTGGCACAACTCGTCAGTGCTTTCCAAGTGTGACGCCTTCAAAACTGAGAGCAATCACTCAACTCTCTTTTCTCTTCGAGTGGCCACCACCAACCGACCCAGGACTCCGATTTCGGCACAATCAAGCCCTCAGCCGTCGTTCTCTCGCACACCTGAGAGCGGACAATTACTTCGTGGCATTTTCATTTCAATGGGAAAACTCAGTTATTCTTGAAACTGAGAAAACTCCAGGAGGTTCTTTGGAATCCCCTGCCGTGTGTATCCGCAGGGCGCTCGCAGACCGCCGGGCACGCTGAAAGGACTTCTAACGAGGATTAACGGCGGGAGGAAAGGGCGCTCCGCGGGACTGAATCCTATTGTCAAATGGCGGCATTAAGGAGGTTAAATGGGAACGGCGCCCCCTTCCCATCATCCCTTGCGCCCACGCTAGCTCCTCCCTTCATCTCCGTCGACGGTCCCAAAACTACCCCGAGATAAGTGAATGCTCGAGGGGAAGCGGGTTTTCTCTCGTGGGAGGGACGAGGCGTGACAGCCGTCGCGTGACGAGGGGCAATCATTTAAAACAGTTACCCTTTACCCTTGAGAGAACCGCGGCACCCTCGCAAAACTAATGAAGCGAAAGCAACCGCTTTCGAACCCGAAGGGACAAGTCCGCCGAAAATAAGCGCCGCTGATAACCAAAAGGGATCCATAGAAGATGCTAATTCGGGCTCACGAAATTGCGCCTCGGACACACTTCAGCGCAGAGCTAAGAAACAGAATGGTGACGAGACCTTAGAATTACGAAAGACATCCCACGAGGAACCGCCGATACATGGGGCTTCGATTTGGACATTTTTGATACGTGGGCGTGGATGAGAAAGAAGGATGAAGATCCGAGAAAACCTTACTGCTTCAGAAGAGTGCGGAAATCGGAAGTAGGGACTGTGCAAGACGATAAAGTGCTGATGGTTAAGACGGGTTGAACAGTAGGAGGGGACGAGAGTAAAAGGAGGAGGACATTTGAGTAAGTGTTTTGAACGAATAAAGAAAATATTAAGATGTAAGTGGAAGACGAAGAAACGGTGCAAAGAAAGAGTAGGTTGCGCTGTGCGGAAGACTGAGATTAGTCGGTATAGTTGTAAAAAATGCTTCATTCGACGTGGCACTCAAGCATGATGAACAAATAATGGGTATAAAACATAAAAATATGGTTCTTGATTAGTCCAAGCGGAAAATTTGAGGGAAAAAATGAATAACTTCAGTGGTTTTAAATGAAATTGTTTCAAGAGGTCCGTTCTTCCTTTATTTCTCACAGTATACGATAGCAGACTGAAACCTCATGACATGGTATACTTTCAGACTTCCCCATTGGCCACATGGGCGGAGGATATAAAATTCATTGGCGAAATACACAAGCTGTGGAAAAAGTATTTGATTCACTGTCAGGAAAAGCCATTCAAACCAAACTGCAGTGCTTTCCTTTAAATAAGAGTCGAGCAAACAACGCAATCGTTCCACCTGGCTGGCACAAAAATAACACGAAGCTCACGAAATCCAGTCCGGCAACTTAGGAAACAGGGTTCGAACCCCAGTCAAGGGGAATGATCTTGCACTACGAAACGCTCGCATTTCAGCAAGTCTAAGCTTCAGCCCTTCTCTGATGCTTTCTTGAGGCCAGACTGGAAGGTTTCCGGCGGAGGGTTGCGAAGGATGTGGCGACGAGGCATCCTGGGAAGGGGGGAGAAAAGAGGTAAGGATGTGGTGTTGACGCTTGAGCCCGAGAATTTCAAACAATAGGAATGGTAATATGTACGCGGATTCGCACCTCTATGTTGGTGTCTGAATCCGGGGGGGGGGGAATTCTAAGATGGTTAGAGAGAAAAAATGGTCGAAGGATAGGGTATTAGAGTGTGAAGGGACAGAAAGAGAAGATCTTAACTGTGAGTGTTCTTTTACGTATCATAACCCTTAGAGTTATCCCGGCGGGAGCAATGATAATTGCTCCTGGTAGGTCACCCATGCCAAATGGGTCGAAAGTTAGGAGCCAGACGATAGCTAATCCACGCAGCGTCTGTTTTTCAGTGAGGCGGCTGCAAAGGCGTCCGACCCCAGTTGGGTGCCCATTGAGTGATGATATCACCTAATAAACACTGTTGAGGAAGGCAACGGGAAACCACCTCAATTATTATTCCCAAGAAAATAATGATGGACAACATAGAGAAATTGAGTCCTGGCAAATACGGGACTCAGCCCAATCGGCCGTGTGGCGTGCCCGCCAGCGCAAGAGGCAAGGCTTCCACGGTCGTCATCTCTCGAAACCTTGCAAAAGAAAATCGACAGAAGCAGGACAGAAGACGCAGGAGAAGAAGACCGAATTAGTTAGAATAGGAACATGGAATGTTAGGACAATATTCAGGGTAGAAAAATTAGAGAATATTAAGCGAGTAACTGCAAGAGGACACGTTGATATTTTAGGTTTGTACGAGGTGAGATGGAATGAAAGTCAATACATGATCAGTTAGAGGACATAATCGTATGAGTTGCCGCAGGGAAACATTTAAAGATGGGCCCTTTTCCGATGACATCAAGGATATAATACGAACCCCAACGTATTACGGTCGAAGGGATCACGAATATAAGACTAGAGAAATAGACTGCAAGACTCACAGGTTTAAAATGTCATTTTTTCCAAGAACGATAAGGGAACAGAATGCTCGTAGTCGAAATTCCCCAGGACTTAGTTCATTACAATAAGTATTAACGTACAGGTTAGGGACTTCGCGAGGATGTGTATACATGTGTGTATGTATGTATGTATATGTATGTGTGTATATATACATATATATATATGTATATATATATATATTTTTTTTTTCCTACAGGTTCCCCCCACCTTTCCTCACCTAACTCCCAACCCCCTCAACCCTTACCCTTCCCTCATGGTGCTACACCCCCTGCCACACACCTTTTTGGTGGCTCGCAGGGTACTTATGTAGATGTAGATGTAGATGATTTAATAGTGATGGGGGATTGGAATGTGACGATACGTGAAGGGATGGTGATGAGGTGGGGGGCAGTTAAGGTATGAGGAATGGCCGCGGGGAGAAAGCTGTTGAATTCGGCAAGAGACAGGGGTTAGTCATCACCAACAATTGGTTTCGACACCAAAAAAGGCGTAGGTATACATGGAAAATACCAGGTGACTTAGAAAGGTATCAGATAGATTATATTACGGTTAGGCACAGGTTTACGAACAGTGTGATAAATTCGCACAGTTTCCCAGGAGCGGATGCGGACTCTGGCCACAATTTAGTTGTTATGGAATGTAACGTCCGTTTCAAGAAGATAAGGCAAGGGGGGCGGGTTAGGAAATGGAATGTAGAAGCATTAAATGGATTAACGAGGAAGGAGTATCAAGCAAGGGATAACGGAAGCCGCAAAAGACACTAAAGGAACCGTTAACAGGAAAAGGAAAACGAAACCATGGATCAGGGATGAGACGATTAGAAAGATAGATGAAAGAAGAGAATGCAATAATGTAAACACGGAGATAGACAAGATGAAGTACCAAGAGTTAAATTGTACTTTGAGACGGGCAACAAATAAAGCAAAAGAAGAATGATGAAAGACGAAGTGCGAGGATATGAGAAGTTTGCAGACGAAGGGTGAAATTGGTGCACTATATAGCAAGGTTAAAATCATCATCAGGAAGTAAGAAGAAAAGATCTGTCTTAACAGTTTGAGAAAAAGTTGGGTGAGGTAATAGTTGATAGAGAATATATCCAAGAGGGAAGGTAAGAATGAATATATAGAAGAACTCTACATGTCTCAGACTGCTCAGGGGTGAGTGGGGAACGGAGAGTCCGAATGGGCAGTGTTAGGAAGAGGTGTAAGGCAGGGTTGCCCATTGTCACCGGTACTGTTCAACGTATATGTAGAGGAAATGATTAAAGAGGCATGGGAAGAACTGGAGGTAGGAATGAAAGTCGGAGGGGAATTCGTAAAATCGGTTAGGTTTGCTGATGACCAAGCATTAGTTGCTCAGTCAGCCAAGGGGTTGCAAGCATTGTTGAGTGAATTGGAGGTTCAGTGCGATAAATATGGGATGAGAATCAATATTAATAAAACAAAGGTCATGCGATTTTCCAGAAAGAAAAAGGCTAAGCTAAACATTAAAATAGGAGGGGAAAAAATGGAGCAGGTAAAACAGTTAACGTATCTCGGAAGTGTTTTGGACCAACACGGTCAAAGTGGTAGGGACGTAAGGAGAAGAATTGCGCTAGGCAAGGAGGCTTTCTCAAGGAGGAGGGAGTTGATGACGGGGACGTTGAGTAGGGATGTTAAGACAAGACTCGTAAAAACTTTAATATGGCTATGTACCGCGCAGAAACATGGTCACTGAAGCAGGAGGATAGACGTAGATTGTAGGCTTTTGAAATGTTGGTGTGAAGAAGAATGGAGAAGGTGAAATGGACCGAAAGAAAAACAAATGAGGAAGTACTAGGGACGCATTTTTGGCAGAAATCCTAAGGAGGTAAGAAAAATGGATGAACCGTGTATTAATCGGCGGTGGAATGCTGAAGAATGTAATAGAGAGGAGAACGTTAGGCGAACGAGGAACCTGGTTGGAGGAGGGAATGGTGTAGATATAGATACATGAGATAAGATGAGGGGAGTCGGTTTGATTACATATTCTGTGTCCTCTTATGGAAAGGCATCCTTATTCCCTTTTCATAAGAGAACGCAGAATCGGAAAACACCCCGACTCCGTTGATGAATTCCTTTTTTTTTAGGATTTATTGCAAGGGTATTGGGGAAATGTGACGAGAATGTTAAAGAGAAATACAATCATTCGCTGGTTAGGCCTGATTTGGAATATGCTGCAAGTGCGTATATGAGGTCCTCACGAAAATGGATTAACTGCCGAATTTGGATCGCGTGCAGCGTAGAGTAGCAGGAATCGTCAACCGTAGTTATGATAAACTGCGTAGTGTACCAAGATTATTAGAGGATCTTGGATCGGAATAACTCGTGGAGCGAAGGTTAAATAATAGATTGAATCCCTAGCATAAGTAGGAAGGACGTCCCTTTAGCGGTGATGTCGAAAATGTATTATTATCACCATCGTACTACGGTAGGAGAGATCGTAGTAGTAAAATTAGTGAGGTCAAGTGTAGAACGGATTCAAGATGCTATTTCTCCCACGAACAATAAGGAATCACAATTACGTTGCCAGACCATGCTATCGGGGAAAGCATGTTGGGTCAATATTGGCCTGGTGGCGGCTTGCAGGCTCCTATGCAATAACATTAACAATAATATGCTAGCGTGACTATTCCAAAAGCGATCCCCACAGTCAGCAGACCGACACATTCTTCTCCGAGCGGAAGCGCCCCTTCTTCCCCGCGCTATTCAGTACCTCACGCTTTGACCAATCGAATAACGGCCTTCTTCCATTTCAATGAGATTGCTACGGTGCAAGAAGGGCATGCATAACGGTCCTTAGTTTCAATAGTATAACTGATGCATTTCCGTGGCTGGCAAGTGAATATCGCCCCTTATTATCTGCCTCTATTCCTTACGGCAGCATGGTGTGAACCCAATGCACATATACGGGGTCTGTGCAATAAATGCGCGAACTGATGCAATCTGGCGGCCATGACGCGGACTATAGCCCCGCCCACTAGAGGCGCTAGTTGCCTGTGACCCAATGAGCCGTTGGTGCTCGGCGTATCGTCGAGCTGTGCGTGTGGTTTTAGCTCTGTTATTGTCGTTGTCCTTGTTTTCACTGTTTTACTCGTATTTGACGAGCATTTTCTGCCTACTGATCAAGATACCAGGTCAACGAGACAATGCGTGACAAATCAAGATCCAAATCGATTCGGCCTTCGAGCGAGACTGCTTGGTGCTCGTACGGAAAGCCGATTGTCGATTCCACGTCGACCAATCCCAACGATCAATCGACATCGAATCCAGAACTCCCCTCTCGAGTCATCCACGTGAATTCCGATACCCCGAGAGAATGTTAAAAGGAAACAATCAAAATGTATAAAATTGTCCGAGGCTGATTATCATTCCGACTTGCCGCCGAGGATTCGCAATCGAGGACACGAGGATCCATCCAATTGGATGCGGCGAAGCGCCCACGTCGCAATGCACCGACACGACCTCCACAAGAAAAGACGACATCTAGGGCCCACCGGAAGAGACGGATGATATTGAGATTCGACAGAGACCTCGAGCTACGTCGTCCTTAGCGATCCAGGCCCGAGAACACTTCGGAAGAATCACTCCAAGTCTGGAGGAGGCCACGGAGAGACAACAGGTCTCGAATTGCTCCGGGAAGTAACGAGAATCGGCGACGACTCTTGTCATTTCCCAGCGCCAATTCACGGGAATGGCGTTTCGAAAGGCTTTTACCCTCGGGAGAATCGATGTGACTGATGGTTGAGGCCGAGACTTTGTGGAAATCCATTGCGAACAGGAGTTTGGAAATAACTTTGCAGCTGTACGTTCCTGAAGATGCTACAGTGTAGCGAAACTAGTAGAAAATAAATAAGTTATTTTATGTGGAAGCTGCAAAGTTATTTCCAAACTCCTGTTCTCGGGAGAATCAAATAGCTTCCACGCGGCGTGGATGGCGCTTCCGTGGGATGGTGCCCACCGTTGCGGAAATCAAAACAAATAAACACCCAGAGAAGTTCCTCAAACAGAGCTACGGGGAACAAAGACGCAACGGCGAGAGAAATGGATCCGACGAGATGAGAAACTTGAGGGCCCGGCTTAATTTCGGGAGCGGAGCGGCGTCGCTTATTTGCGCTCTTCGTCCGCGCCTAATCCTAGGGTTTATTTAATCGATCAGAACTCCACGCGACCCGCACTTCGTTTCACGACGTTTCGGGTCGAGTTGTTCCGAAATTCCATTCCTTCCAGTGACGGGAAAACGATCACATCGTTTTTGCAATTTTCCATTAGAATGATCAATCGTGCGTGCATCGCACGTTCCTATTATTCGTCATGAGAGGATTTATAAAAGGGAATAAGTACGAGCGGACTCATAAGGTGTACCGCTTGCACCATCTGCCCCAAATCCCTCAACTTCCTCACTCACCTAAGCCAGCGGGCAATTCTCAGGAATCTCTCAATAAGACTTGCTCGTCCTCGGCGAATCAGAGAGCAAACTGTTCCCCCGCTAAACCCATTAGCAGATTAACTCGACTCGGGATTCCTGGATGGGAACTCTGTTCAAACACTGTAGGGATGGGGAATGAACCCCCGTATATTCTCAAATACCTGAGAAATAGTGTTCGGCCCCACCCGCACTCATATACATAAAATTCTGACTCGTATCGAAGGTTCTGATGATAATATTAAATAATAATAATATACGATAATAGTAATTATAAATGCCTTTATTGGAATGAGGTTGATACTAGAGAGGCCCTTCTTCCACCCAACCCCTTATCACTTAAATACAACCATTAAAACAAGGAAGTTAGAAATTATTACAGCGATCATTGAGAAATGTGAAATAAAAAATAAACGCTACACCGGGGAAAAATTGGGCAGAGGGTGAAAAGGTGTATAGATTTGTGAGGAAAGCATATGGATAGTGTACTGATATATGTTCTTAACAAAAAACCACTACAGGAAAAAACCCACACAGGAAGGGGCGGGGGTGCATAAAGCCTGCGAAACCTGAGTGCGACTATGACTTTAGTGCGGAAACGTAATAGCAGTGAGAGGGTGATATTCATTTATTTGAAAAATTATTCACATGCATCGGTGGTTCCAATGTACAGTGGAAAATATAACAAAAACATGAAAGAGGACAAAATACAACAAAAGCAATACAATAAGCAACGAGAACCGAACATGGACGGGGGAAATATTGAATTGGTTGAAAGGTGGAATGGTAGCTTGGGTGGTGAAATTGTTACATGATAGATGAAAAGGATGGATAGTGCGAGGGAGTGAATTTAGAAGGGAGGAGAGGCGAAAAAATGGTGAACGCTTGGTGAGAGGTATCCTAGGAATAGGCAGATGGAGTAGGGAGATATCCTAGGAATAGGCAGATGGAGTAGGGAGATATCCTAGGAATAGGCAGATGGAGCAGGGAGTGGGTGGATCGAGTTGGTACCCTGAGGTTGAAGAGAGAGAGAGAGAGGGCAGTTCAGGGCAATCAATAGTCGAGTTCAGGGTGTTGTGGAGGAGTATTAAATCAGCTTTAATTCTGCGGATTTGGGGGCTAGAAATGGATAAGGAAGACAGAACAGCATTTGAGGACATGTTGAGGAAAAGTGGGACTCTGTGTTTGACTATTTTGGCAAAGAAGTGAGAGGTACAATCGAAGGATTTAAGACTGGTTGGGGATGAGGTGGGCCAATTTGGGGAGCAATATGATACTATGGCGAGGACAATTGTTGAGAAGTACGAGTGGAGTGCTATTGGATCTTTAATTTCTGTGAAGCGGTAAAGAAGGCCTAATAGGGACATTGCTTTATTTTTTATAGTCTGTATGTGGCCGGAGTAATTTAGTTTATGGTGAGTTAAAACGCCAAGGTCTTTCATGGCTGTAACTCTATTTAAGGGAGTTGAGCTAATTGAGTAGTTGAATGTCAGGGGTTTTGTTTTCAGAGCACGAGTCATGATGCTGCATTTCCAGGGTTTACGTAAAGCTTCCAGGTATCACACCACAGGGAAATTTGATACAAGGCAAGCTGAAACTGAATACAGTCAGAAGTATTATTAATTTTCCTGTAAATCTTGCAATCATCAGCATGGAGAAGGGTATGAACCTGGGAGGAAAGGAGCCGGGAAGGAAGATAATTAATGATTGAATTAGGCACGTTTTATGGAAACGAGGGGAAGCCCTAAAAAGCTCAGCCAAATATTGCCCAAAAATGTGTTTCGATGAGGCATTCTCATTTTGAATGTATTTTGATCGCTTGTTCCTTGTACATACGACTGTACAAAATGGATGATTCGAAACGAGTGCCTATTTTGAGTTTTTATTTATTAATCTGCAGGAGCATTTTAAAAGAAAGAAAATCTTATTATTATACCCCTGACGTTTATCGTAAAAAATGCTCATGTTATCAGAGGAATATTCCTTCATAGTGTGATGTGAAAGCATAGAGACTCGGATTGGACCATAAGGCCTTCGGGGAAGGCAGCCTTTTCGTAGAAATCTAACTAGGGTTGATCGTTATCGAAAATGAACACGGATGTCGACCGAAATTTTAAAAGAAAAATTTAATAATTTTCGATTAGTCGAAAAATTAAAAACTCCTCTCATCTCCGATTGGTGAATCGTGAAAACAATCGCTGCTGTTTCGAACGATATCTCCAAAATACTCGCGTGACTAAATGCAACACATTGACATTCACGAATCGGACGATTACGCGTTTTATTCTCAAACCAAAGTCAATGAGTTCCATCATTGGTGAAAACAAGTTGGCATTCGTAATTCACCCGGGGGGGGGGGGCGAAGACGCGATTAACAAATGCTGAAGAACGCAATATTGTGAGAAATGGCGAGTCGGCAGAGCCTCTCGGTGTGGGTCGCCTCGTTGTCTGGTCGTAGACGTTGCTCGGAGCACGCGATGTAACACGGTCTCGCCCCCGGAGGACGGCAGCCAGCCCCAGAAGACAAGACTCGTCTCTGCCGAGAGCACTGGCTTTCGACTCGAGGAGTCACTGGGATAGGACAAGTATTTATGTTCCAGTTATATCATTCGGCTCTTTCCGAACTAATCATGACTTTTATTACTCGTGAAAATTAAGAGTTTCGCTAATTCTAGTTGAATGCCATCCGATGTCTTTTTATTTCAAATCTGAGTTGTCATAAATCTCATTTACGAACTTCGGCTCCATTTTCGGTGACATTTAATACTCCCGGTAAGCTTTCGAGATAACGACAACGCGAAAATCTATAGAGCCGACCGATAGAGCGCATCGCTCCAATTTGACTCCTTTCATCAACGAAGCTTTGAATACTTACGCATATGGAGAGAAACAAAATGAGGCAGCGAAACATTTCAGCTGAGCCTTACTTAGTATGCTGTAACTGAAGAGTTTCAAGGAACGAGTCCACGCTGCTTATCGATGAAGAGTCTCTTCGGACAGCAAGTACCTGACCATTGAAGGAATTATTACGCAATGAAAGAGTAGGGATGCTCCATCTGCGATGCAGACGCAATAACATCAGTTAGGTGAACTATGGCCCCGGCACTCGCCGCTATCCTCCAATCTCACCTCGAACGGCCCTAAAATATATACATTTCATCTCCCCATCACTCGCTTAATATTTTCTAGTATCCTTAGCATTATCCTAATATTCCAAATAATTAGGTCTTTTTCTGCATCTTCTGTCCAGCTGCGGTCAATTTCGCATTGCAACTACTTCGTGAGGTGACGACCGCGGAAGCCTTGCCTCTCCCTCCGCCGGGCGCGACAAACGGCCGATTGGGCCAAGTCCCGTAGTTGCCACATATCACACTCTGATCTCTATTCAATCAATGTTTCTTGAGATTAATTAAATGAGATTGTTTCCCGTTAACTCTCCCAAACCTAAAAAAAAAGTGCGTAGTGACGTTTTTTGGAAAAAGAGGAATAATCTCCCTAACGCCTACTGCATCAAGAATACAAGTGTAGACTCAATACTTGAATTGAGTCTACACTTGTAGACTCAATTCAACAATCAACAATTAAATACTTGGGCGTTACCCTAATCTACGATCTATCCTGGGTGAAACACATACAAGAGGGAATATGTGGACAGGTTAAAAAAAATTGGGATTAATTAGAAGAGTGTAGGGTATGTGTGATGAAAAGGTAAAAGAGGAATGGTTTGTTTTTCGCTGGTTAGGCCTCATTTACAATATGCTGCTAATGCGTCGGATCCTCACGAAGTTGGATTTAATGGCGAATTGGAACGCGTGCAACATAAAAGGAGCTAGATTTGTAAACGTTGTTCTGATAAACTTAACAGCAAGCTCTCTCAAGGCCTATAATATTGAAGCAGCTAGGCTGGGAGTCACTCACGGAGCGAAAGTTAAATCTCTTGCATGAATTGGACGGATGTCTCTTTAGCAGTGATGTTGTAAATGTATTATTACCCCCATCGTACTACAGTTGGAGATATCGCGTCAACAAAATGAGAGAGATCAAGTGGAGAACTGGTAGATTTAATGTTATTTTTTCCACTGTTGATAAGGGATCATAATGAGATTGTCCGACCGCGGTTTGGTCATATTCGGGTCCAAATTAATCTGGTGTGTATTCACCCCTACCACACAGCCTAGTGGTGGCTGTTAGGATGTTATGTGATAATAAAAATAGTGTTTTCAACATGACAACATCACCCAATGCCAGCTCCACTGGAGTCAGAAACCTTTGCAGCCTCCTCACTGAGAACAGACGCTGCGTGGACTACCTTTCGTCTGGCTCCTAAACTTTAACCTATCTGGCTGGCATGGGTGACCCCGCCAAGAGCAATTCCTCCCGCCGGCACAGCTCTAGAGATCATCGGAACGCACGAGCCCTTCCACCACACCATGGTTGTAGAATCAGTAAAAATAAATAAAAAAGAAAGTAAAATAAAGAATCCTAATTTGATCTTAAAGGAATGTGTATGCCCTGAGTGCAGGATATTTCAGTGAAATTCGGAGAGTAGATGATGATGCCATGCGTAAGAAGTTGGGTTCCTATTTTCGTCATTATTTGATAAATAAATGCTTTCATACTAATTTTCTGGAGCAACTCAAAACGTTAATGCGCGAACATGCTCAGAAAATCCTCATCAAAGAAGCAAAAAGTACGTAGGAGTATTCGTCACTTGCCTGGATGAAAAGCATTCTCATTCTGCATCTCGTACAACGATTCATTTTTGTAACGCAGAAAATATTTAACGACAGCTGTAGTGGATTACATCAAACATAAAAATTGAACTAAAATAATTCGAAAACTTTAGGAATGAGGCGCTATTGGTTCGTTCAAGCATTTCTTCCATGAGAATTCCAGTCCACTCTGTACGCGTGCGCACGTGTTCCTTCGACTTTGTCGCGACGACGCGTCGTTCGGATTACACGATTTCTTGAGATAGGATTTTCATGTCGTCGGAGACCCTGTCATTTTTTTGCCGCTCGCTAAAAAAAAGTCGCGGCGGGAAGCAGTCGCTCGCGTGACGCACTTTGGAAGATGGGAGGGAGGTGAAGGCGTTTCGGAAAATGTGACCAACGTTGACGGGGAAGGAATGTCGAAAATAGAAACCGTACGACAAGATCTATGAACTCCCATAAAAAACCTATTAGTAAACTTGTGCATCCCAAAATGTATTCCCTGCGTCAAACGTCATCCTGACGAAGACATTCCGTCCGGAAAAATCTTACGCGACGTAGTGGAAGACTCTTCGACCCAAACTGGAACTCTTGAATTGAACACACACAACGGATACGGCATAACTTATTTCGAGCACTCGTCAGAAAGATATTTACGCCATTCGTGGAAGCAAAACTGTTTATTCTCCTTGAAGATACGTTGTTGATACCATTCCACTGGAAAAAGAAATTTCTTTAAGTTATTGTTGTCCTTATATTCTTTACGACATGAAACTTTCCTTCTTCCCCGGCACCCAGAGGAACAGATTCACAGACATTTGCGATATTTCGCATATGTTTTAGACATTCGAGATTATAGTTAGTCCACGGAGAAGTGGTAATTGATGGAAAATGAGCGTCACAGACATGACCGAATAAAATAAGAGAACACACAAAAAACGAACACGTAATTTGAAATATTCGATCGTCCAGCGACATTTTCCTGCGGGCAGCAGGAAAGGACTCAAACGGGGAGGAAAGGATCATATTAAAGCTGGAGGAAAAAACTAGATCAGTTAGAACGATTCGCCTGTTTAGGAAGTGATTTAGAAATTGGTGGGCGCGCAGTAAGAAGAAACGAAGAATTAATTACGTTGGGTGAAGTTTTTGCGAAGAAAAGGCGGGAGGTAATGAGCACCGTAACATAAGATGCAAAGAAAATACTAGTGAAAACATCAATATTACGTGTGGTTTGTCATGGCCCTGGGGCTTTGGCAATTTAGGCAAAAGGACGTTAGCGTAGAATGGAGGTTTTTGAGTAGTGGAGGAGGAAGATGGAAAAAGTTAAATGAAACACAAAACGGAGTAAGTTCTACGGATGGCGAAAGGGGAGGAGATGAGGTCGTCGGGAGACATTAGAAGAAGGTACTAAAAGAGTGAGTCATGGACTGTTGAAGATTGTGAGAGAGGGCAGAATGGTAGGTAGACGAAACAGGAAAAGAAGAGAAGGCATGTTGGACGAAATGAAGGGAGGACTGGATTGATGAACGCTTAGTTCAATGTCACCCAGCTTTCAGAGAATTTATTTGGTGCCGTACTAAGTGGGACTCAGAAATGTAGCAATGTTTAGGAAGGGGATTCATAAAAAACCGACCCTCAACCGCAGACCACAGTTACTGATGGTAATTCATATACTCCCCTCCACCGGACACTCGAGGCGAATCCTTCCTGCCGCCCACTCGCCAACTACGAGTAATACCCTCGCAGCGAATGCGGCCAGCGTCTGAGCGACCACCAACGAGGATTATCCCCCGGAAAATAGCCTCATCAGTTGTTTTCGTATTTCACTGCGTGTATTCCTGTCTCGTCTTCATTATCCTCAAGAGGGCGTTTCATTCTGTCCGCGAAACGTAAACGACAGGAGCAGCAGGGGAAAGGAGATGGGAAGCAATGTGGGCACGTGGTGCTGCGGAAGAATCATGAAACGGACAAAAACGAGGAAGAAAATGAAGAAGTAGCTCGAGGAGTCGGTGAGAGAGGAGCCGATGAAGAACTCCTTAACAAGAGAGAGAGAGAGGCGGGCGCGTCTTGAGGCACGATAGCTAAGCGAATGCCGTCACACGGAAGGGCAAATGGATAGGAAGGAATCACTAGAATAATAACATGATACGTAACACAAAATGAGAAAATTTTCGCATCTAAGTACCAGTGCCACGGATGTGTGACATGCACGTCGTGTTACTTCGGCGTTACCATCAATCACGATCTCTCCTGTGTCTAAACACATACGTGTATGTGGACAAGCTAAAAAAAAAATCGAATTTATAAGAAGAGTACTGGGTAAATGTGATGAAAATATCAAAGAGAAAGGTTATCTGTCGGTGGTTAGGTCTCATTTAGAATATGCTGCAAGTATATGGAATCCTCAAGAAGTTGGATTGATCGCCGAATTGGATCGAGTGCAGCGTAGAGGAGCCAGATTTGTAAAACGTTATCGTAACCTGAGTAGAGTATCAAAATTATTAGAGGAGTCAGGTTGGGAATTACTAACGAAGGGAAGGTTAAATTAGAGATTGAAGCACTTACAGATGAATAGGAAGGTCGTCTCTATAGCAGGGATGTTGAAAATGCATCATTAGCCCCATCGTACAACAGCAGGAGAGATCACGCCAATAAAATTAGAGAGGTTAAGTTTGGATCAGATTTAGAATGTCATTTTTTCAACGAACAATAGAAGATCATAATTATGTTAATTTTTCAACCGCGTTAGGGTCATGTTCGGGTAACATTATTCTTGTGAGTATGAACCCCCTGCCACACATCCTAATGGTGGCTTGCAGGGTAGTAAAAAATAAAATGAATAAAAAACAGCATAAATACCAGGGCGCGTGGCCAATACTGTTCTCATTGTGTATGTGCTTGGTTTGGATGCATCTAAAGTTTGAATTGCGATAAATAGACGTACTCAGAGCAGATCACAACGGACAGGGATGAAGGCAGAGGAAAGGGGAGGCTGTGACCCGGACCTCGGCGGTGGAAGATTTTCCATCGCCCCCCCCCCCCTTGTGGGGCGCGCTAAGTGCACCCACGCCGCTTTTCAATTTTCAATCGAATCGGTGTCCGAAGTCCGCATACCACCCTGTCTAATTCAGCCCCTCCAATGTTTCACTTTACTTGCTCATTGTACCCCTCACGAACCCGGACGGGGGTAAAATTAGAATAATTTATTCCCGGCCATCCAAATGCCTCGACGCAATAAAGCGACGGCGGGAGGTCTCCCTCGGGAGCCCCCGCACGCGACACCAGGGGACGCCGGCGCCATGGGGGGACGCCGAGGCAGGTGCCGGCGACTGGTCGAAAGGGTCACATCAAAACCAATTTACTAAAAATCACTGAAACATAAAACTTATGATATATGTAACATCATTTGAACTTAGACTATCCATGAGTTTCAGTAAATTTCAATTTTCTGCTTAACTTTTTCTGCTATTTCGTACAGTTCTTTTACCGCAAAATCTTTTTTCATAATAATTGTTTTTGTCTGTATACATTTTTCTATGTTTTTCAGAATTTTTCAATATTATATATCTTAAAATTACTATTGCCCATTTTAAATTCTACATTTTACAATTATTATTAGGTAATCTACCGGTTAAGGTAGGTTTTTGGATGGACACAAATATCAATATAAATATTTTGCAACTCCAAACAAATCCAATCCAGCAACCTACTCTACATCAGGTCCCTCTTCATCTCGGTGTACTTCTTTCCTCCCTTCATCCCGTCCAACATCCCTATCCTGTTCCTGCCCTTTTTTCGTTTTCCTAACATTTTCCCCTCTATTACCGTCTTCAACATCCCACTGCCGCTCAATACGCCTTTCATCCATATTTTCTGCCTCCGTAGGATATCACATTTTTCAATACTTACATTAATTTATTTCGTTTACTTTGTACTTTTACTTAAAGGTCACTATAAACTTAACTATCATTTGTAAAAGACAAGCAACCCAAAAAGTAAATCAGTAAAAATAAAATTACCATGGAGGCTAAATGATATTAACACAAAAAATTATTAAACACACAAGAAAAATTCGGTTCTGTATAAGAGTGTAATCCTCAAATACTGCACGGAGATGAAAATCGGTATGCAAGGACATGTCAAATATGCTGACTAAATGTCACAACAATAATTTATGCCAAAAGCAACATTAATTTCAACCATGGAAATCATCCATGCGGCACCAATGATGCCTGCATAAATTCTTAGAAACAGAATTAAAGAAGCTTCAGAGACGAGGGTCACTGTTTCCTAAAATGGGAAACTTCAATGGACATCACGCAGTGCAGAATTAAAACAGGATATCAATCAAATCGAACAGAGGCAAAAAATTGTTTAAATTTATTCATAGTATAGGATAACAACGCAACGATTCATAGCAATAATAACATACATTTGTCGCAAAATTGGGCATTGCCAAGTATGGATTCTAGGAATCGAGATTTTACAAAGCGATAGACCGGATTCCTTTGCCAGACCCAAAAGAAACAAACAGAAACTCGATATCGTAAAAACCCGCGAGGGCCAGATGGACATACCCTGGCCGGGAATAAATATGCTTTCGTTCTCTCCCAAGCCATGGTTCCCACTCGTCTACATGGACGATATAGTTACAGGAAACCATTTTGAATGAATAAACTACTGATTGTCAAAACGTTAGATATTTAACGAGCTATTTATTATATTCTATTATACGAGAATTTTAAAACTCTGGTATGGAGCGTAGCTATGTACGGCGCGGATACGTGGTGGCTGAAGCAGGAGGATAGACGTAGATTGGAGGCTTTTGAAATGTGGGTGTGGAGAAGAATGGAGAAGGTGAAGTGGACCGAAAGGAAAACAAATGGGTAAGTACTGGAGATGGTGGGTGAGGAGAGGGGTTTGTTGAGAGAAGTCCTATGGAGGCAGGAAAAATGGATGAAAGGGGTATTGAGCTGTAGTGGAATGTTGAAGAAGGTAATAGAGGGGAGAATGTTGGGCAATCGAGGAAAGGGATGAGGGGAGGAAAGAAGTACACAGAGATGAAGAGGGACCTGATGTAGATTAGGTTGCTGGATTGGGTTTTGTTAGGAGTCACAAAATATTTATATGGTAGTTGTGTCCATCCAAAAACTTACCTTAAGCGGTAGATTACCTAATAACAATAACTTAACTAGCGAAATGCATCAATCCTGTAATGTAGTTCACTGAAAACCTGAGTACTCGCTAAATGCTAACACAGATTCCAGATACGAGGGTAGGCTGAAAGCTAATGCACACATGCCTGTAGACTGCAAAAAAATGACCTTCAGAAGCACTCTTGTGGTACGTGGAAGTAACATTGCCCCTCAATAGGCATGCGCAGGTTTGAGGTGGTTTCAGTCATCGAGTATATTTTGAGAGGCGGAAATATGGAGACGTGTTCTAGTGCTATGTCAAGGTGAGTGCTGTTATCTAATTTTTAACTGCTGAAAAGGTGACTCCTACTGAGATTCATCGTCGTTTAAAGGATGTTTATAATGACAATGCCGTTGATTGGTTTACTGTAAATCGATGGGTAGTAAAATTTCGTGGACGCGAGCCTTTGAAAAGCCATAATGGAACACGCAGCGGATCACTGCCACAGACGATAAACATCGCAAATTCGTCGAAGATTTGATTCAAAATGACCGGCGAATCACTCAAAAGCGTGTCGAAAACCATATTGGTCGAGTTTGTCGTGTTGAACGAAACCTGGCGCCAATAATCTTGCGACATGACAACGTTCGTCCACACACTTCGCGCGCAACTGGAGAGGCTCTCACATCCTCTTTATTCCCCCTCTTGCTCTTGCGCCTTGCGATTTCTATTTTTTTCCTCAATTCAAGATACACCGCAAGGGTAATCATTACACTTCGGACGACGATGTGAAGGCACCTGTCAAGTCCTGAATTCGAGAAAAGTCGCGTTGACATAATAGCACTAGAGCACGTCTCCACACTTCCGCTTCTCAAAATACACTGGATGAATGTATCGACCTCAAACCTGCGCATGCCTGTCGAGGGGGAATGTTACTTCCACATGCCACCAGGAGTGCTTCTGAAGGTCATTTACTTTGCAGTATACAAGTATGTGCGTATTACTTTTCAGCCTACCATCGTATAATTGCCTCGTGTGCGTAACCAACGGTGCACGTTACGCGGCAGAGTGAAAAATGCATATCGATAACTCTGAGAGCATCAATCAAACGACAAATAAAATAAATACATCACATTTTTCTAATGTTGATGAAACACTGTTGAAGTCACTGGGGAAGGGAGGCATCGACCGTAGCGGGGCAGAGAGGGATGTGGGCACCGCTCAACCTCCCCCACCCCCTGGCCCCTCGCGGGAATCCTTCACCTCGGACGGAAGCCACCAAACGTTTTTCGCCCGGTCGTCGGCCAACGCCCCCCGATACGCCTCCCTCGGACCCACCCGAAATAAAATCGCTACGGCTACGTGCCTGGTACGGGAACACGAGAAGGCAATCCAACGACGAGGGCGAACGGCTTCGTTATAAATGCACACCACAGACGCAGAGGGGGGGGAGTCGTAAAATATGCCCGACGGGGGGTGGGGAGTCAGTTTTTTTCCAGCTCTCCACTCACGGGAGTCCAGAAATCGGTGTATTGATATTCCATCGTATCTAGGTCGTAATGCAGAACGCAATAAAATGTTAAAAATCCGACTCGAGTGGAACCCATAAAAGCTTTTAAAGGAAAGAAGGGGGGCCCGAGGTATATATTCCAGTTTAAATGCCTCTCATGGGGACGAGACCTCTCTCGTCGCCATCTCTTCGACAAAAATACAAACGAAATGGAAGAAAACGCGTGACAACAGAGTCTCTGATAATCCATACGCAATCGGTTTTCATAGCTGCGGCAATTCTCCAAGTCAATATCAGCAATGCTGATTGCGGGGAACATTATTTCTGCCTCGAGTGGAAATGGAAAGCTGCCCCCCCCCCCTCGATGGTCGACACTTTATTTGGGGGTCGTTGGCGGCCGGGCGAGTGCCGTGACTGGAGGTGGTCGGGGGCGGTCAGAGGGCGCGGGGGAGAAACTTCACGCCTCCACACGCGAGGCCGTGGCGATAATCGAAATAGCTTCACTCGTAACGTGATCGAAGGCGACGGAAATAGAAACCAAATCCGAGTGTTTGAAAGAAGGAGAGAAAGTGAGCGTGGATTTCACGCTTGCTGGAGCAACATGCCGCAAAAATAACAAAATTGCAGCAAACATTGGGAAGGAGCGAGCAGAGGGACGAAGTTAACCTTGTCCGACGAGGTCGAATGAGCTCCGCCGCCGCTCGATTTGCGAATCCCCGATCTTGGCAAACGAGAGCAATCGATATCGGATGTGAGCCTGTAAATCTACGCACAATCGATTGGGGCGAATGTGCCCCGGTGTTGCCCCCGGCGTCCTCGGGGAAATGAACACGTACGTGTCCTCTTGCAATAACCGGAATCCAGGAAACGAGAAAGGCGGTTCTGCCTTCGAGAGGCCCCCCGCGACACACCCGGTGTTTGGCACCATCGCCCGGATTGAAGGAACCAATCTTCGCCGTGGTTCCGGAAGAAATCCGACTTAAGGAGATAGTTAGGCGTGCGTTGGCCCTTCGGAGTCGCGACTGGACCGATGCTGCGCGGCGGACCGCGTGGCGAGGGACGGAGTGCGGTCATCTCGAAGAGAAGGGCGAATATCCTATTAATAATTACGAGGAATGTTCATGTCAGCTTCAGTTCAGCTCAGTTTATGAAGCCCACAAACGCCATTAGAAATGAGGCTTCGACACAATTTTAGTGATCACCTTTGGTTTATACAAAATACATTTCGAAGGTGACGATCTGTCCAATAAATACGCGAACTGAGGCACGAAGACTTCATTTTGCAAAATTTAGTCGAAATCTATTTTGTCCCCTTCAAAGTACTCCCCATTCGTTGCCATGCACTTATTCAATCTCCTTTTCCACTGTTTAAAGCACCCTTGGAAGTCCTTGGCAGTTTTAGTTTTCCCGACGTTTCTTGCTTTATTGTACCCACATCTTCCCATTGATGTCCCCTCTCATCACATTTTTGCATTTTTGGGAATATGGAGTCTAAGTCGCACGGGGAGAGATCTGGCGAATAAGGAGGATGATCATGGATGGTGATTGAATTTTTTGCCATAAACTGGCGAACAATCAATGCTGAATGTGCAGGCGCATTGTCATGGTGAAGGATCCAGCCATCGCCTTGAGTAAAATTTGGTCGCACACGACGCACGCGATCCCTCAAACGCTTGAGAACTGTGTGGTAGATCTCAGCATCTACAGTAAGGACAAGGGACCGCACACGGTGAATATTGTCGTCAACAGAGGTGGTTGAAGGTCATTCCTGCCTTGCATCATCCGTGGCGTCTTGTCGGCCATCTTTAAAATGCTTAATCCACTTGAAAACGGGTGTTTTCCTCAGAGCATTATCACCGCAAACAGCTGTTAACATTTCAGTAATTTCATTCACCAAACACTTGATGCTGAATCGTTGCTCCGTGATTTCGTCAGTTTCCAGTTCCGACAAACAGTAAAAACGAGGACAACAGAAACTAACATAACTGGCACCATACGCACAGCTCGACGATCATCCGCCAAGTGCAGAGGCTCATTGAGTGTCAGGCAACTAGCCGCCGCTAGTGGGCGGGGCTATAGTCCTTGTCATAGCCACAAGATAGCGCCAGTTCGTGTACTTATCGTACGTACTACGCATTAGTACTCCGAAGCCGTATCCAGATCGAATCTGACGACAGATCGCCAGGGAGTACCGCAACGGCTGCGAGATGGTTTTCGGTATGAAATGTCTCATTCGTTCGCATCAAATCTTTCGTCTCCATTGCTATCTCGGACTTATCGCTGACTTGGAGTGTGGGGAAATTATTAATGGGGAACTATGGGTAAATATTTTAGTCTTCCAAAAGGTAGTTGGCGAGCATAGCATCTAACTACCTACACGTCTAGAGAATGAGACAGAATGCTGACTTACAATTAGCGGTGGCGAGTTGGACTTGGGATGCAAGGAACGTGAATGGCAGTATTGGCAGTTTTTTAACTGAAGTTAGCCGTTCTATAGAGCAAGACAGTATAGGAGAAAACTATTTTATTTTTTCGGCAGCCACGTTTTGATTCGTGAATTTTCCAAAACAATTCTCCTCTCTTCACACTATCTCTCCCCAGTTTGTTCGGATGTGACCGATGCGATGCCCTCGGAGTGTTTCCCTGGAAACAGCTCTCGGCGCGTGTGACCATCCAATCACACCGCTTCCCCCTTTCACTCTCACGTCGTGACTTGGTTGCCTGCATGCGTCAGTCGAAGGTTGATATCATGGAAAATGAAACGCCTAAATGACTCCACTCTCGCCGAAAGGGTAAGTTTGCTCACTACGGGGGAGACCGCCGTTCCGGTGTCACGGGGAATGACACATTCGCAAATATGATGCCGAACACTGACTGGTGGGAGGAAGTGATGGATGGACCTCTCGACTCAAAACCGAAGCATGGGAAGATTACAGTGGGCAGATAGGGAGGAAGATGCTGCTCCAGCATCGATGCGAGCTGAGATGCACAATCGCTGGGCTGCCTGGTACAGCTCCACGCACGTTGGAATTTAAACGGCATCTGCGAGACGTCGAGGGACACGAGGAGGGAGGGATGTCGTCCGTGGGCGCGACGCAAGAGCAGTCATCGTTTGACGGAGACACTCACGGAGGCGGACTCGAGGGGTTTTGCTATATTCTCGTATTAATGACGCGTCCGGAGACGCCGTCGTGCTTTTTCAAAGAACAAACGTAACGGAGTCCACTAAACAAATAGGAACTTTGGCGACCGAGAATTAAAGACTTAAAACTATTAATGCGTCTCGTGCAAATTTTCAAAAGGCTGAAATCCGTGGTTCACATAAAAAGTCTTTAAGAAAAATAAAAAGAGTATACATTTTTTTACATTTCAAATTTTACTAGGATAGCCTGAAAAATAATGCACACATGCTTGTAGAGCGCGAACAAAAACAAATAGCAAAATCGGGCGAAAAGTACATTAAAGTACAATTCTTAAGTTTCGAAATCATATATTTATGTTCCAACATAGTCATCGTTAAGGCTAACACATTTCTCCCAACGTGTAACAAGCTTTTCATTCCGTCACTGAAAAACTCTTCCGACTTTTCTCGAATCCAGGACTTGACAACTGCATTTACCTCATCGTCCGAGGTGTAATGATTACATTTGAGGTGTCTCTTGAGTTGAGGAAATAATAAAAATCGCAAGGCGCAAGATCGGGGGAATAAGGAGGCTGTGGAATCGGTTCAAATTTCAGGTTTCGCAGAGCCTCTCCAGTTGCGCGGGAGGTGTGTGGACGAGCGTTGTCATATTGCAAGATTATTGACGTCAGGCTGCCTTTAACTCGACATACTCGACGTCGGAGGTGTTATAGAGTCTGCATATACTGAGGAGAATTTACCGTTGCCCCTCGTTCCCGAAAATCGGTCACATAAGCTCGGTGAGCATCCCAAAACACAGTCAAAAGAAGTTTCATAAACAATTATGGCTTTTCCGGAAATTTCACTACCCATCTATTTACAGTAGACTTATCAACAGCATCGTCACCATAAACAGCCTTTAAACGAATCTCAGTAGGAGTCATTTTTTCAGCAGGTAAAAATTCGATAACAGCACGCTTTTTAACTCGCTTTGACATAGTATTAGAAGAACACGTGTCCATACTTCCGCTTCTCAAAATACGATACAGTGGCTGAATGGAACAACCTCAAACCAGCGCATGCGTGTTAAGAGGGAGAATGTTACCTCCACATCGTATAATCTCATTTATCTCGATACACTTTTCACATTTCTTCAACTTTTTTAAGCCATCCAAAAAGTAGGATTTCGGAAGATTCTCAAAAATAGGCATCTGTTTGGCGATGACCTCCTCGATCGACGCGAATCATTTTTCGCCGATTTCTTTTTTTCAAGTTTGAATATAAAAAATAGACATCGAGGGAAAATCGAGTGAATATGGTGGATGCTGTAATAATTGGGACTTTAATTCCATAGTTTTCTCCATCGAAACTGCGCAGGTCCGCACACGCGCATTGTCTTGATGGAAGGGAATCTTTATCTTTGCCATCTGAGGGACTCTTTTCTTGATTTATTCCCTCAACCATTACAATAATGACGTATAATGCTCTCCATTTATCGCTTGTCTCTCATTCAAGTTATCGATGCATATGATACCGCGTGTCATCCCTCAAATACCGTTGCTATGACCTTTACAACTGATTTCACGGTCTTCCCTTCCTTCGGAATCCTATAAAACCATTGTTTCAGCCTTTACCTCGTCCCTAGAGTGTAGCTGAATGGTAGAATAGATGTTTCATCTACTGTTATGCATCAAGATGCAACAACTGGTCAGAATTGGGACGAATGGCCCCGAGTCAGTATCAGAATGGAATACACGATTGCATTCATTCTCCGCTAACATGGCACCCAACTGGCCGAGATTTTTTCAAACCCAATTTATCATGCAAAATTGGAAACACTGCGCCTTGTGGTATGCCCGTGGCCTCGACTATTTCTCGCTAACTTCGATGCGTCGATAAATCAAAACCATATCTTGGATGTTGTCAATCGTTTCGAAGGAAGTCACTTCCACTGGACGTCCAGAGTGATGTCCATCATTTTTGGATGTACGCCCACATATAAACCCATTTAACCAACTGTAAATAGTCGCAAACACAGGAGCAGATGTGCCATGAAAGTCATCCAACTCGGCTTTGATCTCTTTTGGTGTTGAACATTTTAATAATAAGTGTTAAATCACCGCACGAAACTATTTTCACAATTTTCTAAATAAACAAAAGTTTGTCACTTCAATCGACTATGAAAATAAAGCCACGAGATAACTACAACGGAAAATTTAAGAGCAGTCTAGTAAGATGCTTACGAAAACCACAACATATCCGATATCACGACGGCCATATTTTGTATTTTCTAAGGAGATATTAAACAACCTACGTATTTAAAAAAATGTTTATTGAGTAGACTGAAAGTAAGACCAGAGACGTGCAAGGATGAAAATAGGTGAACATATCAGCTGATCCCAAGTATGCTGTAACTGAAGAGTTACAAGGAACGAGTCCACGCTGCTTATCGATGAGGAGTCTCTTCGGGCAGCAGTTACCTGACCATTGAAGAAATTATTTATTACGCAGAGAAAGAGTAGGGATGCTCCATCTGCGATGCAGACGTAATAACATCAGTTTGGTGAACACTGATCGCCAAGAGCAAATAGTGAGGAGTGATGCAAATAAAGACAAGATCCGTCGAAATAAGCACGACCGGAAGAGAGAGGGACATCGGAGTTTGAAGTTTGAAAAGCGGAAACAGAACAATAAGACCCAGGGGTGCCTGGAGGCTCGTAGGGTTCACCAACAAGGGAAATTCTATCAGAATGCACACCCGACATCTCGATGCGACCTCCTTTAGAGTTAATTCCACACGTTTCCCACAGAACTTTCTCCCGGTGGACACACGACGTCCTATTCGCTGTCTCCCTCACCTCTCGCCGCCCCACCACTCGGCTAGGAGGCCTCTCAATGGCCCGCACCGGGGCCCGGTGGCCCGTGGGCAATGTGCCCCTCGGGGCGACCACATACTTCCGGGTTTGGTGAAGTAGCGATGCGGGCGAACCGAAGCGCGCTGAATCAATCGTAGGCGGCTGCGGGGGCTACGACCTCGGGGGGCGGGGAGGAGGCCCCGGGGGCGGGAGGGAGAGAAAACACAAGGGCACGTGACTCCTCCCGATGCACGTCGCACCTTAAGTTAAAGACGCAATAATCAATATTGCCGTCGTTACGATTCCCAGGCTCAATCCATCGCGTGTAAGAGTATGCGAACGCCTACAGATTTCCACAAATCAGAGGATTCTTTTTCCAAGTTATGAATGCTGGTGACAGTTGACACACACCGCAGAGGGGCAGTAATTTGAATAATTTTAAGTGTTTGTGCAAATATGTTCAATAATTTACTTGAAAAAATAAATAATCGTATCACTTTCGGAACACATCCTATACATGTGTTCCAGCAAAATACCTCCTGATTTTCGAGTTGATTCGCTGCCTCTTTGGATTCGTCCATTCCGGGTTCAATGGAATGATTTCCATTCGCACTCTCCACTTCGCCGCTTATTCAGGGGCGGCGTGACCGCAACATTACTCGCGCGGTTCCACGGAACTGACCAGCCGGGGGACCCGGGTTCACGGTCGGATCATGCCTTTGGGAAATTCCGGGTGATTTTCGATGTTTTCCAGACATCAAAGCAAAGGCTCGTCAAGGGTGCCGACCATTCGATTCTCCGCTCACTCGAGTTGATATGTGGAGCGAAGTTCTCCACCATCGCCCATCGAAGTAGCTGACCGCCGTGTCGATCACATCCACTTCACGACCGGAGTCGCTTGCAGTCCGGCTCCGTCCACCGGAGGAGGGGCCACTCCAGAAGCACTTCCCATCAGCCCCCTGAGTAACTAAAAGTGCCGATTCCAGACGAAAGCGTTTCTTTTTAATATCATTTCAAAATTACAGAGACTGCGAATCAACAGAGAATACACTCAAATCTGGTTCATAATGAAACAGATCGCTAAGTTTAGAAGCGCTAGGGTGCAGTCACGTCGCCCGAGAAATATAATGCACTGATTAGTATTCAACGAAAACCACGCATGAATTGCACTCCACGTTTGAATTCCACGCGACGATTCTCTCAAGCGAGGGCGTGCTCTACTATTGGCCCTCTCAACTCCTAGGGCTTTCCGAGACCTAAGCCCACTCTGGTCACCTCAACTTCCAAATAATTTCTAATAGCATCGCAATCGCAAAATAAGAGAACCTTGCGAAATGCTCGCACTTACCACTTGCAAATCGACGGATGGCCAAATCTTGAAACACCGGAGTGTCGGGAATAGGCACGAAGAGCGATGGCCATGATGAGGGTATGGACACAAGATCCAGACACAAAGCCTGGAATGGAAAACGAAGGCTCTACCCCAAATTAAACTTATTATTACAAAGGCAGGTACCTATCGCATGTTTAGAGTAAACAGTCCAAGGTACTGGAGCGCACGGACGGGTCGGACAATGGGAGCAGCTTTAGAGAGAGAATTACAATGCGAAGGAGACAGATTAAACGACACACAAATACTAAAAACCATTGCATATTAAATCACTCCAGCATTTTTGAGTTCCATCTGGGTGCCTGTGTCACTCTCTTGATTTTCTTGTATCGCAGTTGGCCGTCCATGACCACCGAGCTGTAATCGCTATTTATATCTGCGCCGAGGTAGCTCTTGCATTTCTTAACTTGGTTTCTGACTACATCCTCGAGAGAATGAGATACAGAAACTTTTGAAATGACACAGTAAACAATATTCAACACATTGCAAAGTAAAAAAAAGAATTCGGCGAAGCGCAAAAACAAATCTAAAAACATTATTTCTTTGTAATTACTAGGAGAATGTTCCAAAGGCTTCATAGTCATTGTTAAGGGAATTGGCAAGGAGAATGTCAAAGTATGGTGTCCTAAAAGGGGTCCACAATGGTTATATACCGTCAGTAGAATTCAAAAAGCGATCGTTTCAAATTATTTCGTCCATCGCGCGTCTGCTCTCTCGACACAAACATACCCAATGAAACCTGAGTCGGACCCAATTGGAAGACGGATAACTTTATACACGTAATTACGGGCAAAGGCCGCAAAAAATCCTCCATGTTAAAAAAATTCCCCCGAATCAGTTGGTATTCCCATCAGAGTACTAAAACCTCCAGAACCCTTCTTAGAATACGTATTTAAAAAATCGATTTTGGAGGGTGCACATACGCATTACCCTTGGACTGGAAAATAGCCAACACCACACAATAACTGGAAACTAACAAAACTTCCGGTATTAATTAAAATTGACAATTTTCTACAAAATAAAATTTTTATTAATACGACCGGTTTTGATGTAAGTACATCATCTTTTGGTTTCAATCATTTCTCATTGTCTACTATTTATGCTGAAAAACAAGTAAGGGGAGGGTGCAGCGCCATGCTCGGAGCATGGCGCCGCACCGAGGGATCACCCTCAACGAGACACCCCCTCCATCCAGCCACGAGGTTTTCTCCGGACTGTGTTGTCTTCCCTAATTCCTTCTCCTCCCCCACCCCTTTCTCCTCCTCCGCACGTTTTCTCCTCCCCCACTCATATTGTCACCCACACGGCTTTCCACCTCCCCTCCCTCTTCCCCTATTTTTCACTAACTTACCCTTACTTGCTTTTCAGCATACATAGTAGACAATGAGAAATGAATGTTACCAGAAAATAATGTAATTACATCGAAACCGGTCGGATTCATAAAAATTTTATATTGTGGAGAATTGCCAATTTTAATTTATCATGATATTCCACCATCCCTCCCATGGACTACAACCTTGTCGTGATTGAAGGGCTTGCGTGTTCCGATGACCACCTAGAGCTGTGCTGGCGGGAGTAATAATAATTGCTTCTGGTAGGGTCACCCATGTCAGATAGGTCGAAGGTTAGGAGCCAGACGAAAGGTAGTCCACGAAGCGTCTGTTACTCAGTGAGGCGGCTGCAAAAGCGTCTGGCCCCATTCAGTGATGGTGTCGCGGTAAAAACACAATTGAGGAAGGCAACGGGAAACCACCACAATTATCATTCCCAAGAATATAATGATGGCACTATAGAGAATATGAGTCCTGGCAACTACGGGACTCGGCCCAAGCGGCGTGTGTCGTGCCCGACAGCGGGGGAGGCAAGGCTTCCGCGGTCGTCATCCCACGAAACCCTTGCGGGAGAGAAATAATAGCAGCAGCACAAAAGACGCAGAAGAAGACGAAAGCTGTTAAAATAGGAACATGGAACGTCAGGACAATGTTGAGGAGAGGCAAATTAGAAAATATTAAGCGAGTGATGGAAAGAGGTAATATAGAAGTTTTAGGTCTCTGCGAGGTGAGATGGAAGGATAGCGGGAATTACTGGAGTGACAATTAGAGAGTGATATACAGCGGCGGGGACGAGAGCCAACGAGGGGTTGCCATAATATTAAATAAAGGGGTAGGAAGAAGCGTAGTCAACATAGAGCAAGCAACTGATAGAATCTTACTCGTAGAGATTAAAGCAGAGCCGACGAACTTGGTCATTATTCAGGTATATAAGCCACCGAGCAACCACAAGGAGGAAGAAGTCGATAGGATGTACAATGAGTTAGAGGATATAATCGAGTGTGTTCCTGCAGGGAAACATTTGATAGTGATGGAAGTCTGGAAAGCGTTGGTAGGCGAAGCAAGAGATGGTGGTGAAGTCGGGGACTATGGGTTAGGCCCGAGGAATCAACGCGGGGAGAAAGCAATTGAATTCTGCAGGTGGCAGGAGTTAGTCATCACCAACAATTGGTTTCGACACCACAAAAGGCGTAGGTATACATGGAAAATGCCAGGTGACTCAGAAAGGTATCAGTTAGATTATATTATGGTTAGGTACACGTTTAGGAACAGTGCGATAAATTCGCACAGTTTCCCAGGAGCGGATGCGGACTCTGACCACAATTTAGTTGCAATGAAATGTAACGTCCATTTCAAAAAGATTAGACAGGGTCGGCGGGTTAGGAAATGGAATGTAGAAGCATTAAATAGATTAACCAGGAAGGAATATCAGCAGGTTGTAGAGAAAATAATGGATGACGGTAAAGAGCTTAGTACTATCAAAGAAAAATGGGAATGTATCAAGACAGTGATTTCGAAAGCCGTTGAAGACACTTTAGGAACCGTTAACGGGAAAAGGATAAGGAAACTATGGGTAACGGATGAGATGATTGCAAAGACGGATGAGAGAAGAAGATGGAAAATAGTAAACACAGAATTAGGCAAAATGAAGTACAAAGAGTTAAACAATAAATTGAGAAGGGGCAAAAATAAAGCAAAAGAAGAATGGTGGAAAACACAATGCGAGGATATGGAAAGTTTACAGAGGAAAGTTGAAATTGTTGCGCTATACAGCAAGGTTAAGTTATTATCGAGAAGTAAGAAGGCAAGATCTGTGCTAACCGTTAAAGATAAGTGGGGTAAGATAATAGTTGAACCAGGAAAAATCCAAGAGAGATGGGAGGACTATATAGAAATACTGCATGGTAAAGAACTTAGGCCAACAAGGTTATGCATACAAAAGGAACATGACGTAGAAGAAGATAGCTTAGGTCCAGGCATACACGACGATGAAAGAGAAAGGGCATTAAAAAGATGAAAGCAAATAAGGCCGTGGAGATAGATAACGATCCTGTGGAACTGTTGAAATGTTTAGGAAAATGTGGGAAGAAGACTCTATATGGACTGATTCGTAGTATCTATGAGGAAGGAATCTGGCCGGAATATTTTGTGAGATCAGTGTTAGTTCCATTTCCGAAAAAGGTAAAGGTTACATCATGTGAGGATTACAGAACAACAAGTTTGATATCCCACGCAGCTAAAGTTATTCTCAGGATCATCAACAAAAGGATAGAGAGTAAGGCAAATGATTACTTAGGGGATGATCAGTTTGGATTTAAGAAAGGAAGACGTACGCGTGATTCCATTGCAGTAATGAGATCACTAATTGAGAGGAATATAGAATACAACCAGAACGTTTTTGCCTGTTTCGTAGATTTCGAAAAAGCGTTTGATAGAGTGAATTGGGAAAAATTAATGCGTGTATTGCAGAAAATAGGAATGGATTGTAGGGACAGGAGACTGATCCGCAACCTGTACATGTCTCAGACTGCTCAGGTGCGAGTGGGGAACGGAGAGTCCGGATGGGCAGTGTTCGGAAGAGGGGTAAGGCAGGGTTGACCATTGTCTAAGCGAAAGATAACATTCCTCTTTTACCTTTTCGTCATGTTACCCCAATACTCGTTTAATGAATCTTAATTTTCCGTTAGTTCGTCCACAAATTACCCAGATCTGCTCCCTCCATCGCCCAACATTCTTCCTTCCACTTGTCTCTTGATCTTGGCCAGCTTCGCCATAGCATCTACCCCTCCCACTTTACAAGCTTTCTTTGGATTCCATTTAATGAAAATGTCCTTCCTCCGCCATAGTTAAAACTCTGTCGTCAGTCTTCCTCTCCCACATCTCTCTAAGCCTCACATATAAGCTGATCTCCCTACCTCAACTGACCAGGTTTCGGAAACATTCAACTAGCGTCTGACCCCGGTGGGGAGACATTTCAGTGATGATGTCATGCTAAAAACACCATCCCGGAAGATCACCGGAAACAACCGCATCTATTTTTAGTATAATTTCATAAAACGGATGTTTGGGTCAAATAACCGACACATCAGGTTGAAGAGGAGTCACGTGGATCAAAATCCTATCCGGCAACTTACCATTATTCTAAATGCAGAGAGAAAGAGAGAGCATAAGCTTCACCACGTCTTTTCCTCTGTGGCAAGCACCGAGTCCCGTCTCTTGGCAATCGACATCACGAGGGTCGTCCTGTTTCAAGAGAAATTCGACCGGAGTGGGGTGCACGGAGGGAGGCTGGATTCGGGCGGGCCTGCCGCCGGACGCGGGCGCCGAAGGCCCGCTTCGCTCAATTTCCACAAATCGATGATCATCGGGAGCGGAGTGAAATAAGAAATTCCGGGTTTCACGCCCTCCCCGGGGCGTTGACGCGAAACGAGACCGCCCCAGGTACTTAGGGATGGAGCATTTGGCCGGCCGTTGCCGCGGGTCGCTGCATTGTGGGAAGATAAGCTAGCAGAGTCAAGTACAAGCCGCGCACCTCTCACGACACCAACACAATGGAGACGAGACAGAAGTGTGGTAGCATTGTAGCCTATAGTTAGGATCATACAAGTTACATTCCATCTGAACACAATCCATGGCTGGGGTCCGAACTCACCCCACCGCGGGCCCATGGGTCGAGTGTATTAAGGTTTGGAACAAATGCGCTTGTGAAATGTTCGCCCTGCGTGAGCAGAATGCTACCAGGTCATTAGTGACGTACAACGTCTGGCCAATAAATACGCGAACTGGTGCAATCTGGTGGCCATGACGCGGACTATAGCCCCGTTCATTTGTCTGAGACCCAATTAGTCATATGTGCTTGGCGGATCGTCTAGCTGTGCGTATGGTGACAGTTATTTTCGTTTCTGTTACCTTGTTTTTAATGTTTGTCGAAAATGGAAATTGACGAAATCGCAGAGCAACGAATCAACATAAAGTATTTTGGTGAAGTGCGGTAAAAGTTATCAAGAAATTATTGAAATGTTGACAGTTATTTACACGGTGATAATTCTCTGAAGAAAACATCCGTTTTCAAGTGGATTAAACGTTTTGAATGTATTAAGAAGAAATTACTAGGTGAAGCAAGGCCGGGACGACCTTCAACCAAATGTGTTGATGAGAACATTGATCGTGTGCGGTGCCTTGTCCTTACCGATCTTCGAAAAACTGTCCGAATGACAGCTGATGAACTGAATTTAGGAAAATCAACAGTGCACACTATTTTAACCGAACATGACGGATGGATCCTTCACCTTGGCAATGCATATGCACTGTTTTTCATTGCACTGATTTCTGCATTGATTCAGCATTGATTGTTCGTCAGTTTCTGGCAACACATTCAATCACCATCCTTGATCATCCTCCTCATTCGCCAATCTCGCCCCCTGCGACTTTTTCCTATTCCCAAAATGTAAAAATGTGATGGGAGGACATCACTGGGAAGATGTGGACGCAATGAAGCGAGAAACGACGGGACAACTAAAAAGCCTAACTACTGCCGAGAGGACTTCCGAGGGTGCTTTAAACAGTGGAAAAGAAGATGGAATAAGTGCATGGCAACGAATGGAGAGTACTTTGAAGGGGGCAAAAACGATGTAGACCAGAATATGAAAAATAAAGTTTTTATGGCCTCATTTCGCGTATTTATTGGACAGACCTCGTACGTGATCCCACCCTATCTGAAGAGTGTTCTTATTGGATGAAGTTCTCTGGGGTTTCCAACCGGGTGAAGCGATCCACATACCACCGGGGAAACTAAGGCACCACCTTGACCGGTTCAAAGACGACAGGGAACCCAATACCCCCGGCGTCCACAGTATTTCCTGCGAGTGGGGGGAAGTACAGGTTTATCGGTGAGACCATAGAACCCCGCATTGAAGAGCACGGTAGGTGCATCTGGCCAGGGCGCCCCGGAAGCTCAGCCGTCGTGGAACAGCCTCACCCGGGGCCACGTCATTGCATTTGACAATGCTCAGTGGCTCAGTAGATCTAAAGGTTGCGGGGAGCGTCCAAAGATGCAGCCCAGAGATCCTGCTAGAAGAGAAAGACTTGAAACCGCGACACGGGATACGCCCTGAGACAAACTTGGCAACCCTTGCCCCAAAAAATCAAGAATTCGCGGGGGAGCAGAGGGTGCTGATCAATCGCAAGACACTTGACGGTTATGCAAACCCGACAGAATCTCAACCTGACACTGGAAGCCCTGATGAAGACGCCAGAGTTAGCCGTCGAAACGTTGCCCGCTGATTACGTGACGAGAGAAACAATACAAGAACTATCTTAAATGCACAAATGTGCGTGCGTCACCTTTCGGGTCGCTTCGAATTTTATCATTTTCACGGCATACTACTTAAATGAAATCCTATTGCAGCAATTCGAAATTATTCGTAGAAAACTTTATTTCGACAATACTTACAGTCAAATTGAAAGGAGTAGTAAATTTAATTGATGAACATAATGTGAGTAATTTTTATCTCCATTCTTTTAATTGCATTTATTTCATAGCTGCCTTTGCTAGCCCTAATAAAAGACTCGGGAGAATTATAATGCAACCATTTCAGAGAGTAAAAATCATTCGCCTTGACCGGGATTCGAACCCGGATCCCTCGATATCCGGCCGAGTGCTTTAACCACTTAAGCTACCGAGACGTCCTCTTACACACTGAAATTTTGGGGGCTTTAAGTCAAGGCGAATGATTTTTACTCTCTGAAATGGTTGCATTATAATGCACACATAGCGGGTGACTCCGTTAAAGTTACTGTTACAGTTTCTTGAAACTCGGGAGAATGTTGACAGCAATTCGCAAAATTGTTACAATCGGTGGTTAGTCCCGTAAATTCACTAATGCCAACTCAGAAGAAAGAGAACGAAAGATTGCAATAGGAATCCAAAGTTTTTCGTTTAAACATGATAGTTTCTTCTTCTAAATTTACCTATTCTAGTTAACCTCTGCTATTACTATTATCGGGCACACATTTTAAAATCTATTTTGTGCGCTCAATTTCTTTCTTCCCAAGATGCTGCTTCGTCTTCTAATCGCTGACGACGCAATGTTCTCCACGAAGCAGCAAGTTTGTTCAGTGCTTAAGTCGGAAAAAGAAGAGACCTCAATGGATGGGAAAAAATAAGGAAATGTAAGTATCGGCTACCATCGCTGCGTATTTAATAAGCCAATGAGAAGCCACGCTTCAAACTATTTAAAAAGAGACGATAGCGATACAAGAAGCGCAAGACACGTAGTCATTCATTAGGAAAGGCAAACGCGTTAGCGGAATACAAGGTTTGTATAAAAAGTATCGGAACAATAGATTTATTTCAGACATTTCTTCATTGCCTTAAAATTTTTCCAAGTACATCCTTTGAGCTCCGCCAAACTTTTGCCAGTGGCTTTTCCACGCCTCTCAGGCTCCCTGGTAGGCGAATTCCGTAAGGTCCTTAAGGGTACACGTGCAAACTTCTTTGACGGCACTTTAGGGTCCTATGGTGGCCTCATTTGACGAAGGATTTCACTTTTATGGGGAATAGGAAATATAGGTCGTCTGGTGCCAGAGGAATTCGGATGGAAGCCACTAGTTGGCCGTACGCTTAAATAAAGGTAAAATTTGCGGCGTAAATTTGAGCATTACTTCCGGCATGTTACTTTATTTTTTTTATTAAATAGACCCAACTTTTTAATAGTTCTATAGCATTATTTCAATAATATCCTGTTATTAAGTATTGTAACACGTAAGTGCTTTTATGGACTGATTCGAAGTGTCTATGAGGAAGGAATCTGGCCGGAAGATTTTGTGAGATCAGTGTTAGTTCCTATTTCGAAAAAGGTAAAGGCTAAATCGTGTGATGATTACAGAGCAATAAGTTGATATCCCACGCAGCTAAAGTTATTATCAGGATCATCAACAAAAGGATAGAGAGCAAGGCAAATGATTACTTAGGGGATGATCAGTTTGGGTTTAGGAAGGGGAGATGTACGCGTGATTCCATTGCAGTAATGATATCACTAATCGAGAGGAATATATAATACAATCAGGACGTATTTGCCTGTTTTGTAGATTTCGAAAAAGCGTTTGATAGAGTGAATGGGGAAAAATTAATGCGTGTATTGCAGAAAATAGGAATGGATTGGAGGGACAGGAGACTGATCCGCAACCTGTACATGTCTCAGACTGCTCAGGTGCGAGTGGGGAACGGGGAGTCCAGATGAGCAGTGTTAAGAAGAGGTGTAAGGCAAGGTTGCCCATTGTCACCGGTGCTGTTCGACGTATATGTAGAGGAAATGATTAAAGAGGCATGGGAAGAACTGGAGGTAGGAATGAAAATCGGAGGGGAATTCGTAAAATCGGTTAGGTTTGCTGATGACCAAGCATTAGTTGCTCAGTCAGCCAAGGGGTTGCAAGCATTGCTGAGTGAATTGGAGGTTCAGTGCGATAAATATGGGATGGGAATCAATATTAATAAAACAAAGGTTATGCGATTTTCCAGAAAGAAAAAGGCTAGGCTAATAAGCATTAAAACAGGAAGGGAAAGAGTAGAGCAGGTAAAACAGTTTACGTATCTCGGAAGTGTTTTGGACCAACACGGTGTAAGTGGTAGGGACAGTTTCAGTAGTAGGCAAAGTAGTAGTAGGCGACGAGGGTTTCAAAAGGAGGAGGCAGTTGATGACAATAAGAATGTTAAAAAAGGCTCGAGAAAACTTTGATTTTGAACATAGTTATGTACGGCGCAGAAACATGGTCACTGAAGCTGGACGATAGACCTAGATTGGAATCATTTTGAAATGTGGGTGTGGAGAAGGATGGAGAAGGTGAAGCGGACCGAAAGGAAAACAAATGAGGTGGTGTGGTGGGGTGGGTAAGTGAATTGTTGGAATAAATTATAAGGAGACAGGAAAAATTGATGAAGGGTGCATTGATCGACAATGGGCTGCTGAAGACTGTGATATACATAAAGGGGAGAATGTTGGGCAAACGAGGAAAGGGCAGGAACAGGATAGGGATGTTGGACTGGATGAAGGGAGGAAGGAAATACACAGAGATGAAGAGGGACCTGATGTATAGTCGGATATTGGGTTGTGTTTTATTAGAAGAGACAAAATGTTTATTAGGAAGTTGTGTCCATCCGAAATCTACCTTTAACCGGTACATTACCTAATTATAATTAAACGCGAGTAGGGAAGCAGTTCGTTTTCTTCGGCGTCCGCTTGGTGCGCAATATCATCCCTGAATTCGCGTGTGACGTTTCACGCACAGGTGCAGTCATCCTCGTTCAGGTGTGTACCACATTATGCCCTTGTTTTCCGAGCTTCTTTATTTTTGGTGGTCTAGGGCTCGCTCGTGGATAGTCACTAAGAGATCTGAAACTTCTGGTTCCTCTTCCGGCTGTAGCGGTGCGTCCAAAGGCCTTAGCGAGGGTGTGTTTCGCGACTTTAGGTTTTATGTCGACAGTCGCCAAGCTGAAGTTGTCGCTCCTCGACCGACATATATCGATTTTGCTCTCCACTGCCGACGTCTTCTGTCACCAATCATGGCCAAAATGTGTCGGCTGTTTATTCGCCCGACCAAACAGACCGCCAAATACTTTTTAGTCGTCCCAAATTCCCCGCCAAATGCTGATCGAGTCGAGACCGGTTCGATGAGCAATTATATTTGTTTATCGTGTACACTTTATCACTTTATGAACATTTTGATCACCTTGTTTTCGAGAATGTCGATTCATTCGGGCGTTTCCTGTCTGTGTTGACGCGGGTCGAGAAATACAGAGGTTACGACCGTTGATGCTCACATATTTTTCTCTCTGCTATTAGTTACATCTTTTACACGCACATAGGCGCGCCCACACGCGTACACATTTGACAGTGAATGTTTTCATTCGAAAAAGCTGTCCTGTGTAGGGATATGATATACTGTTTTAAATGTACACTTGTCATCGCAATGCATACGCAAACCCATAAAATTATTTTAATAATTATCGCGGAATAATTCTCATTGATAATGGAATATTGGATTCTTTTCATACCGTAACTCCTTTCGCTCATCTACAAAATTATACAAAACTTCTCTATCACCAATACAACTCTATAACTACTACAACTACTCTATCACTAATAACTCTTCTATCACAAGAACTAAAAAATACCCGTATGAAATAATGAAACTCTCTGGAGGCTTAGGCCTACTATTTAGCATTCAAGAAGTTCTGCACAAGCAGCAGACAGAATGGGAACGAAAAAAAAAGTTGGTCTCAAAATTTAATCCGAGCCGACCAGAACACAGTATCAACCCCGAAGGTCGGTTTGATAGTGATGGTTTTAGTTCACTCAGTATTAAATCCTCTACGGCGGGTGAAATTCACACATCAGGGTAGGGGGGCAGTTCCTTTCCCTGTACCGGTTATGGTTTCCCAGGAAGATCTGGTACCCGAAAAATTACGTAGCTTGGGTGAAGCTGAGAGAGCCCAGAGAGGCGTGCCTGGGAGTCGAGCCTGGGTCCTCCGATCGGTAGTTCAAGGCTCTAACCCTGGACTACTACGTCCCCATTGGAGGCCATAATAATTCCAAAACATTTATTCAAAAGATTTACAGTCAGGAAATTCCAGTAGTCACAAGAAGAAAGGACCTAGGCTTCATCTTAGACACTAATCTTCTCTTTCGTGAGCGTATCAAAAGTATTTCTTCCAAAGCTATCTCCCTAACCAATGGGGCTCAACGTATCCACACAGTGAAGCGTTTATCTCGCCAGCTGTCCGCAGTTTGTTCTTCGCTTGTGTTTCTCATTGGGTTCCAAATATGGGCTGAGGAATTTCTTTTTCGCATTCGCCACCGTCATGTACACTTCCGTAAACAGACTAATTTTGACCCGAATATTTTTACCCCTACCACGGTCGGACGATGTTAAGAGATCGGAATGACACAGAATAGCAATTAAAGGCCGAGAAACCTCTTTCGATGCTTCGAGGTTCTTTTTTAAAGAATGAGGTGTTTTGTAAGAGCATTTTTTAACTTCGGTATTCCTGATTTACTGCAAATCGCTTCCAAATAGTTAGTAGCTCAGATCTCACGGAAAGCACCACTTCACACCAATGAACCCCAGGCCGGCAATATTTACGCGCTCTCCATTAAAGAATGCAAATCGCGGCACTTTGGCGGCACTCGACGGTTTGCTCGATTATGAGTCCCGTCAGGAGGCTGTGGAATCAGTTCAAATATCAGGTTTCGCAGAGCCTCTCCAGTTGCGCGCGAGGTGTGTGGGCGAGCGTTGTCACGTTGGAAGATTATTGGCGTCTGACTGCCTTAATACGCAAACTTCTTCCTTGAACATTCCAATATGGTTTGCGATACGCTTCTGACTGATTCGCCGGTCATTTTGAACCAAAACTTCGATGAGTTTGCGATTTTTATCGTCCGTGGCAGTGATCGGACGTCCGCTGCGTGTTTCATCAACAATTATGGCTTTTCCAGGCTTGCAACCACGAAATTTTACTACCCATCGATTTACAGCAGACCTATCAACAGTATCTTCACCATAAACAACCTTTAAACGACGATGAATCTCAGTAGGAGTCCAGTATCAATAGGATTAAGCAGTTAAAAAATTCGATAACAGCACGCTGATTAACTCGCGTTGACATAGCACTAGAACACGTCTCAATACTCTCGCTTCTCAAAATACACTGGATGAATGAAACGATCTTAAACCTGCGCATGCGTGTTGAGGGGGAATGTTACTTCCACGTGCCGCCAGGAGTGCTTCTGAAGGTCATTGTGTTTGTGGTCTACGAGCATGTGTGCTTTAGTTTTCAGCCCACCCTCGTGTTATAATTTATTGAAATGTTTTCGATGGCCAATGATAATGAAGTGGTGAGACACGAGAAGTGGGAGTGGAGTGGGATTGAGATGAGGGAATGAGGACGAGTGGAAAAGCACGATCGCCCGGCGGAGACCAATCCTTCGACGATCGGCGGGAGCAGCAGTGGAAGCTGGTTGAGTGCGGGCGGCACGATACGAGATGGGTGTGGGGGAGGGGTGTGGTGTGGTGGGGGTGAGTGAGGGTGGGAGGGGGAAAAGGGAGGATCAAAGGGAAAAGAGAGAGAGAAGAGGACCGCCGTTTCGATGGGAAGAACGTCCTCACCAGGGGAGGGAGCCGCAGGGCAGATGGCGGGGAAGGAGGTTGGAAGGGGGCAATGAAAGGGGGGTGGTGTACGGGGGTGAGGGGGCAGGCAGCCGTGGCTCTAATCCCTAATGGACAAATGGAAGAGCAGGTGACAATCGGGCTCTAAATTTTAACCATTTAACGGAATTGGCCAACATGCGGCATCAAGGATTTAAGGATTTTTGTGTCACACCTTTTGGGGCTTACAAGTACACTGCTGTGAAGTATTAAGTGCCCATCAGAAACCTACTCTCGTCCCGAAGACCACTAATACTGCATACAAAAATACTAAAAGGTTAAGAATCTACACAGAATTCAAGTTTCAATCCAAACCATGAAACTGGATTACGAAAGGCTTTGTATGAGATGCGGTGTTTATGTTTTATTTTTCACGGCCTATTGCCCTAATAAGTTTATTGATAAAAAACTGTAATAGTAACTTTAACGGAGTCACCCGTTATGTGTGCATTATAGTGGAACCATTTCAGAGAGTAAAAATCATTCGCCTTGACCGGGATCCCGGTCAAGGCGAATGAAGTTTATTGATAATTATTTCACCAATTACACTTCATAATGCATTATCTAGCCCTAGCACTCGCCTTTAACACCAACGCTGCATTTCCATGCAGTTCCAATTGCAATTCTGTTTTCGTAATCCGTTCACTCATTCAGGTGGTTCCTTGTGCTGACGTCTTCCAATAACCTGATTCTCGTCATTCCCCATTGTCCTTCATCTGTAGTGATTCCTTCCCATCCATTTGCCCTTCCATGTGACGGCATTCGCTTAGCTATCGTGCCTCAAGACGCGCCCGCCTCTCTCTCTCTTGTTAAGGAGTTCTTCATCGGCTCCTCTCTCACCGACTCCTCGAGCTACTTCTTCATTTTCTTCCACGTTTCTGTCCATTTCATGATTCTTCCGCTGCACCACGTGCCCACATTGCTTCCCATCTCCTTTCCCCTGCTGCTCCTGTCGTTCACGTCTTGCGGCCGTAGAAATGTAGGCTCCACATGTAAAAGTTTAAATGAACCTCTCCCTACGAGGCAATCATTATTTTCCGGCAGCAGAAGTGTTTTTCAGGAGAAATCGCTCTTCGCCGGCAGTATTTCGCTTACCTCTAACTCCATCTTGCTTCATCCATCACAGGAGACCTTACTACGGAAATAGCAAAATGCTTCCCTTATTAATAGTACCCTAATCAAAGGTCACTCTCCTTCGGTTGCACTTTTACGATAAGTTGTTTCGCATGTAACAAACATGCTGACGTTCTAACTTTCCATTCCGAAGAGAGACTGCGAGGATTTAAATATAAATACGTTTCACCCCAACCTGAAAAATAAACGCTTCCGATGAGGTATTTATACACGGGGGATGTTCTTGCTACCGGAAGTGGACGAGATCCAAATATTTCATTAAATGCCTCCTTAATATTTGGACACAGCTGTGACCAAGGAGTCGAGACAAGGCGCACGGCAACCGCATCATCAAACATCGAATCCCGTATCATGACATTCAATTAATGCCTAAAATACCTCTCGGCCGAATGGCCATCTTGGCGATTCACACTGACGTAGGATGTAATTCTAAATCCGGAAGAAATACGAGAGATGCCGCCGATGGGATACTTATGTAGTTAGCAAAATTATGTAATAGGGTGGAAGGAGAACACCAAGAACTCGCACAAACCTTCGCCGAATTCTGCAGTTCTTTTCACCAAGAGCATATTCCTTAAGACTCCCAAAATCGTTTTTCAGTAATTGTTGCTAATAAATAGCCCAGATATCTTGATAACATTTACTCTGCATATCAATTGTTCCAGATGTACATGATTTTGTAAATTAAAACTATTAATGTTGACTTGTTTTGTTTTATGAAGTCGTGGATTAAAATAACTTGCAGTAAGATAGAGGCTTGCAGTGATTAAGTTCCATCATTTTCGAAGGTTACATTGCCTGGCAAACCCAAAATGAAATAAGGGTTCCACGATGACCGACTCTTTTCAGAAGCAAACACGGCGCAATCTGCAATCGTAACCACGGCGAGTCCGACAATCACAGCGATGTGGTTTTCGAACTTTGTCAAACCCCCCCGATCTCGCCTCGAGCGACTTTTTCTTATTCCCACAACTGAAAACAACCTTACGAGGCCGGAGATTTGACAACACGAATGACGTCTTTCAAGAGGTGGAACAATGGTTTTCGACGCAATTAAACGAATTCGAAAGTGAGGGTCATCCAAAGGTCAAGAAACGTTGGGAGATGTGTCATAACTCTGGATGTTGTCTAGGTAGAGAAATCTTAAAAAATAAAAATTAAATTTCTATTTCGATTATTTTTCAGCAATTAACAAGGGTTTACGTACTTGTGGCCCCAGCTGACATACTTCTTCTCCTTCCTCGGCGTCATCCCACTCAGCACGCTGCCCACTCAACCTTCGTCGGCCAATACCCTCTCATACCGCCCCAATGCCCATCCGTCCCACCCCAGTCCCCATATGCGTACTACTTCGTCCGTCTTCGTCTCTACCAAACTTATCCCCCCTCCGACTATCACGCACCACATTGTTTCCAATTCCACACTTTCCTCTCAACGAGCGCATTTCGGAGCATGGCTGTCCAGATTTCTACAGAACTATCCGTTTCTAGTCTCATAAAGTACGCTCTAAATAAGAGTCATATTCATAAAGTAAGTACCGTTTGCTTATATTTAAATATTGGCGCTTCAGAACACAGTTTTACTCCTTCAGCGCGATCTACTGATTCATTGAAAAGCTATTGCAGCATTTGGTTTGTTTAAAAAGTCGTTCGTTTGCCCGTCCATGCAAACAACAATGTCCGCGACAATCGTTGATCCCGCCAGCTGTGAACTGCGTTCTGTCATACAATTTTCGTGTGCAAAAGGATCGTCGGCTGCTGAAATTCATCGGGAGTTATGCCTAGTTTATAAACCTACAGTTATGAGTGAAGGAAAGGTTAAACAATGGTGCCGTGATTTTAAAAATGGACGAACATACTGTATGTCCACGACGAAGAGCGAAGTGGCAGGCCCTGTATTCTGACCGATGAAATTGTTTCACAAGTGGAACAAAAACTGCGATGTGATCGTCGATTGACGATTGATGGCCTGGCTGAACAATTTCCTCAACTTGGATGCACTACTGTCTATAGTATTGTCACGAAAAACCTCGGAATACACAAATTATGTGCAAGGTGGGTAACGAAAAGGCTCAGTGACAATCACAAAGAATGTCCGGTGGACGGGAGTTTTTTGGCCGTTACCAACAAGATGGAGATGATGAGACCCTGCACCTAGCGACTCCTTCCTCTTCTTGCACATGAAACAGAGGCTCGGTGGACAACGTTTCGAAACCGTAGAGGAACTCGAACCCTACCTGGTAAGCCGCCTTAGGGATTCTCTTTAGGTCAGCCGTACAATTAGTTTCAATTTACGCAACAGAGTCGAATCGGCGCCCTTTCAAGGTAAATTTTAAATGTGGAAACAAAAAATGTCTGATGGAGCCTCGTCTGGAGAGTAGGGTGGCTGCGGAATCAAAGAAATTCCGGTTCTGGCGAAACACTATCACGCACGTCAGGGACGTGCGAGCCGGCTCGTTATCGTGGTGGAAACGCCATACATTGTTTCTCCACATGTCCGGCCTCTTTCGGCTCACTGCGATCCTCAGCCCCTTCATAACCTCTAAGTATAAATCTTTGTTGACGGTTTGACTTTGAGAGACGTATTCGTCGTGAATCAGCCCTCGTCAATCGCAAAAGCATACCAGCATGACCTTCACATTGGACCGGGGCATGCGAGCTCTCTTTGGTCGCGGAGAATGAGGCCCTTTCCACTGAGAAGACTGGGCCTTTGTCTCGACATCATTACCGTACTCCCAGGTTTCGTCACCAGTTAACACCATAAACATAGTAATCAACCCGAAGGTCGGTTAAGTAGGTAATGGTAGATCTCAACCATGTACTAAGCCCGACGGCGTGTGAAATTCATACATCAGGGTAGGGGGGCCAGTTCCTTTTCCTGTGCCGGTTAAAGTTTCCCAGGAAGATCTGGTGCCCGAAAAATCAACTAGCTTGGGTGGAGGTGCAGGTGCCTAGAGTGCCTTGCCCGGGAATCGAACCCGGGACCCTCCGTTCAGTAGTCCAACGCTCTACCCCTTGGACTACTGCGACCCACCGTCACCGGTTACGATGGTTTTAAGAATCTCTGGGTCGGCATTGGCTCGATCCAGGAGTTCCTGACAAATGTCCACACTTTTTGCCCCTGTTCATCAGTCAGCACCCACGGGACGAATTTCGATGCGACGCGCCTCATGCCCAAAATGTCTGACAGGATCCAAAACTAATGTTCACTTCCTCGGCTATCTCCCTCACAGTTAAACGGCGATTTGCCGCCCCGAATCGTTCACCAATTTTCACATGGTGGGGTCTGTCGAAGTGGAAGGCCGAATCGCGAATCTTCATCTGTCGAGGTTCTGCCCGATTTAAAACGACGACTCTACCACTCAAAACACTGGCTTCATCGACTCATGGCTTCATTAACAAAGGCTTGCTGAATCATTCCAAATGTCTCCGCAGCACTTTTGCCAAGTTTGAAACAAAATTTCACGCACACATGCCGTTCCTCTAGCTCATTCATTTCTTCCGTTGCACGCGGCGACGAACAGTTAAGACACGCACCGCTGCTGCTGCGTAACGACTCGACGTAAATAAACGCAACGCCTCCCGTTTTAGTCGTCAGGTGTATCGCTAGATGGCGCACTGTGTCTCGTTTCGATCCCTTGAACGGTTTGCGCAGAATAAAATCAGTCCGTTATTTTTTTGATCCGTATAAGCCGTATTAGTAATACTTATTTTGAATTTAAGTTAACCCAAAAATAGCCTAAGGCTAAATACCCTGTAAAGAGGGTTGGGCATGGCCCTCAATCACCACAACCGCTTGGTTCTGCCATTGAAGACGAGTGAATGACAGGCGAAAGATACACGGAGGAGAAAGGATGAAATTGGGGCCCTGTATGGGGAGGCAAAATAACTCTCAGGAAGCGGGTAAGTTTGCTACGAGCTACATGATACCATAGATTCAGCAGGGATTAATACAATGCATAAAGCAATATGGTAAAGATATTAGAGCTGCGTATTTAGATAAAGAAAATGGATGTAAAGATAGGAAGGCCATTAAGGGAAATGAAATCCATTAATAGTTTTCACGAATCTTGGGAACTAATTTTCTTTAGCGCAATTTCTACCTCGCTATTAATTGAAATCGAACAAGGCTAATGGGGAACGATAACTTACCCTCGGAACTACGTTAAGGGCTTAGGGAAACATACAAGGTGGAGTTTTATGAACAAAAGGACTAACGTAGCATTTACGAAGGAGGAATTTAGTTTGAAGACTTCGTCTGATCAATATTAATTCCTTCTCAATCCAAAATTGGAAAAGCAGCAGTACGTATATGGAGCATATGGGACACCAAGCTAAACATCGCACTCAGCTAAGTGACACTTAGGATCATCCAGCAAAGAATGGATAGGAGCATAAACTGCTTTTTGGAAGCGATTTGTGACGCAGCAAAATACTAGGCATTTTCACATGCAAATATTTTAATGATTTCCGAAGGTTCAACGATTCAGGTAACCTAAAGATGACGTTACGTCTTGAGCCCCAGTTGTTAAATAAAAGATTAGCATGTGAAAATACGGAATGTTTCATTAGACAATGGAGTTGACGGCAAGCAAATGTTAAATATAACTAGGATTCATCTTACTTCGTGGATTTTCGGAGGTCGTTCGAAAGAGTGCTTTGGGTAGAGATCGTTGGTTACTCGATGTCTCAGACTACAAAGATGTGCGTGGCAAATAGAATCGGGAAAAACAGTTCGAAGCAAGGGAATAAGGCAAGGCTATCCATTACCCCTCGTGATTTTCAGCGTATGCGAGACGCTAAGGAAATGGCAAAAGACATGGGTATATTTACGAGTATGAATGGTGGGGAATGCATAAAATTAGATGTGGCTTTCTGAGTAATTAAGGGACTAAGTTGTTCTGTCACGGAAAGGGTTTCAATAATTAGTGTTATTATCAATACAGCGGTATTATAATTATAGACTGAGAATCTGCCCCGACGAAAGTGTAATAGGGCTACTAATCTACTCTTAATATAAATTAACGACTTAAGATCAAACGTTAGTCGCAATCTCGGAACCGCAACGAGCCACATGACACTCAAAAAATACCTGGAAATTCTTGAGGACACGCTTTGATAATTTAAATAAAAAATAACACAAAAATATGAAAATAAATTTCGGCATAGTTTTTTGGATAGTTCAGCATTGTTCTCAAGCCATACAAATGTGATGGGATCATCACATGCCTTTGCTCATTACTGCCACTCGATGCTAAACATGGCGCCCAATAAGGTACACACCGTTCTGACGTTCATTATTATCTAGTGTTCCGAATAAATGAGCAAAAATCGATGATAACCGACCGAAGACCTTATGGCTTTGATTAATTACAACAACGAAGAGGGGGGACGGATGTTGGGGGTGGCAAAGGCTTCCGCTGGTAATCCGCAGCGCTGCCAGAGGCGCCTGGCGACGTTGTCCGAGGCTAGCGCCAGCCAAGAGACGGGTCATCAGCACTTAGACATCGCGGCTCATCGGCAGAGAGCAGCAATGGGCGCGATAACGAGAGCAGTGACCTGTCGGTTATCTCTAACGCACCAACACACATTCGCATATTCAATAAATTTTCGTGAAACCCACTTTCTCATACGCCGATCTTGCACTAGAGCAGTCCGAAAACTGAGGCAAACATGCTTGTAGACCACTAACGAAATGGCCTTCAGAAGCACTCCTGGTGGCATGTGGAATGAACATTCCCCCTCAACACGCATGCGCAGGTTTGAGGTCCTTTCATTCATCCAGTGTATTTTGAGAAGCTGAAGTATGGAGACGCGTTCCAGTGCGATGTAAACGCGAGTTAAACAGCGTGACTTAAAAAGTGACTCCTGCAGAGATTCATCGTCGTTCCAAGGCTGTTTATGATGAAGATGCTGTTGATAGGTTTACTGTAAATCGAGGGGTAATCAAATTTCGTGGTTGGGAACCTGGAAAAGCCATTATTGTTGATGTCCTATTCTGTCTTCCTTATCCATTTCTAGTTCCCCAAAGCCGCAGAATTAAAGCTGATTTAAAACTCCTCCACAACACTAAACTCGATTATTGATTGCCCTGAACTGCTCTCTCTCTCTCTTCAACCTCAGGGTACCAATTTGATCCACCCCCACCCACTTCCTACTCCACCTCCTCCTATTCCTAGGATATCTCTCACCAAGCGCTCACCATTTTTTCGCCTCTCATCCCTTCTAAATTCACTCCCTCGCGCTATCCATCCTTTTCATTTATCATGTAACAATTTCACCACCCAAGCTACCATTCCACCTTTCAACAAATTAAATTTCTCCCCCGTCCATGTTCGGTTCTCGTTGCTTATTGTACAGCTTTTGTTGTGTTTTGTCCTCTTTCATGTTTTTGTTATATTTTCCACTGTACATTGGAACCACCGATGCATGTGAATACTTTTTCAAATAAAATAAATAAATGAAACACTCAGTGGACGTACGACGACTGCCACAGACGATAAACACCCCAAACTCGTCGAAGATTTGACTCATAATGAGCGGTGAGCCACTCAAAAGTGTATCGCAAACCATATTGGAATAGCCAAGGAACGTGTCGACTTCATCATTGAACAGTTGGGATACCGTAAAATCTGTGCACGATGGGTACCACGGCGTTTTCAACCGATTCTACACCCTCTTTATTCCCCCGATCATGCGCCGTGCGATTTTTATTTTTTTCCTCAACTCAAGAGACATCTCAAAGATAATCATAACACCTCGGACCCTCATATTAACTTATAAAAGGATTAAATTCGTAAATTAAGACGGGACACCATAGTTGATGAGTCAGAGGTGAAAACGTTACGCGCTCGCAGCTATAAATATTCACAAGATGTTAAGGTGTTCGGCCGCTTGAGGCGGAAACGTCGATTTCCTGTCAGTGGTGCTTCCGGCGCAAAGCGTTCATGACGACAATCCTATCGATGGCAGGCATCTCGAGCAAGCTTCGATTCTCTCCGTCGTGTGGCACGACAGTTTCACAACGTCGCCTGGTAATCCGCTTCCGGGTTCATTAAGCATAAGAATGTTCCATGCCACAACGAGTCAAAGCCATCGTATTTCGAAAAAGAAGTTGTCGGCGAGAGTACTAAGTTATAGAGTAGGCCATCCGCTCTAATCTCCAAAGCGTAAAGAGGGAACGAATGAAAAAAGTGAGGCCTAACCAGCGACAGATAACTTTTCTCTTGACCTTTTCATCACATTTACCCAGTACTCTTCTAATAAATCCTAATATTTTGTTACCTTGCCCACATATTCCCTGGATGAGTTTCACCTAGGATAGATTGTGGTTGATGATAACACCTAGGCATTTAATAGAGTGTGCACGTTTCATTTCGGTGTTCCCAAATCAGTAGGCAATCTGGAGGGAATTACTCTTTTTCCAAAAATGTATGACTACGCACTTTCTTAAGCGTGAATGTATGTAGAATGGCTGGTGACTTCCTGCCACACGTCGTTGCGATGGATTGCGTGGTATTGTGTAGATGTAGAGCCCTGCCACCTCCGCGATGATTTGAAACCGGCCCCTCGGGGTGTCGAGCCAATACTCCAGCCTCCACACCTTCTCCATCCCCTTCCGCCTCCCTCACGCATTCATAAACAGCTTCCTTATTACTCGTTTTGTTTCGGAGACTTCTAATATTCCTCGTGTCTAATGAGAGTCTCTTTGACCGCATTCAACATTCGTGAACTGCGTGGTGTACTTCTCCCCTCTCTCTCCTAATCCTTTTCTTACTCTTCTTCTCCCCTTCGAATCTGGTTCATTCTCGAAAGACGACCAAACCAGCATGGCATATTTATATCTTCGTTTACAAACTACTCGTATCGCATTCCGTATGAGCGGTTTTCTTCTTTATATGGTCTCCACAGTGCCTAGAAGCCTTCTCTTCCCTGTCGTGGCTGTAGCTCGCTTGATTCCATCAGTAACCCACCCCGGCGCACTGCCGGGTCCTTTTCCCTGCTCCGAGGACTTCTCAACGGGCCTCGGACGCCCGACGCATTCCTTCGAACATGCGCTGCCGCCTACTGTCGTTTACGTTTAGTTGTCCACCTCTCCGGCTACAGTCACGGACTTAATACGTGTTTTTAAGGTGTTCTTGGAGTACAGAATGTTTTGCATCTTAATTCCGTTAGATAGAAACATATATAAAGACGAAATAATCTTTGCTAATAGTTAGAGATAAGCGAGGTAAAATAATAGTTGACCCAGAAAAGATCCAAGTGAGATGGAAGGAATATATAGTAACACTCTATAGTAGAGAACTTAGGCCAACAGGTTTAGACATTGAAAAGGGAACATTACGTAGATGAAGACAGCTTAGGTCCAGGCATTCTCCACGATGAGATAGAAAAGGCTTTAAGGGAAATGAAACCAAATAAGCCGGTGGGGGTGGATAACATTTCTGTGGAACTACTGAAATGTTTAGGGCAATGAGGGAGGAAGGCCCTATATGGACTAATTCGTATTATCTATGAGAAAGAATTCTGATCGAAGGAAGATTTGTGAGATCAGTGTTACTTCCTATTCCGAAAAAGGTAAAGGCTACGTCATGTGAGGATTACAGAACAATAAGTTTGATATCCCACGCAGCTAAATTTATTTACAGGATCATCAACAAAAGGATAGAGAGTAAGAAAAATGATTACTTAGGGAAGGATCAGTTTGGGTTTAGGAAGGGGAGAGGTGTAAGGCAGGGTGACCCATTATCACCGGTGCTGTTCAACGCACGAGATGTGGAGGAAATGATTAAAGAGGCATGGGAAGAACTGGAGGTAGGAATGAAAGTCGGAGGGGAATTCGTAAAATCGGTTAGGTTTGCTGATGACCAAGCATTAGTTGCTCAGTCAGCCAAGGGATTGCAAGCATTGCTGAGTGAATTGGAGGTTCAGTGTGACAAATATGGGATGAGAATCAATATTAATAAAACAAAGGTTATGCGATTTTCCACGAAGAAGAAGGCTAAGCTAAATATTAAAATAGGCGGGGAAAGAATAGAGCAGGTAGAACAGTTTACATATCTCGGAAGTGTTTTGGACCAATGCGGTTAAGTAGTAGGGACGTAAGGAGAAGAATTGCGCTAGGCAAGGAGGCTTTTACAAGGAGGATGGAGTTGATGATAGGGATGCTGAGTAAATTTATAAAAGGCTCGTTAAAACTTTAACGGCAGGAACGAGGAAGTTAACAACATACAGCAAAATAAAAGATGTTAGGGCCCGTTAAAAAAACCTACCTTCAATACCCAGATTACTTTGAATAGACAGCATGCATATTTTAGTCGAATTTTTACTTCCGATTAAAATTTAAAAAAGAAACACCAGTGCCAATAGAACACTTTGATTTCTGTCAAATTTCAACGGTTGTTCTCTATAAATATTAATAAAATATGTCCATTTTTGACGTAATTCTTTGTCGGATAGTGAAGACAAAATGTAGGAGGTTAAATTCTGGTAAAGTGAGGTTGGGAGAGGAAAATTATAAAAATATTGAATGGACTCAAGGGAAGTGGAAATGACACGGAGATAAATAATGAGTTTGTAAAATGCAGAACGGGTTGAAGGCTTTTAGTGCAATGTTAGATAGACCTTAAAGCAGTGGTGTGCGGTTCTATCCAAGCAATGCCTCCAAAGGCCGCAGAGTGCTACTAATAACAATCATTTCATTCTCCATAATATTATTTTTTTAAAAGAGGTTGGCAGATGGAAATCTACATTACATTACTTTAAATTGTACCCTGTGAGCCACGGCTAGGGTGTATGGCAGGGGGTGATAACAGACCGGACTACTTTTGCGCCAAAATACTTCCCCTCCCCCTTCCGCGGTCGGACAACGTTATTCTGATCCATTATCGTTCGTGGGAAAAACGACACCTTAAATCAATCTGTTCCACTCTTAAGCTCTCTAATTTTATGAACATGATCTCTCCTACCGAAGTACGATGGAGGTAATTATACATTTCAATATAACCGCAACGGATACGTACGTCGTCTGCCCAATAAATGCGTGAACTGGTGCAATCTGTTGGCCATGACACGTACTATAGCCCCACCCATTAGCGGGGATAGTTGCCTGAGACTCAATGAGCCGTCGGTGCTTGGCGGATCGTCGAGCTGTGCTACTGTGCCAGTTATGTTAGTCTCCGTTGTCCTTGTTTTTACCATTTGCCATAAATGGAAATTGACGAAATCACGGAGCAACGATTCAACATCAAGTGTTTGGTGAAGTGCAGTAAAAGTTATCAAAAAAGTACTGAAATGTTGGCAGCTGTTTACGGTCATAATGCCCAGAAGAAATAATCCGTTGTCAATTGGATTAAGCGTTTTAAAGATGGCTTACGAGACGCCACAGATGATGCAAGGCGGGGATGACCTTCAACCACCTGTGTTGACGACAACATTGATCGTGTGCGGGCCCTTGTCCTTCTTACTGATTGTCGAAAAACTTTCCGAATGATAGCTGATGAACTGAATTTAGGAAAATCAAAAGTGCACCGAGCTTTTAACCGAGATTTTAACCGAGCATGATGAATGGATCCTTCACCATGACAATGCACGTACACATTCAGCATTGATTGTTCGAAAATTAAAAAACCTTCCTTGATCATCCTCCTTATTCGCCATATCTCTCCCCCCGCGACTTGTTCCTATTCCCAAAATGCAAAAATATGACGAGGGGACATCATTTGAAAGGTGTGGACAAAATAAGGCAAGGAACGACGAGTACTTTGAAGGGGACGGAGAGTACTTTGAAGGGGACGGAGAGTACTTTGAAGGGGAGAAAATCCATGTACGCAAAATGTTGCAAAATAAAGTTTTTATGGCCTCAGTTCGCGTATTTATTGGTCAGACATCGTACTTCCAACTTTTGCAACTGCTTTAATGTATAATTTAACTTTCGCTCCATTAAATGGTTCCCAGCGAAGCTCCTCTAATGATTTTCATACGCTAGACAGTTTGTCATCTAAAATGTATTCACATTTTCGGATGGCGTCGTTCAATTCGCTACCGCCGGCACTCCATTCCCACGTGCGTCATCTAGCACTCGTCCGGGAGAGGAATTCCTCATTGATGGCCTCAAGTGAATGAACGGCTGCTCCGGGGGTGCCCGGAGGAGCGGCGGAGGGCGCGAACAAGACTCGAGGTGGACTGCCCGCCGAGGGCGCGGGCGGCAGCGCCCTCGTGTCCGCCAGCGGGAGAGGCGCCCCTGCGAAGCAACGCGACACCCCAATCTGCCTCAATCAAATATCAACAAGCGCTTCCTCCACCCTCCCACTTCCTCCGGTGTTGCCAGATCGGCGCCGCCTCATCGCCTTCAGTCCGGCAAGGCGCCGGCTCACGAACCAACGCACGCGGAGATGGGGTGCGCACCAATGGTGGCCGGGGAAGGTGCCACGGCTCAGCGGTGGATAGGAATTCGGTGTGCACCACGAATAGCCGTCGCACAACACACAGATCCCAATTGAATACCTAATTTCCCAAACAAATTCTTTGGGGAAGGTGACTTCCGGTGATTAAACCTGCATAATTATTATTGATCATCTACCGGTTACGGCCGGTTTCGGATGAACACGACTTCCAAATAAATCTCTTGTCTGTCCTAACGAAAAACCACAACCCAGCATCTTACTCTACAACAAGTCCCTCTTCATGTCTGTGTCTTCAACGTCTCACGTCCGATCCATATGCTTTTAATCCATTTTTCATTATGATTGCTTGGTGGTATGTATCGTATGTATCGTCGTATGCCTGAACAATGACCAAGTTCGTCGGTTTTGCTTTTATCCCTACTAGTAAATTTCTATCCGTCGCTTGTTCCATGCTGACTACGCTTCTTCCTACCTCTTTATTTAATATTACGGCAACCCCTCGTTGGCTCTCGTCCCCGCCGCTGTATCAATCCAGTAATCCCCGCTATCCTTTCATCTCACCTCGCAGAGACCTAATACATTTACCTCTTTCCATCTCTCGCTTAATATTCTCTAATTTGCCTGCCCTCAACATTGTCCTGACATTCCATGTTCCTATTCTAACTAATTCGCTATTCTTCTTCTGCGTCTCCTGTTCTGACTCTGCTGTCGGTTTTGCTTTGCAAGGGTTTCGTGAGATGACGCCCGCGGAAGCCTTGCCTCTCGCGCTGCCGGGCACGACACACGGCCGATTGGACCGAGCCCCGTCGTTGCATATCCAAACAAAACCCAATCCAGTAACCTAATCTACATCAAGTCCCTCTTCATCTCTGTGTACTTCTTTCCTCCCTTCATTCCGTCCAACATCCCTATCCTATTCCGGCCCCTTCCTCATTTGCCTAACATTCTCCCCTCTATTACCTTCCTCAACATTCCACTGCCGCTCAATACCCATTTCATCCATTTTTCCTGCCTCCATAGGATTTCTCCCAACAAACCCCTCTCCTCCCCCACCATCTCCAGTACTTCCTCATTTGTTTTCATTTCGGTCCATTTCACCTTCTCCATTCTTCTCCACACCCACATTTCAAAAGCCTCCAATCTACGTCTATCCTCCTGCTTCAGTGACCACGTTTCCACACCGTGCAAAATGACACTCCGCATCAAGTTTTTACGAGCCTTTCCTTAACAACCTTACTGTGTTACTTTTCTCACCTCCTTCCTCCTCGAGAAAGCTGCTTAGCCTAACGCAATGCTTCCCTTTGTGTACCTACTTCTTTGACTAGTTTGGTCGAGAACACTTCCGAGATACCCAAACTCTTCCAACTGCTCCCCCGCAGTTTATATAAGCATTATAATATCGGCGAAAATTGGATAAATAGAAATACGAGTACATAGTGGTTTCAGAGTTCACAGGCGTATATCCATTTTAACAGAAGGAATAAAGTCACTTTCCACAAAATCTTATTGACTGGCAACGCGTTTCACAGTCCCACGGAGCCATCAAGCAAGGACAAAGTAATAAAATGTTGTGGAAAGGTACGAAGTTGTTCCTTCCTATGTTATGGATAATTCAAGATTGGGATTCCCAAATGAAATTACCAAAATAGTTGCGAAGAATCGATAAATTGCATTACTTAACTGGGAGTGCTCGAAAATGAAATTAACATAATAGTGCGACGATTCGATAGAACGAATAGGAACGCGACAGGCATTAACTATGACGGTCCTATTTGAACTATCTTTACTCGTAGGCACTTATTGTCCAGGCTCGCAATGGGAATTACCATTTGGCTCCAAGTTACCCCATTAATTTTAACAAAACAAAATGTTTATCGACTCCACGAACATCATCATCTGATGCGTAAAAATGAAAACTTTGAAGAGCTACTACGCCATTCGAGTTTGATTCAATTAGTCGAAGCGATGCCATTATAAAGTGATGACTGCTTCATATGACGCGAAATGAAAATGTTAAAATTTGAGTCCAATCCTTGTGAACTTCAATAATGTAAAAGGAAATGTTTCGCACCTCGTGTAATGGTTTGAAAAACAAGAGCTCACCTCCAGTCGTCTTGCAGGGGCCACTCGTCGCACTCAGATCACTCGTCGAGGTGGACGGATCCGAATCCTAGGATTGACCCAAGAAGGCAAAGCACCTAAAAATCACAAGAGAATGATTTTAGCCGAGAGAGTGACCACAAGCATCGTCTGGATTCGAACCAGAGAACCTCCGGTCAGGGTCGAGATGTCAACTGGACAACGAGAGGAAATTAAATCAGCATGCAGCAACCGGAAGTGTCGCGAAAAAGTGTATAACTATGTGCGCCGGAAACCAACCCACATTGGGTTCTAAGGCAGGTCAGCCTGGCAGCCGCATGCCCACAACCACATGCACGCCTTCGTCCCAGGAATGGCGTGTTCAACGCTACGAGAACATCTTGGTCTTTGGCGGTCACACGACAATTCTCCACACATCGAATCTCAACTTTTGCCGCCATTCGCCCCTCCTCGTTGAATGCGTCTCGCTGGGGAGCACGACGACGGACGAGGGCACTCTTTCCATGTCACTCATCGCCGGCATTCTCACGACCTTTCCCTCCGATACATCCTTAATTTTTTTCTTCGGCTTCTCGAATGAAAATCTGCACTTTGTGTGTGTGTGTGTGTGTGTGTGTGTGTGCAGTTATCTGCGGTAACCGGATATATATTACTACATCCCCCGATTAGCTCTTCAAAGAATATCATTCCAAAATCTCCGCTCGACTAAAATGCAGACAATTAGGTAACTCCAAAAGTCTCGATACGTTCCTAAAGTAACTTCTACGTAACTGTTTACAGCGGCAAGGTAATTGTTATGCTGAACTGTTTCCGTTGTTCCCGCTTCAGTTCGTTTCCCCAGTTAATATCCTCGACCAACTTAACACCTCAACTCCTTGCATCAACTTGCGGCAACTAGGGGCGATGATACGTGTATTCTTGATATGTTAGCAACGATCACACCCGAAAAAGTCTTAACTAAAGAAACTGTAAAAGGAATTAGTGAGCACAGGGCAGTAAATGCTAAGTTTTCGTTACATGGGGTCCAAAATAAGAAGCCTAAAAGGAAAATTTACTTGTTTAGAGAAGGGGACTACAATGACCTAAAATGCTTGCTACAGAGTCAATTTGCAAATTTTAAGTAATGTATTAATCATCGCAACAATGAGGATACGTGGAATCACTCAAGAGTCAACAAGTTCATTTCCAGTAAATTTATAATAGATAACACGGAACCTAGATGGTATAATGCGGATGTTAGAAAGCCGTTGAGATGTCAAAGGCTGTTACGCCAAAATGAAAAATATTAGGGACGATATCTCTAACGACAATAATAATGAGATCACTTATGGTTTGAAGATATCTATGGCAAATGCCGAGAAGAAATTTCGGCAAGTGTTAAGCGAATTCAAAAGGAATGGATTAGCGGAAAATTTGAAAGAGCACCAGAAAGAATTTTTGTCGTGCGTCAGAGAGGTTCAGGGAAAAAAGTCAACAGTTAATTAATTAAAAAATGATAAAGGCGAAAAAATAACCAGCAGTTTGGAAAAGGCTAACTTATTAAATTCCTTCTTACAAAGTGTCTTCACCGATGTCCCACCGAATGCCTCCGATAGCTTACCAAATCGTGCCGGCCAACCGATGCCCAGAATTGAAATATCATATATTGTAACAGAACGTTTGCTGAAAAATATTAAAGGATAATAAATCCTCCGGACCCCATCAAATACCCGCTCGTATATTTAAGGATCTAGCTTCGGAGTTCGCGCCGTATGCACAAATAATATTTAAAAAGTCCCTGGTAGATCAAAATGGTCCCAGATTTTGGAAAACGGCTAGCGTAACACTAATATCTAAAAACGGAGGAAAGGAGGAACCGATCATTTACAGACCTATTTTCCTCGAATCTGTATAACGCAAGTAATGGAACATATAGTTACTAGTTCGTTCGTGAGACATCTCGATAATCAGGAGTTATTTATGAAAAATCAACATGGTTTCACAGTAGATTCTGCGAGACAGAAATTGAACTTGTTGTTCATGATATTCTTACATTGAAAGAGCAATGTTCCAGTGGACGCGATCGTTCTAGATTTTAAGAAAGCATTCGACAAAGTACCTCACAGCAAACTATTCGCAAAGCGAGAAGCACATGGCATAGAAAGATACATACGGGGATGGATTGAAGACTTTTTGAATGGTCGGGTAAAAAGAGTAATGATAGATGGAGGTAGCTTATTAAATGCAGTAGAGCTTACTTCAGTTGTTCCCCGGGGAAGTGCTATTGGAACTCTTTTATTCCTTATTTACGTTGACATTGGCTCCGTAGTATATACTCATGCACGATTCGTTTATTTGCCGTCGATGCCATTGTTTACCGAGACATCCGTGATCCTGAGGACACAGAAGCTTTATCAGATGACCTCCTTCATTCTATACAATTATAAATTATAATTTACCTTAAAAAGTGTGTAGTGATGAATTTTTGTAAAAAGGGCAATTTCCTGGATCGGGAACACCGCAACAGTCGACTCAATTAAATACTTAGGCGTTACCCTCACACACGATCTCTGCTGGGTGAAACATGCGGGGAAAAGTTGGAAAAGCTAACAAAAAAATTAACTTACCATTTATTACCACTTACAATTTATTTTACAATTTAAGTTATCTTTCGCTGGTTAGGCCTCATTTAGTATATGCTGCTAGTGTGTGGGATCCTCACGAAGTTGGATTGAATACCGAATTGGATCGCGTGCAGCGTAGAGGAGCAAGATTTGTGAAACTTTTTCTTTGATAAAATTGCTCCTGATATGGACCCCACGAAGATACAAGGTGAGATAAAAAAAATAACGGACTGATTTTATTCTGCGCAAACCGTTCAAGGGATCGAAACGAGACACAGTGCGCCATCTAGCGATACACCTGACGACTAAAACGGGAGGTGTTGCGTTTATTTACGTCGAGTCGTTACGCAGCAGCAGCGGTGCGTGTCTTAACTGTTCGTCGCCGCGTGCAACGGAAGAAATGAATGAGCTAGAGGAACGGCATGTGTGCGTGAAATTTTGTTTCAAACTTGGCAAAAGTGCTGCGGAGACATTTGGAATGATTCAGCAAGCCTTTGTTAATGAAGCCATGAGTCGATGAAGCCAGTGTTTTGAGTGGTAGAGTCGTCGTTTTAAATCGGGCAGAACCTCGACAGATGAAGATTCGCGATTCGGCCTTCCACTTCGACAGACCCCACCATGTGAAAATTGGTGAACGATTCGGGGCGGCAAATCGCCGTTTAACTGTGAGGGAGATAGCCGAGGAAGTGAACATTAGTTTTGGATCCTGTCAGACATTTTGGGCATGAGGCGCGTCGCATCGAAATTCGTCCCGTGGGTGCTGACTGATGAACAGGGGCAAAAAGTGTGGACATTTGTCAGGAACTCCTGGATCGAGCCAATGCCGACCCAGAGTTTCTTAAAGTTATGAAATCGGTCCCGCCTTTTTTTGATCACACCATGTATTTCGAAGTGTATGAGTGTAGGCCTTGCAGTGTTAGTTCCTCAGAATGGCGGGTGCAAAGGCATCTTACCCGACTGCGGTGGCTATTTCAGTGATATCACATTAAAAATGCTACTGAGGAAAGCAGCGGGAAACCAACTCAAATATTATTCCCAAGGGAATATAATGGAATAAACTTAGAATGGAAGCAGTGGGACTGGGGCCATAGCGGAGGAGAAAAGTCATCTGCCGTCTTCATCACACGAAATCCTTGACCGGATATCAGCAGAAAAGAAGGCACAGAAGGTGAACACTACAATCTGAGTGCATGGGCCTGGATTGCTAAGGCGATGCTAAGGAGAGGAAATGTTTGTTAAAACATTAAGCAATGATGGAGAGAATAAAGGCTTTGACCAAGGCAGGCCTGGGCGATGTGAAATGGAAAGACAAAGGATTGCTGGAGGAAAGTTAACGAGTAGAAGAGATAAGGGTAGTCGTCGTATTACATGCTAATATGTAAGACAAAACCTGCTCATCAACTCCGCAGACATTACATTTTCTTTCATTTCGTTAAACATTCCAAACCATTTCCTCCCCGACTTCGCTTAATAAACGCACTGCCCTCTATCACTCTCTTCGGCATGCCATCGCCAATCGCAATGCCCTGCATCGATCTTTCCTATCTTCTTTGAATTTCTCCCAACAGCACTCTCCGCTCTCACCAACCACTCCATTGTTTCTTCGTTTGATTGTATAATCCAGCCATTTCACCTTTTCCATCGTTCTGCACACCCACAATACAAAATCCAACAATGTTTGCATATCAAGTGGCCTCAACGATCATGTTTTGTCACTGTACAGAACAACGCTCAATTTGAAAACTTTCACTAATCCTTTCGATGTTATGGATTTTAAATAATTACCCAACATCCAAGTCATCCAACCCCCTCCTTGTCTAATCTCCTTTCCCCCTTCCCTCTTTCTTTGATCGTCTCGGATTGAAGAAACATAAACTGTTCCACTGCTCTTGACTCTGCCCTACTAGTTTTCGTTTTCCTTAGATAGATTTCCAAAACTGACACATTGATTTTCTGATGCTCTCAGCAATAACTGTTATACGTTGCCGGGGGACTAATTGATCATCCACAAACCAAACGGATTTAACGAATTCCCCGCCGACGTTCATTCCTATCTCCAGTTCTTCCCCTGCCTCTTTGGACCATTTCCTCCGCATATAAGCTGAAAAGCACGGGTGATAATGGACATGTGCATTACCCGTCTTCCTGAAATGGATTATCCCGACTCTCCATTCGCCAAATGCACCTAAGTAATCTGACACACATGCCAGGGAGAGCGGATATGTCACCTATTCGTCCAATCTACACCTATTTTATGTAATAAATTCATTAATTCTAACAAATTCACTCGATTCAACGCCTCATCTAAACCCACGAAACAAATAAATACATAATTATTGTATTAAATGTTCTTTTCTATCAGTGATCTCATCACTGCTATGACATTATACGTGCCTCTCTCCTTAATGAGCCCAAACTGACCATCCCCCGAGTAATCATTAGGCCCTACTCTCCATCCTTATCGATGATCGAAAGTACGTACATCCTATGCCGGGTTTGGAATAAAATTTATTGTTTTCTGTTCCTCAATTATTCCGACCTTTACTTTTTTTTAATAAGAACTTACATTGGCCTGACGGACCACATTCCTCTCCCCTAAATGTCCACAATTAACTCACAAAATCTCTTCCATCCGCTTTTCCCCAAACCTTTCAGCAGTTTTGCAGGATGTTGTCCACCAACACGCCCTTATTTGATTTCAATTCCCTTAAACTTCTTTCTACCTCGCATTCAGGTAAGCCGCGGCCTAATCTGTCCCCATCTTCGTCACATGCTCTTTCTATTTCAAAACTTGCTGGACTTATATAATTACCGCGTGAATCCTCAATGTATTCTTTCTATCCTTCTCGAATCTCCCTTGAACAGATTAATAATTTTCCCGACTAATCTTTGATTGCACGTAGAGATTTCCCCATTCTATTTCCTGATAGGTGTTTCATATTTCTGTAGAGTGCTCCTATTTCACTGTTGCACTGTATTACTCTCCGTGCACCGCGTCCTCCACCACGGTCACTGGCTCATCATATTTCCTACAGCCTCTTCATTCTCTTTTCTTTTCGTCCTGGTTAATGCTTCTGCATTCACCCATCATTCTTGGTTTATTTTCTAGAATGTGCCATTGGACTTCATTAGTACTCAATTATGGCCTGAATTTAGGGAAACTGAGGAAAATTGTGCGAATTGATCACGCTGTCCCTAAATCTTTCCCAAACACAATAAAGTCTAACAGACATCTCCCAGAATCCGCGGGCATTTTCCATGCATATCTATGAGCACCCAATCCGGTGTCTATACCAGGTGTTAGTGATGATGAAACCCTCTCCCCTGCATAACTCCATGGCTTTCTCCCACGAACCTCGAGGGATCCAAATGACGTTGTCCGACCGCTCTATGGGGAAAATACAGACCGTGGGAAAGCGAGCGAGGTAGTAGGGAGGAGCGGAAGAGGTGTTTTGGATGGAGGGAAGTGGAAAGGAAGCCCTGTCCAATAAATACGCGAAATGAAACCATAAAAACTTTGTTTTGCAAACTTAAGTATACATCGATTCTGTCCCCTTCAAAGTACTCTCCATTCGTTGCCATGCACTTATTCAATCTTCTTTTCCACTGTTTAAAGCACCCTTGGAAGTCCTCGGCAGTTAAGCTTTTTAGTTTTCTCGTCGTTTCTTGCTTTATTGTGCCCACATCTTCCCAGTGATGTCACCTCTCATCACATTTTTGCATTTTGGGAACATGGGGTCGAAGTCACAGGAGGCGAGATCTGGCGAATAAGGAGATCTGGCATTGACGATGGCGATTGAATGTTTTGCCATAAACTGGCAAACAATCAACGCTGAATGTGCAGGTGCATTGTCATGGTGAAGGATCCATCCGTCATGGCCGGTTAAAATAGTGTGCACTGTTGATTTTCCTAAATTCAGTTCATCAGCTGTCATTCGGACTGTTTCTCGACGATCGTTGAGGACAAGACACCGCACACGATCAATGTTGTCGTCAACACAGGTGGTTGAAGGTCGTTCCGACCTTGCGTCATCCGTGGCGTCTTGTCGGGCACCTTTGAAACGCTTAATCCACTTGAAAATTAATGTTTTCTTCAGAGCATTATCACCGTTAACAGCTGTAATTCAATATTTCAGTAATTTATTGATAACTTTTACAGCACTTCACCAAAAAACTTAATGTTAATTAGTTGCTCCGTGATTTCGTAAATTTCCATTTTCGACAAACAGTAAAAACAAGGACAACAGAAACTAACAAAAATGGCACCATACGTACAGCTAGACGATCCTCCCACTACAGGCGTTTCATTGGATCACAGGCAACTAGCTCCGCCAGTGGGCGGGGCTATAGTCCGCGTCATGACCGCCAGATTACACCCGTTCGCGTATTTTTGGGCAGACCACGCATGCAGGGCTAAATAATGAGTGATAAAGATATTTCGTGGAACGTCAATTAGGGATTACGAGCAGGGCAGCTGAAGTGCCATGGTCCATCAAAAACCTACGCGTCTGTAGATTAATGATAATACGTGCATTCAAACGCCGGAAAATCGGCGGTATTAGACAAATAAATAACTAATTAATCTGGGAGCTATTATATACCTGATGCATCAGAACAACAATTCGACGTTGGGATTCAATAAGTTATCATATGCATATCAGTAGGTATGCAGTCAATTTTCCAATATCCAGTAAAAATGCCTCTATTAAACGTCGCCGAATAACCCTTCCGCCTTCGGTTTGATAGGCACAACGGATTCCTTGCTCATCCGCATTCCACTCACGGTCACCACTTGCCAGATCGGGACCACGTGTCCTTCCTTGTCAGTGCCTTCGAAGGCTTGTGACCTTACGCAGAGGCAAGGGCCACAGTCGGCTCCAAGTGCGATGGTTGTCAGTAATGTTTCCGACCTCAAATGAAGCCGGTATCACTCTCTATCAAAAATGATGATATAAGACACTAACTATTAATAATCGTCAATAACATCTGATTATGTTTCACAAATTTACGCAAGAATTCCAGGGATGGAATTACATCTTCGACTGTTAATTTTTTATGGCCGACGCAATCAGCGCAGTACAGACACACATGAACAACAAGATGCGAACCATTGATCTAATAAGCTGACGTCTCTCCATAGGCGTTAATTCACTTTCAAAAATACTAAATAGCCCCTCAGCCAGTGTGCAGAAACACCTTCGTGGAAAGTGTGGCGCCTTTAGAAGAAGGAGAAGAGGATGTGAACATACTAAGGAGCTCGACGACGGAGGTGTTTTAGAATCTGTATATATACTGAGAAGAATTTACCGTTGCCCCTCGTTCCAGAAAATCGGATTAGACAATGGTGCCGAGATTTCAAAAATGGCCGCAAGAGTGGAGTGACTGGTCCAGTATCAAGACAAATTCGATTGCTATACAAGTGGACCAATAACTTCGATCTGATGGAAGACTTGTAAATTTTCTCTTGATGGGTGCACCACTATTTACATGGTTTTTATGGAAAAGTTCGGATATGACAAACATTGTTTAAGTTGTGAAGGATCTCAGTTTTTCCCGGCGTATTGTATTCAGGAAGTTCTCTCGGGTTTCCCACCGGGTCAGCGTGGTGTGCACCGACGTTTCGACGGCTAACTCTGCCATCGTCTTCAGGGTGAACCCCTGAAGACGATGGCAGAGTTAGCCGTCGAAACGTCGGTGCACACCACGCTGACCCGGTGGGAAACCCGAGAGAACTTCCTGAATTGTTTAAGTTGCGCACCGAAAATGCTTAGTGATCAACACAAATTTCAAAGGATGTTGAGTGGGCGAGCGGTTCTGTATTTGATGGGCCTCTTCAGTTTCTGGAACAAGAAAAGTCACTGAGGGCTGCGGCATCATTAGTGTGTTGTTTTCAGCCAAAATTCGCGCACATAAAACGATGTGTGAACAGGGTTGTTGTCATGGTGCAAAAGCCAATTTTTGTTCTTCCACAAATCCGGGCGCTTGTAGTGGATTGCTTCGCGCAAATTTCGCATAATTTGCAGGTAAAATTCTTTATTTACCGTTCTACTCTGAGGCAAGAACTCATGATACACTATGCCCCTGCAATCGAAGAAAACTGTAAGCAAAACTTGCACATTCGACCGAACTTGGCGCGCTTTTTTCGGTCTTGGCTGCTGCTGCAGCTACCTTTTGGTTGATTGAGCTTTAGATTCCACGTCATAACCATAAACCCATTATTGATCACCAGTTATGACCCTCTGGAGCAAATTTGGGTCGTCGCGGACAGAGTCCAACACCTCATTAGCAATGATAACGCGTTGCTGTTTTTGGTGGCAATTGAGCAATTGTGGTACGAATTTCGCGGCGACCCGTGCCATGCCCAAATCATTGGTAATAATCAAATGGCACGAGCCAATCAATATGTTTAGGTCCTCATCAACTTTTCTAATGGTGATTCGACGATTAGCCAATAATATTTTCTTCACTTCATCAATGTTTCCGGCTGTTGTTGACGTGCTCGGGCGTCCGGCGCCCTCTTCGTCGTTCACATCTTCTCGGCCCTCTGAGAACATTCTGTACCACCGCTAAACGTTGCTTCCGTCCAAGATAGCGTCTCCACATGCCTCAGTCAACATTCGGAATGCCTCCGCGCACTTACTTTCGTTTTTCACACAAAAGTTGATGCGGATTCTTTGATCAATTTTTTAGGAACAGGCAACAATCGAAGGCAAGCCAAAACACGTCCAAGCAAAACAGCTGTAAACAATTAACTGACCATTCAAAATGGCCGAACTTTTCGGCATAAGTGAGAGACATAAGTACCAACATAACACCACAAAAAAATCGAAAATCAAATATACGTAACCTGCGAAAATTCAAAAGTTGGTGACACATTTGAAAAGACCTCGTGCAATGGCACTTTAAGATAACCAACCCCACCTTTACCATCACAATGGGGCTAGGTTCACACCATACACCCAAAACGCTCAGTCCATCGCCGCCATACTCCATCCACAACCCCGTACTCTTCAATTTCATGCACCTTTCAAAATCACGCACCGTTAACACATCATTCACTTTCGCAATACAAATCCTCACTCCGCCCACATCACATTCAAATGATATTTTTATAAGTACAATAGCATAATAATCACTGATCAATGAAGTTTATCACCCAGTGACTGCTTTACACTTATTCCTAAAACGACTAAAATTGGAAATGGAAAGGGCTCAAACAAACCTCCAGGCAGCTGGGTCCAGTCAACAATAGTCCTATTTAAAAAGGAGTATTTTTTCTTATTTGCTTTTTGCGCTTTAATTTTTATTTTTAGACTGTGGTCGTTTTTTCCCTTAAAGTTTGTTTTTTCTATCTCTTTCCATAAATCTTCCCACGCTTCGTCATTTTTTTTAACAATTCTATAGTACATCGCGCCTAACCTACTCCTTTTCCTATTTTTCAAACTCTCCCATTTCAGTATATCCAACATTTCCGTGACACTATCTGTTCTTTTCCGGGTACTTGCTGTTCTTTGTTCTTGCTGCCTTTCTTTGTGCTTTTTCTATCTTTTTAATATTATGTCCCACTCCATATGGATTGGATCGGGTATTCTTCGAAGGATAGGGCTAGCCAGTACCTTATATATTCTTTTTCTTTTGTGGCTACGCTACTTCCTTTTAAATTTCTCATTACCCAATGAAGTACGTTACAGTACAGTGTCACATTATCTACTTGAACTCCCCACCCATGATCCCCAGTTAAGTAAACGCCTAAATATTTGCAATTTCTGCTACGTGGAATTGTTTCTTCAAAGTGAGTGTAAATATCCTTTCGTACATTGTTTTTATTTGTAAAATTTATATGCTTACTCTTCCTAACATTAATGCCCACATTATTATTTGTAACCCAGTCACCATGGCGATCGACGTCATTTTGTAATATTATGCGGCCATTTACATGCTCTACCCGTCTGTATATAATGCAATCATCAGCAGAGAGTATTAATTGGGAATCGCAAAGAGTCGCATCGGGAATGGCAAGCGGACATCAACACTACCAATCTCCCCAAACAGATCGCTCGCAAAAACCCCCGAAGAGATGCGATGGCTTCCATCACTCCGCGCGCCATTAAACTTAAAAAGCGAAGATTTTCGCAAAAACTCAAAACTCTGTAAGTTCCGGGATCGCGAGTTCTGACATTCTATCCGGCATCCGACATGATCCAGCCATCGCGTACCGAATATTTCGATTATTTTCGAGGAAATGTGTTGCTACGCAGGTACATCTACGCATTGGAATACGCCCCAACCTACCTAAAGGATGTGCGTCAGCTTATTCATTACTTCAAATATTTTCTCAGGTATAACTAAATATGTTTTCAAATACTCACTTGTACATAAATCTTATCCTTTGCAAAAAGACTTGCCTAAAGCTGCGAGGGTAGGCTGAAAACTAATGCACACATGCTTGTAGGACACAAACAAAAACAAAGAGCAAGATCGGGCGAAAAGTACATTTAAGTACGATTCTTTAGTTTCAAAATCATATATTTATTTTTCATCATAGTCACCGTTTAGGCTAACACATTTCCCCCAAAGTATAACAAGTTTTTTCATTCCGTCAATGAAAAACTCTTCCGACTTTTCTCGAACCCAGAACTTGGCCGCAGCCTTCACCTCATCGTCCGAGGTGTAATGATTACCCTGGAGGTGTCTCTTGAGTTGAGGAAAAAATAAAAATCGCAAGACGCAAGATCGGGGGAATAAGGAAGCTGTGGAATCGGTTCAAATTTCAGGTTTCGCAGAGCCTCTCCAGTTGCGCGCGAGGTGTGTGGACTAGCGTTGTCATGTTGCAAGATTATTGGCGCCAGGGTGCCTTTAACACGACAAACTGGACCAATATAGCTTTCGATACGCTTTTGAGTGATTCGCCGGTCATTTTGAATCAAATCTTCGACGAGTTTGCGATGTTTGTCGTCTGTGGCAGTGATCGGACGTCCGCTGCGTGTTTTATCAACAATGACGGCTTTTCCAGGCTCGCAACCACGAAATTTGACTACCCATCGATTTACACTAGACCTATCTAGAGTTTCGTCACCATAAACAATCTTGAAACGGCGATGAATCTCTGTAGGAGTCACTTTTTAAGTCACGCTGTTTAACTCGGGTTGACAAAGCACTAGAACACGTCTCCATTCTTCCGCTTCTCATGCGTGTTGAGGGTGAATGTTACTTCCACATGCCACCAGGAGTGCTTCTGAAGGTCGTTTTGTTTGTGGTCTACAAGCATGCGTGGATTAGTTTTCAGCCTACCCTCGTAATTACGTGGAAACAAAATATAAATTTATATTGTTCATTTAATGCGTAAATTACCTCTCAGTTAAAACAAAATTTCCTCGTCTACCTTCACCGAGCATTTCTGTTAAAAAAGGATTCCGAGGAAACTTGAGTTTCCAAGGTAAGATACTTCCAGCCGCAACAATGTGATCGCAGGCCACCCGGCAAGGGTGCGAGGGCCTTTAGCCTCCCACACTCTATGGACCACGCACGAAGGCCTCTGAACCAGACAATCGAATAGCACGATGCTTCTGCACGGCGTCGTCGTCCAAAGGCTTTGCGCTCGGCACTCGATCCCGGGCCCTCCAATTGAGGAGCTGATCGTTCCAGACCACGAGAGAAGCGCCGCGGGCGGGAAAAGCCCTCGTCCAAGGCGAGGCGAAGATGCCCTCCCCACCCGCTCCTCAACCAGGGACTGAGGTCGCTGTCGAAATTGTGTGCAATTAGTTAACTGGTTCGCGTGCCAATTTGAACAAAGATGCATGAAACGTTTTAAAGGCATTCAGTTGCCATTACAGCCATTTTTCTATTTGATACACGAACGAAAATACTGAAGTGTAACGATAAGTTTCACTTAGCCTAATATTCTATTTTTTCTGCAACATCCAGCCCTTCTGGCGATCTGCTTTCATTATTTTTAGAAACTCTCAGATTAAGATAAAATAGAGAAACTTAAAAAATAAATATTTACACAAAAAGGTTGCCTGAATTAAGGACAGTTATACGTGGCCAGCCCAAAAAATACGCGAACGGGTGTAACATTGCGGCCATGACGCGGATTAACGCCCGCCGACTAGCGGCGCTGATTGCCTGAGACCCAATGAGCCGTCTGTACTAGGCAGATCGTCGAGCTGTACGTATGGTGCCGGGTACCTTCGTTTCTACTGTCCTTGCTTTTACACTTGGTCGAAAATAGAAATTGAAAAAAAATCACGGAGCAACGAATCAACACAAGTTTTTGGTGAATTGCGCTAAAAGTTATCAAGAAATTACTGAAACGTTGACAGCTGTTTACGGTGATATTGCCCAGAAGAAATAATCCGTTTTCAAGTGGATTAAGTATTTTAAAGATGGCAAACAAGACGTCACGGGTGATGCAAGGCAGGTACGACCTTCAACCACCTGTGTTGGGGACAACATTGATTGTGTGCCGTCCATTGTCCTTACCGATCGTCGAAAACCTGTCCGAGTGATAGCTGATGAACTGAATTAGGAAAATCAACAGTGCACACCATTCTAACCGGCCATGACGGATGGATCCTTCATCATAGCAATAATGCACCTGCACATTCAGCATTGATTGTTCGCCAGTTGCTGGCAAAACATTCAATCGCCATCCTTGATCACTCTCCTTATTCGCTAGATCTCGCCTTCTGCGACTTTTCCCTATGCCCAAAATGCAGAAATGCCAATTTGATGAGGGGACATCACTGGGAAGATGTGGTCACAATAAAGCAAGAAACGAAGAGAAAACTGCCAAGAGGACTTCCAAGGGTTCTTTGAATAGTGTAAAACAAGATGGAATAAGTGTATACTCAACGAATTTGAGAGTACTTTGAAGGGGACAAAATAGATGTAGACTAAATTTTGCAAAACAAAGTTTTTATGCCCTCAGTTCGCGTGTTTACTGGGTGGACCTCGCATATAGCAAACATACATTTCTCCATCTTATTTCTTGTGGTCTATAACGAAAGCGTTTGAAAAATATTTACTCCATCAAATTGTACTGAATCGAAAAATTAGACTCCAGGTAACATCTCAATTTATTTATAATGTTCCTGTGTACCGATATCCCACGAATTTTGAGTTGGTTTGTTTACCCTAGACGGGCAACCTTCGTACGGAGAAGAATTGCGCTAGGCAAAGAGGTTTTCTCAAGGAGGAGGGAGTTGATCACGGGGACGTTGAGTAGGGAGGTTAAGAAAAGACTCGTAAAAACTCTGATATGGAGCGTAGCTATGTACGGATATGGAGGATAGACGAAGATTGGAGGCTTTTGAAATGTGGGTGTGGAGAAGAATGGAGAAGGTGAAATGGACCGAAAGGAAAACAGATGAGGAAGTACTGGTGATGGTGAGTGAGTAGAGGGGTTTGTTGAGAGAAATCCTATGGAGGCAGGAAAAATGGATGAAGGGCGTATTGAGCGGTAGTGGGGTGTTGAAGACGGTAATAGAGGGGAGAATGTTAGGCAAACGAGAAAAGGGCAGGAATAGAATAGGTTGGATGGGATGAAGGGAGGAATGAAGTACACAGAGATGAAGGAGGGGAACTTATAATCAAGTAGGATGTTGGGTTATGTTTCGTTAAAAGAGACGAGAGAATTATTTGCTTGTTGGGCGTATTCAAAACCTACGTTAACGGACAGATTAAATGTTGTGTAATGTAAATTCCTGCAGCCCATTTTAAATGTGATCTAACTTACTTGAAATAAAACATTTCCTTTTATCAATGTTACTAATTAAACGATTATCCCATCTGATGCATCAAACAGGTGGTCACGCATTCCTCTCAATTAAAGAGTGTTCTCGTTGTGAGTGCATTTTTTACGACCTTAGTTAATCCTAAAGTCCTAAGTCCTAAATTATTTATACCAATGAAGGTTAACAAATTTTCCGCACGGTAACCATATTGGGTGAGTAGCTAATCTTTGTTCTGGCGCCAAGCGATGTTCGTTTGCTTTGGCGCCACCCTTCATCCCGTCCTCTGAGGAGCGAGCTGTACTCCTCCCCCCCCTGGTCGATGCTTTGCTCCCATTGCCATGACCACGAAATGGTGGCCGCCACCCCGCGGAACCCTCGCACGCGAATGGACGCCTCCACGCGACAACGTCGAGGCAACCATCACTCACCCCCTGTTCACATTCTGTCTGATCTTTGAAAACATCATACCTTCCCACTTGTTTTGAACGAAATGCGATCTAACAGGAAACAACGGCGGTTACCGCAATCTCCATCCGCCACTCACAACTGAGCAGTCCACGGCACGTAGTACAACTTGCAGATGAGTCTCCTCTCCCTCAAATCTACTTTTATTTTCCTGCAATACAATGCACATTGAACTTATATTTTGTACATTTATTAATTCTAACCAATTTACTCGGCCAAATGCCTTTCCAAAATCCGCAAAGCAAAAAATAAATATTTATTGCCCGTTTCTTTGATTGCTTTCCACTGTGATCTCAGTACTGCTCCGGCTCGACAGTACTCGAAAACTAATAATCTCCAAAGTAAAGATTGCTCTTCTTATCAAGCCTCATATTTATGATTCCAAGTACTATCTACGAGTGAATTCACATAATACAATATAGTTCCTTTGCGTCTCTATCAATCTCGCCTAAATCTCTTCTACTTCAATTAATACTTTTCCTGTTGCATCTCCTACAGAGTTTATGGACTTGCCTTCCAAACTTTCTGGCACTTTCACCTTCATGTTAAGCATTTCACCCCATCACTCTCAAACTATCCTCTTCCATGCGCAGCTCTTTCCGCCTGGTACCTTTCATCCCAACAGATCATCGTGACAAAGATTTATTAATCTCTTTTCACTTTCTTCTTCATTTGATAGTCAGAAGTTGTTGATGAAAAATCAGCACGCTTTCCAAAATGTTAAATCCTGCGAAACATGACTTACGCCTTTTGCTCAAGGTCTTCGTATTTTGGGAGAGAGCAATGCTTCAGTGGACGCGGATTTTCTAGACTTTAAAAAAGCACAACAAAGTACTTCAAAACAAACTACTCGCAATGCTAGAAGCATATGGCATAAATAAAAATATCCAGGGTTGTAATAAAGACTTTTTGAATGGTTGGATTCAAAGAGTAGTGATAGATGGGGTAGCTCAAATCCAGTAGAAGATACTCAGGTGTTCCCCAGGGTAGTATCATCGGACCTCTTTCATTTCTACTTTACGTTAACGACATTGACTCGTTTATTGTGATATCCGTGATCCTGAAGACACAGTAGCTTTGTTAGATGACGTTAATGCTATACAAAGCTGATGCAACACTAAGCAGTTAGAATTAAACTTAAAAAAGTGCGTAGTGATACGTTTTTGGTAAAAGAGCGATTCCCTCCCGAATGCCGACTGGATCAGGAACACAAATGGAATGTGTAGACTCAATTAAATACTTGGGTGTTACCATAACTCACGATCTATCCTAGGTTAAAAACATACGGAGAATATTTTGGCAGGTTTACAAAAAATATAATTTGTAAGATTACTACTGGGTAAAAGTGATGAAAAGGTCAAAGAGAAATGCTATATTTCGCTGGTTAGGCCTCAATTAGAATATGCTGCAAGTATATGGGATCCTCACTAAGTTGGATTAATTGCCGAATTGGATCGCGTGCACCGTCGAGGAGCAAGATTTGTAAAACCTTGTTAAGATAAACTTATTAGCTTATCCAAAATATTAGAGTAGCTATGCTGGGAATCACTCACTGATCAAAGGTTAAATTACTACAGATTGAAGCTCTTGCATAAATTGGAAGGAGGTCTCTTTAGCAGTGATGTAGCAAATATATTATTAGCCCCATCGAACTACGGTAGGAGAGATCATACCCATAAAATTAGAGAGATTAAGGGTAGCACAGATGGATTTAAGATGCCATTTTTTGTACGAACGATAAGGGATGAGAATAAGATTGTCCGACCTAGGTAGGGTGATATTTGGGTCAAAATTAACCTCGTGTGTATTCACCCCCTACCACCCATCCTAGTGGCTTGTAGGTTGTACTAGGCTTGTACTTAAATAAATAAATAAATTAAACGCATTAAAGAATTCGACACGGAGCATGGTGCTTTATGGATGTGAGACCTAATCTATGAAGAGGGTGCGGCGGAAAATGGAGATCGTATGTTGCACAGAAATGAAGAAATAAATATTTCAGGAAAACAAAAGAGGAATGACAAATACTGTTACGTCAGTTCGCCTTCCGTCTAATGGTAGCTTAAACTAAATGACACATTTCGTTAAGAGTTGGCTAATGCCGACACTGGGTTTCTCTCCACCTTTCCTCCATTCCCATCCATCCCTAATGGCGAAAATGACCTCAGCTTTAGGCCGCATCCTCTAAAAGCCACCACAAACATTAATACAATAGCAATTGGCGGGGCATTTTGGTCGACTAATTATCTCACAGTCTGTGCGGACGGGCGACATAATTCTCGACACCTTTCGGTGACAATTTGATAATATCAGAAGACACCTGGGAGGAGGGAAGGTCGACGTGGGCGGAGAGTCTTGTTGACCATTGACTTAGGATTATATTAGAAGGTCTTCGGATTACTCCCCACGCTGCGACAGTCCTCTTTTTTGCTAAATGCTGCGAATTGGCGAACCGAAACTACTCCTTCCCCTTTTTCATAAATCACTGAGCATATATCTTCGAGGATATCATCCATTTCCGCAGCCTCCTTCGACTTCATATCGCAGTTAAATATTTCTAGTCCTTGACTATCGTTATCGACATTTTATTCTCTTTCCATATTCAAAATGCCTGCCAATCATATTTGCCATACGGTTCCGGTACTTGCTGTTTCCAACTTGTAACAACCTCTTCTTTAATTAATACTTTACCTGCTGTTTCTCTAATAATAGCATAAACGAAATTCCCCTGCTCACATCCTCGCAGTTTTTTCTTGAACAGTGAGCCCATTTGGACCTATGGCAATGCCTAATTTCCTCGCACTGCTATTTCCGCCATACTTTCTTTACCACATCGGTTTCTTACCTAAGTTGATTCTCTTTTCACAACTCTTCTCCACAAGTCCGTGCTCACTAACTCCCATTTCCTTCTTTCAAACACCTTTCGAATCATAGCTTATGCAATCTAGTCATTCTTCACGATTTTTCTATTTGCCCTTATATTCTTTTCGCTCGCTGCTGTCTTTGTTCTTTGTTCGAGCATATTGGCATATTTCTTCACCAATATCCGTCCCGCTATTCTCGCTCAGACTTTTAAAAACCTTCTCCTGGTACTATCTCCGTCTTGTTACTATCATTTACTTTCTATTTACTTAAACCGCAAAATGTTTGCATAAGAATATTCCAAGTCTCTGTATATTCCCCAATATCTTATATTTAACATTACTTTATAAGAAGTCTCCCCCACCCACTCCAAGTGGCTCCATCCCACTCCGACCAATGGGAGCGGTGCGGGGAATTCAATTGCATTACTTTCGGAGCGCACCCTGTACCTGCCAAGAAATGGGCAAGGAAAATAATATCGTGCAGGTAACATAATGAAAGGATATTTATGATAATTAGTGGCAGAATCTAGGGATACAGTAACAGCACAGGTGGATATGCTGACGTCCAGCCATTCAGACGAGGAAGCAATCGAACAACTGGAAGAGGTTCAGTAAAATGGAAGGAAAACTTGACATCATAATGGAAGATTGTAACGCTGTTGTCGGCGAGGGGCGAGGGGGAAGCAGTAGCGAGGGATACTTCGTATTGGGAAAACGAAACGCCGCGGGAGAGCGGAGTTTCGTTTTCCCAATCAATTCAATTTGGTATCTCCTTGCTACAGTCAATTATTCTACATTCTATTTACTTACACCGCTACATGCCTGTGCAAGTATATTACAAGTATCTGTGTGTTCCTCAATTCTTACATTCAACATAATACTCCATAAGAACTTATTGTGATCCGAATCATCTGATGAGTGAGTTCTATAATTCATTTCAAAAATAATGTATAAAATGAAGACACAAAAAACCAGGGATGAATAAAGAGATCCCTGGAAAATGCAGCGCAGTCGAACTCGGTTATAACGAGATGCAAGCAACACAAGGCGGTTCGTTCATCGAATCAGCCGTTATTCGTTATATCCTTGACATAACGCAAATTGTAGCCGACTTTCACTCACCGCTTCTCTCTATATTTCTCTCTCACTCACACGCGCTCAAAATATAAACGCCAAGGTAGAGATCATTCAAAATTAATGAAAGAATAACTATACACTCAATTTTCTCACAGAATCATTGTAAATATAAATGGAATTAGCTTAATTTCAAAATTTCCACGCACATGCTACCCTGGGTGACTACTTTGGAAAAACGACGATTGATTTTTTGTCAGTAAAACAAACGACACTGTTATCTTGATATATCACCCAAGTTCATTCCCTGCCGAAGCAAAACGTCATAGGTTCGAGTCTTCTCGCGGGCTTTCCTTTAACTTTACCATCATTAACCAGATTTGCACGCATTGCTCTCGGCCGCAATCACCTCCGTCGTGGAGGTCCTTAAGCCCCAAGAACATCAATCCCTGCGAGGCACCAAAAAGGTGTGCGGAAGTGCAGAAGTACGACCTCCAAAAGGAGCCACTCCATTGCCTCAAATTACGCATTCGCAAGCACTACCTCATGGCTCCATTACCATTGCTCGTTCCCTCTTCGTATGGCGCGAGACAGTAAATTATGAAACTGCTTCGCAAAGAATAACGGCATTCGCTATTTTTTCCTGTGCCGAAGATACTTGAGAGAACGAAGAAATAAGGCGTAACTCCCCTCGCAAAGGGATGGCTTCGTCTGTGTCTAGCCGGGGGTGGTCCGACCGTCCGGAAGCCAATCTTGGATCACTCATTCGATCCCCCGAGGAAAAATAAATCACGCGGTCCCGAGCTAGGGGAGAAGTCGATCAGAGCTGCCACAAACAGTTCCCTCCGACGGCAACCCCCTCCCCATGCCTTAGAGTGTCTGGAGATGAAATATTGAAGCTTGATTGGTCCATGTGACGGCCATCCAGGCGATCTTAATAAGGTCGATCCGCTTGACTCGGAGATATGAGTGCCCTCCCGCGGGGGACAGAGGAGACGAAGAGTGCGGTAGGGTGGAGGAGGTTGACCGGCGGCGCCAAAGCGTGGAGCGCGCGGTTGCGTTACATCGTCACGAAGTGAATTCAGAAGGTGGGCGCGAGAGAAAATCCCCGAACCTGTGAAGTTCCCCGTCGCGGAGACGCGAGACGAAAGTGCACACGGATGAAAAATGTGCGGAGATAATGCGGGGTGTGGGCAGAGCCCAAGTGCCGCCGTGGGAAGCGGCTGATTGGACAGCGACGGCGGGCGAATGTGCGGTGTCCGGGAGAGGCGGGGAGCGAAGGCACGCGTGGGCCGAGAGGGGAGGGAGGGGTGGGCAATCCGATCTTGGGATGGATGCTGATGGTCCACGCCCTGTCTGCAAGCAGATGGAGGTGGGCGCAAAGAACCCATCCCTAGCCACATATCTTTTCCATCTCATGTATTGATTTATGAAATTTTAATCGACGAGTGATCCTGGTCTAGTCTCACGTTTATTTGGCCGACAGATTCGCTAGGTGACGATAAACTAAACATATCTGACAGCATTACATATTTTCTTGTGACCATTTAATATTTTATCACGACTATTTATATTTAATATTTTATCACGTCTTGAACATCTCATAATTCTGGACTCTCATTGATGCTCCACTATTTATCCCGTGTCAATTATGCGAGTAATGTCGACGATAACTCACCGTTATTTGCTCCAAAATCTATTCAAAATATATAACAAAATCCGATTGATTTCCTTACTATTCCTCGAGTCTTGACGTCAACGAAGCAGCTCGCGACTACAATTATCTAACCGAATGTGACCCCCATCGCTCCAGTGTGAACAACCGTCCAGCGGGCAGAATTCAAGGGCGCCGCAGGTGGGACACCGGGCTTCAATCTCGGTCAATCCGAGACACGGTTCCAATCTTAACTTTATATAAAGTCCGCTGCGCACCAAAGCAATCAATGAAATACCAGCGAGGCATGTGCTCACGAAGAAGGCGAACGGGAGTGTCGTCTCCGTTAAGTTCAATTCGAGGGGGTCCAATTTCCGTGTCGGAGGGGGGGGGGGCGAACTCCCTCCATCTCCTTCCTCCCTCCTCCCAATGGACTACCATCGACACACACTCCGGGTAGGTTTAATAGCCCAGAGAAAAAAATATAAGTGTTTCTAAAATTTTTAGTGGGCACATTCTAGGGCGAAATGACCCCCCTTGACCTCCATACTGTTCGCGCCGAGATCTATTTCTTACTCAAATGTAAGGATTATTTATGCTGTCTCAACGCAAACAATTCACGCTGTTAGCTTTCTGGGGATGGCGACGTCAAAATGCCCCCATTTAGAACATTCTCGGTAACGCAGCAATTTGTGAAATATATTCCCGAGCTGACCTCGCCTTGCATGCTCCTCATTTTTATGCCGTATCATGGTTGCTCTCCCAACATTCACCGTCTCTCGACCACCGGAACACGCGAAGCTGAGGAAGAGGCGACACCCACAGAGCGTTTCTTTACCTGTGCGGCGTCGGATAAGCAGACGGACGACCTCTGGCACCGCAACCCCGGGGGTGGATCCCCACCTGCTCGCGGATGCGCGCCTTCCCCGCGAGAGGGCACCCTTCGCCCTCGACGGGCCGAAGGAGCGTGACGACAAACGGGCACCGAACGCACTCTCGCGCGCGCACCACACCCGCACCAACCGTAACCACGCTCGCCTTCCGTTCGACTGGCGGAAGATGGGACGAGGCGAGGCCGTGGCGGCGGCTCGCGCCCTCCGGCGGTGGATGGGGGAACTCTCGCGCGTGGCAAAGGCGCGCGAGACGGTGTTTCCCGGAGCCCCCGCTGCGAGGCGCTCGCTAACTGTCAGCGATTCGCGGGACTTGGTCGAGTGTCCCCTATGGCTTTTGACCCAGAGAGGTCCCCGGGGGGGCAGAGGAGACAGGTGACGACTGTCGGGGTCGCAGCGCGGCTCTTTGAACTCTGCGCGGCAAACTGCGGTTCTCCGACCCGGAGGAATTAATTCGCAGCTTCCGTCATCAGCATCATCGCGTGCTATCATCCCGAGAATTGGTTCAGAGCGGCCCTCTCCAAGCTGTCCCGTTCCACCGATCTCATCGTTCCCTCCGAGCTTCTTGCGCACCCACAGTTTTCATTGCAAGCTTCTTCCTCGGTCTTTCCCTTTTTACTTCTCCCGCGTACAGTCCGCTCCTCAGCGTCTTCAGTTAATCATACTTATCGTGCTTCAACATATGTCCGATCAATTTCCCTCTTCTTCACGCGAGTGTCCTCAATGGGCTCCTCTCTTCGCCCATCCATTGAATTACACATTTCTTCATTCGTCACTCTCCATCCATTTTGTTTCTTCTTCAACCCCGCATTTCCATCCTCCTTCAATCCTCTTGTCTCTGCTGCTCTTATCGTCCAGGTCTCACGACGGCATTAAACTATACATTTTTTACAGGTAATCCACCGGCTAAGGTAGGTTTTGGATGGACAAAACTATCAAATAAATATATTGTGACTCCCGATAAAACAGAATCCAGCATACCACTTTACAACCAAGGCCATCTTCATCTCTGTGTACTTCCTTCATCCCGTCCAACATCCCTATCCTGTTCCTGTCCTTTCCTCGCTTGCCCAATATTCTCCCCTCTATTACCTTCTTTAACATTCCACTACCGCTCAATACGCCTTTCATCCATTTTTCCTGCCTCCATAGCTTTTCTCTCAACAACCCCCTCTCCTCACCCACCATCTCCAGTACTTCCTCATTTGTTTTCCTTTCGGTCCATTTCACCTTCTCCATTCTTCTCCACACCCACATTTCAAAAGCCTCCAATCTTCGTCTATCCTCCATATCCGTACATAGCTACGCTCCATATCAAAGATTTTACGAGTCTTTTCTTAACCTCTCTACTCCACGTTCCCGTGATCAACTCCCTCCTCCATGTGAAAGCCTCTTTGCCTAGCGCAATTCTTCTCCTTACGTCCCCAATACTACTTTGACCGTGTTGGTCCAGAACACTTTAATATTTACAGGTAATCTGCCGTACGTACGTTTTAGATGAACAAAATCTAACAAATGATTATCTTCCCTCTCCCAACAACGCAACATCCTGCTCTGTAACAAGTCCCTCTTAAGTCCCTCCGCATACTTCCTTCATTCTGTCCAACACCCCTATCATGTCCCTGCCCTTTCCTCGTTTGCTCAACATTCTCCCCTCCATCACAGTCTTCAGCTTTCCACTGCCAATCAAATTGTTCGCAATACATTTAACTATACCTTGCACTTTTCATGCATACGAAGTTCATGTCATGCATCGTACATTTCAATGAATCTCTTCACTGTGCGGGGAATACAGTCCTATTTACCGGAAGTATTTCCTTCATTACCTTCTTCGCCATTCCTATTCTTTCAATCTGCCCCTCTTGTTTCTTCCATCGCTCATGACCCTGCTGCCCCAATAGCAACACTCTTCCAATTGCCCCCCAGTATGTCTTTCCTTCGTCTCCTCCATGTTCCTTTTCCTTTTTTACATTCAAACGATTAATCTTCCTTAAATCCATCGATACTCATACCCTCAATAAAAAATTCTGTATAAGCTAACATATATCTAGTGTTAAACGGAATGCTTACAAGATATCTAGGGCGAATACCAAAAAGGAATTGCGGAACGCGTTAACCTAATCCAAAAGGAAAAGATTAGCAGGAAATTTTAAGGAGAATCCGGAAGTATTTTGGTCGTATGTCAGAGAGGTTTAGGGAAATATGTCAACAGTTAATTGACTTAAATACGATAACGGTCTACGAGACTCCCATCTCACCTCCAGCAGCCCTAAAACATCAATATTTCCTCTTTCCATCTCTCGCTTTATACTCTCTAATTTTACTTCCGTTGAAATTGTCCTTACATTCCTAGTCCCCATTCTAACTAAGCTAGGCGGCCGTGTCGGCCGTGTGTCGTGCCCGCTGCAGGGAACGACACACGGCCGATTGGGCCGAGTCCCATAGTTGCCAGGAATCTTACTCTCTATATTGTCCATCATTATATTAATGGAAATAATAATTGAGGTGGTTTCCCTTTGCCTTCCTCAATAGTGTTTTATACTCAACGGCCGCCCCAATGGGGTCCGATTCCTTTGCAGTCGCCTAACTGAGGAACGGACGCTGCATGGACTACCTTTCGTCTGTCTTCTAACCTTCGATCTATCTGGCATGGGTGACTCTATCAGGAGCAATTATCATTGCCCTCCTCGCAGCACAGCTCTAGGGAGTCATCGGAACGCACAAACCCTTCCACTACGTCAAGGTTGTAGTAGTCCATTGGGAGTGCAAATAGTATATTATCTATCAAATGATTTTGAATGAAAGCAGATAACTAGTCGTCCACGCACATTTCTAATCGAGGTGTTCTTGAGCAAATGCAATCCAGGACGGCATGCGAAGAAATATCTTCCATGATAGAAATCAATCAAGGAAAAAGTCCTGGGGTCGCCGATATTAAATGCATGCACGTGTATAAGAAGTTGGGATTGCTTTGTTTTTATGTCTCTTATTTTTATCTGTCCACTTAAAAACTATTATTGATCCACATTTAAATGCCCATCACTGCCAAGTATATCTTTCCATGAACACCCGCAATCATTTCCGGCAGTTATTCGTAGAGACAGTTCACCAAGTCCCACGATGGTCCGTCTCCGTGTAAATCAGAATGAAAACCTTAGTTCGTTGGTTCAGATTTTACTTATACTAATAATATCCTATCATTGATCATATCAGTTAATCCGAATAATTAAATTGCAGAAATTTTATAACGTCATGTTGTTATCTTAATTGGTAATGTATATGTGGGACATGTTTATTTTATTTTACTACAGACGTGTTTCAGCCGCAACCGTTGCGATTTGAAATAGTATGATCGGTTTGCTTGCTCCTGTTTTCTACAGGTGTATTACACTTTCTGCGAGGGTGAAAAATTATTGAGTAGTAAAATTGCTCCCACCAGGTTCCAATTGCGTTCTGTGATTAGATTTTTCAGTGCAAATGATCAAAAGCTACTCAAATAGAAGCTAGGAAGTCGCGCCTATTTTGTGGACAGCCTGCAGTGATTAGTGATGAAAAGGGTTAGACGATTGTGTCGAGCCTTTTAAAAACTCTCTAAAATATATTAATAGGTTCTTGGCGGGATGGTAAGTTTACTTTCGGGGGAGGAACACTTTAGAAGTCCATAAAATCCTCAAAAATTAGGTAGAAAAGGATAATTTGGAATATGACCAAGAATAATTGCAGTGAGCATTCCTATCCATTGACCCTTTGCCTTTCAAGTTTCCCTATATATACATTTATATATAACCCTCCCATGGACTATAACCTTGTCGTGGTGGAAGGGCTTGTGTGTTCCGATGACCCATAGAGCTGTGTTGGCGGAAGTAATAATAATTACTTCTGGTAGGGTGACCCATGCCAGATAGGTCGAAGGTTAGGAGCCAGACGAAAGGTAGTCCACGCGGCGTCTGTTCCTCAGTGAGGCGGCTGCAAAGGCGTCTGACCCCATTAAGTTATGGTGTCACGTTAAAAACACTATTGAGGAACGCAACGGGAAACCGCCTCAATTATCATTCCTAAGAATGTAATAATGGGCACTATGGAGAATATGAGTCCTGGCAACTACGGGACTCGGCCCAAGCGGCCGTGTGTCGTGCCCGGCAGCGGGGGAGGCAAGGCTTCCGCGGTTGTCATCCCACGAAACCCTTGCAGGGGTGAAATAACAGCAGCAGGACAGAAGACGCAGAAGAAGACGAAAGTAGTTAGAATAGGAACATGGAACATTAGGACAATGTTGAGCACAGGCAAATTAGAAAATATTAAGCGAGAGATGGAAAGAGGTAATATAGATGTTTTAGGTCTCTGCGAGGTGAGATGGAAGGATAGCGGGGATTACTGGAGTGATACACCGGCGGGGACGAGAGCCAACGAGGGGTTGCCATAATATTAAATAAAGGGGTAGGAAGAAGCGTAGTCAACATAGAGCAAGCAACTGATAGAATCTTACTCGTAGAGATTAAAGCAGAGCCGACGAACTTGGCCTTATTCAGGTATACATGCCACCGAGCAACCACAAGGAGGAAGAAGTCGATAGGATGTACAATGAGTTAGAGGATATAATCGCGTGTGTTCCTGCAGGGAAACATTTAATAATGATGGGGGATTGGAATGCGACGGTAGGCGAAGCAAGAGTTGGTGGTGAAGTCGGGGACTATCGGTTAGGCACGAGGAATGAACGCGGGGAGAAAGCAATTGAATTCTGCAGGAGACAGGGGTTAGTTATTACCAACACATGGTTTAGACACCACAAAAGGCGTAGGTATACAAGGAAAATGCCAGGTGAATCGGAAAGGTATCAGTTAGATTATATTATGGTTAGGTACACGTTTAGGAACAGTGTGATAAATTTACACAGTTTCCCAGGAGCGGATGCGGACTCTGACCACAATTTAGTTGTAATGAAATGTAAAAAATGGCAAGGGCGGCGGGTTAGGAAATGGAATTTAGAAGCATTAAATGGATTAACGAGGAAGGAGTATCCGCAGGCTGTAGAGAAAATGATGGATGGCGGTAAAGAACTGAGTACAATCGAAGAAAAATGGGAATGTATCAAGCAAGGGATATCGGAAGCAGCAAAAGACACTATAGGAACCATTAACGGGAAAAGAATAAGGAAACCATGGGTAACGGATGAGATTATGGCAAAGATGGATGAGAGAAGAAGATGGAAAATAGTAAACACAGAGTTAGGCAAAATGAAGTACAAAGAGTTTAACAATAAATTGAGAAGGGCCACAAATAAAGCAAAAGAAGAATGGTGGAAAACGCAATGCGAGGATATGGAAAGTTTACAGAAGAAGGGTGAAATTGGTGCTCTATACAGCAAGGTTAAGTTATTATCGGGAAGTAAGAAGGCAAGATTGGTGCTAACAGTTAAAGATAAGTGGGGTAAGATAATAGTTGAACCAGGAAAAATCCAAGAGAGATGGAAGGAATACATAGAAACACTGTATGGTAAAGAACTTAGGCCGACAAGGTTAGACATGACGTAGGAAAAGGTAGCTTAGGTCCAGGCTTACTCGACGATGAAATAGAAAAGGCATTAAAGGAGATGAAAGCAAATAAGGCCGTGGGGGTGGACAACATTCCTGTAGAACTGTTGACATGTTTAGGAAAATGTGGGAAGAAGGCCCTATATGGACTGATTCGTAGTATCTATGAGGAAGGAATCTGGCCGGAAGATTTTGTGAGATCGGTGTTGGTTCCTATTCCAAAAAAGACAAAGGCTATATCATTTGAGGATTACAGAACAATAAGTTTGATAGCCCACGCAGCTAAAGTTATTCTCAGGATCATCAACAAAAGGATAGAGAGTAGTGCAAATAATTACTTAGGGGATGATCAGTTTGGGTTTAGGAAAGGAAGAGGTACGCGTGATGCCATTGCAGGAATGAGGTCACTAATAAAGAGGAATATAGAATACAATCATGACGTTTTTGCCTGTTTTGTAGATTTCGAAAAAGCGTTTGATAGAGTGAATTGGGAAAAATTAATGCGGGTATTGCAGAAAATAGGAATGGATTGGAGGGACAGGAGACTGATCCGCAACCTGTACATGTCTCAGACTGCTCAGGTGTGAGTGGGGAACGGAGAGTCCGGATGGGCAGTGTTAGTAAGAGGGGTAAGGCAGGGTTGCCCATTGTCACCGGTACTGTTCAACGTATATGTAGAGGAAATGATTAAAGAGGCATGGGAAGAACTGGAGGTAGGAATGAAAGTCGGAGGGGAATTCGTAAAATCGGTTAGGTTTGCTGATGATCAAGCATTAATTGCTCAGTCAGCCAAGGGGTTGCAAGCATTGCTGAGTGATTTGGAGATTCAGTGCGATATATATGGGATGACGTTTCGTGGATATCGACGAAACGTCAAATACATACTGTGAGTATCCTTCCTTTATGTTTCTGTTTATTATCATTCTATGCAATCATGATATTCCACCATATCACGCCTGAAACGTCTCTTTTTATTTTTCTGTGTGTTGAATATTCTGTATCCTTGTGTTTGTGTGCTTGCACGTCGCCGGAGAGAATTAATATAATTAGATATATTTTATATATATCTAATTATATGAATATATATATATATATTTATATATTTTTTTTATATAGATGATTTCTTTGAAGGAACACGGAAGTGTTGAATAAAAAACTTAGACAGTAACACACAGCACGAGAACACATAAAAAGAGCACTCACAATAATATCTTGATAATTTCGACGGACTGTGTGCTGTGTGTTATTGTCTACGTTATATATATATATATATATATATATATATATATATATATATATATTCCGGCAAGATTCCTTTCTCATAGATACTATGGAATGATTCGTAGTATCGATGAGGAAGGAATCTGGCCGGAAGACTTAGTGAGTTCAGTGTTAGTTCCGATTCCGAAAAAGGTAAAGGCTACGTCATGTGAGTGACAGCAGAACAATACTTTTGATATCCCACGCAAAAAGCGTTTGATAGAGTAATTTGGGAAATATTAATGCGTCCATTGCAGAAAATAGAAATGGATTGGAGGGACAGGAGACTGATCCGCAACCTGTTGCCCATTATCACCGGTGCTGTTCAACGTATATGTAGAGGAAATGATTAAAGAGGTATGGGAAGAACTGGAGTTAGGAATGAAAGTTGGGGGGGGGGGGGGAAGTCGTAAAATCAGTTTGGTTTGCTGATGACCAAACATTAGTTGCTCAGTCAGCCAAGGGGTTGCAAGCATTGTTGAGTGAATTGGAGGTTCAGTGCGATAAATATGGGATGAGAATCAATATTAGTAAAACAAAGGTTATGCGATTTTCCAGAAAGAAAAAAAGCTAAGTCAAACATTGAAACAGGTGGGGAAAAATAGATCAGATAGAACAGCCTACGTATCTCGAAGTGTTTTGGCCCAACACGGTCAAAGTAGTAGGGACGTAAGGAGAAGAATTGCGCTAGGAAAAAAAAGGCTTTCACAAGGAGGAGGGAGTTGATGACGGGGACGTTGGGCATTTATTAATTTATCATCGACTTAATTGGGCGAGGTTGAGACTAACAGTCCCTTCTTCCACCTAACCCTTACATTACATTGAAGACAATATCATACAGCCAAGCCCTGGTGGGAATCGAATCCGTGACCTCTCGGTTGGTAGGTGAGGGCGTTACCCCGCTGCCACTGGGTTGGCAGTGGGAAGGTTAGGAAAAGACTCATTAAAACTTTGTGTACCAAGTTGGCTTCTATGAAGACCACCTGATGATGATGAATTACATAGTCAATTATTTCGTTTGGATATAACAATTTCTATTCAAAGTCGATTAATCAAACTACTCCGTTTGTCGGTGAAAGTTCTCACGAGAGCAGCAGAATCTCAAAGGGAGTGAGGGACAGCATCGGCTGCGTGCCTTCTCGTAAAATCCCTTGCGCTGGCAACGACTGCGGCACGCGCGCGCCGCTGAAATATAGTATGCGCCCATTGAAGAGGAAGGCTCCGTCATCGGAAGCAGCCCTCCAAAAGGATCCAAGACACTCCAAGTAAGAGCCCGGGAGGGGTCGGTCGCACAAACGACCCCGGGTCGGAGGCCTCGCTCGCCAGGGCGCCACGCGACGGCGGATGACCACCCCACGCACCCCGCGTGACCACCCACGCCCTCCGCCGTTTCCTCAATCATATCGCCGCGGCGGATGGGGGGGGGGCGAAGCAAATTGCGGATGGGGATCGTTAACGCCCCCTCCCCCGCCCACGGAGAGGACCGCTGCAAAGGGTATCTCATTACCTCTCACAGTGCGCGTGATTGCCCGTTCGCATGCGACATCTGCGTAATTGACATCCAACTACTTCAGAAACGAATACATAACGTGCACGAGGCACGGACAGCGCCGCCGCCTTCTGCTCCCCCGCCTCCGGGCCCGGAGATCCTCCGTCGAGGGGAAGCGGCGGGGGGCAGTGCGCCTCCTCCGCTTTGTCGCGTGCCTCCAGGCGGCCGCGGGGGCCGACTCCTCGGGGCACTGCGGTGGTTCGCACCTTGGGGCGGGTGCGCCACCTGCCGCCGTCGACTGTCTTCCAGAAGTCGCGCTTTCGATCGCAATAAATAAGCGAGCTCGGATCCCGCTCTCCCAAAGAGGTCGAAGGCTTCGGAGGGCTTCGTCGCTTGCGATGGGGAGGGAGGGAAGATACGAGCGAAGAATCAAAGCCAACTCATTCCGGACTCGCACGGCAAACTCTCATTTAAGGTTTGGATAAAGGCGGTGAAGAATTTCAAGAATCAAATGTCTCGTCTATCCCGAAAATTGCAAAATAATGCCAACAGTAAAAAGCCATTTATTGAATTCGCATCTCAACCAATTAAGAAATACATCAAGCCAACTTGATTAATTAAAAATAGCAATTTTCCACAAAATAATTTATAATTATTATTTTATGAAAAATTATCATTTTTAATTTCTGATCACGCCTGAAACGTCCCTTTTTTAAATCCAACTAGATGCTACAAATTCCGAGCCATCAACCGTTCAGCCATGGCATGTAAGGCTGAGGGAAAGGGAATGCAAGCACTGCATCGGCAACCACGACTCTCGGAAATACGAGCACCGAGACGACGAAGAATGAACGTGAATCAACCGAACTGGGGTTAAAAACGGAATGATGCGAGCGAAATTAAATGCCCACCGATGCGGAAAAGAATGGAGGACTTAATAAAAAGCATCGATTACGGAAAAAGCTAACAAGGAAATCGATCGAACAGGTCAAGATTTACCCAATTCGAATTACCGGTGCAATATAGGAGCAACTAACCTGCAAAACTATTCGAACCCTTTCCTTTAACAGGGAAAATACCATTAAGAAGATGCAAACAATTTATATTTTAATTGGATTGATGTGCTAAGTAAAATTGTATGTAACAGCTTAGTTTTGATTTTTTTCTTGTTGATTGGAAAACTGATGTTGCTGAGATGGGGATTTTCTTATTTTTTTGTGATAGATATTATTGTTTAGAAGTTTCCTTTAAGTGTATTTTTTTCTGACTGATTTTATTTATTATCTTTTGTGATGTTGATTGGATTTGAGACATCATGTCATTTTTTTCCAAGGCCATTTTGATTATAATACTTGGGATTATTTGTGTGCTACCTGACATTGTCTATCCGACATGTGAGTTTTAATAATAATACTAAGAAAACGAGAAAAGTCGCCGCCTATGTCGAACTGTAGGTACTATATGAGTCATTCAATCATTTTAACTGATAATAAGTGGCACGGCCCCGAATTGACCGTAAAAACTAAAATGAAAACGAAATTAAAGCAAAGGAGCAATTTCTACGTCGTTATCTATGTTATGCAACGGATAGCACACGCCCCAACTTTAAATGTATGCATCTTAACTCTTTGCGGTGGCTCAAATTCAGACAACAAGCCAATTTGTCACTGGCTTTCATTTTATCCGCAATCTTAACGTGTGTCAGACTGCTCAGGTGCGAGTGTCGGATTAACACTAGTAGAAGTAAAAGCTAAACAAACCGACTTGGTCATTGCTCAGACCTACATGCCACCAAATGGAAGGATAGCGAGGATTACTGGACATATAGTATGATTGTAGAGTAATTTGAGGCGCGGAGTGGCAATTGAATGGATGTCCCATTTCACACCCTGATGGTGATTTTAGGAGATTTTTCCTTCGTACCTCAATTCTTCTTTGGAAAGCTAGTTTACGGAGGGTATGCTAAACCACCAGACCCACTACCTAAAGCATAATAGACAAAACTCCAATAATGATATTTTGGTAAACAAGCTGACCATTCCCATGGCGATGAAGATTCGGATAGCGTGACAGTAGGAATTATTAGTAAAAGACACTGGTCACACTCCAGCAACTCCTCACTTGGCATAGATAGCATGCATACAACTTTTCATTGATCTCATCCCACGCAATACCACCTCTAAGCATTTCTCTCCCTTCTGTTGGTCGACTTGTCCTGGCTCTGGTCCACACCGGAATTTTTTTGTGTTTTACTGAAGATGTACATAATTTGCAGCCGCTGATGCAGGTACCTCATACGGCCTGTGAAATTCAAACACAATAAATGGGCAATAATAATGTCCTCACTCTCTGCTGCCAGCGATTTCTCAGGCACGTCTGGAACTCGAAACTTGGTTTAAGCGGAGGCATCCAGTGACATACCTCCTGAATTTGCCCCCGGGGTCTTCTGGCTGTTACAAACATACAGATCCTCACCAATCCGGCTCACATACGAGGGTAAGCTGAAAACTAACGCACACATGCTTGTAGACCACAAACAAAAACAAATAGCAAGATCGGGCGAAAAGTACATTAAAATACAATTCTAAAGTTTCAAAATCATATCGTATACTCATTTTTCAACATAGTCACCGTTAAAGTTAAAACAATTCTCCCAATGTGTAACAATTTTTTTCATTACGTTAACGAAATAATTTTCTGACTTTTCTCGAATGCAGGACTCGACAGCTGCCTTCACCTCATCGTCTGAGGTGTAATGATATTACCCTTTGAGGTGTCTCTTGAGTTGAGGAAAATAATAAAAATGGCAAGGCGTAAGATCGGGGGAATAAGGAGGCTGTGGAATCGGTTCAAATTTCAGGTTTCGCAGAGTCTCTCCAGTTGCGCGCGAGGTGTGTGGACGAGCGTTGTCATTTTGCAAGATTATTGGCGCCAGGCTGCTTTTAACACAACCAACCCGACGTCGGAGGTGTTTTAGAGTCTGTATACACTGAGAAGAATTTACCGTTTCCCCTCGTTCCAGAAAATCGGTCACATATGATTATAGCCTCCCAAAACACAGTCAAAAGAAGTTTCATCAACAATCATGGCTTTTCCAGGCTCGCAACCATGAAATTTTACTACCCATCGATTTATTGGAGACCCATCAACAGCATCGTCACCATAAACAGCCTTTAAACGACGATGAATGTCTGTCGAGTCACTTATTCAGAAGTTACAAATTCGACAACAGAACGCTGTTTAAATTGCTTCGACATGGCACTAGAACTCGTCTCGATACTTCCGTTTCTCAAAATACACTGGATGAATGTAACGACCTCAAATCTGCTCATGCGTGTTGAGGGGGAATGTTACTTCCACGTGCCACCAGGAGTGCTTCTGAAGGTCATTTTGTTTGTGGTCTGCCAGCATGTGTGCATTAGCTTTCAGCCTACCATCGCATGATGTTGAAGCTTCGTGTCATTCCATATCTCACAACACATTGGCAACAGAAGCCCTTCGTGAGGACTCTGGCCACTGTAATCGTCATCCCCTGGAGCTAGCCCTCGTGACGACGGGTCCTTCTCGATGGGTCGTCGACAGAATGAGGGCACGCGAGGTCGGGCGACGGCCACGTCACTGAATTGGCAATCCGTCCGGATCGGGGGCAAGCATCTCTGGCGAGAGGGCGAGCCGCGGGGGCGGAGGAGGGAGAACAAGGGAGGAGCAGCATCTGTCGGAGCGATGAGTCGGGCGGCCCAAGAGGGGGGCCGCCCTTGCCAGATGGACGTGGAGTGCACATATTGTGAGTGAGCGACGGACGCACGCACACCCCCGACTCCATTGCACGCACTTGCTTCCGCCAATCGCGGGAAGATCCGGTCGAGGGCACCAATTGACAATGTGCTGCTCAGGTCGGATCATTTCCATTTCGGCACTTGCGGGAACCTCGCCTTCTCCAAATGACCCTCCTCCTGATTCCAGTGTCCTGCGGTGTGGGTCGGCTGTGCGCTATTAATTGTCCAGTGACGACCGCCAATTAGCGCTGAATTGTGAGATAGCGACTGGGCATTTAAGTGATCACATTTACCTGGTCTATGGAGTGATATCAATAATATTGGCAAATGCAAAACAAAGACATTTTCGTTAATTCGAACACAATGAAACCACACTAATATCAAACAGTTCGCATTTTAGCAAAAAATTCCACATTATCAACTTTCGACAGCAATGAACATCTTTATCATCCCTATTACATCCGTATGTATGGTCCAGGTCGGAAATTAATTATAATTATTGAGCGTCAATGCATCGAGTCCTTAAAATAATTCACATTGACTTTGTCGGTATGAAAAAATATCGAGTTTTTATGGGAGGCGACCGACAGCTAAGGTCATTTGCCCCATTAGGGATAGACAGGAAAAAAAGAGACGTTTCAGGCGTGATATGGTGGAATATCATGATTAATTAAAATTGGCAATGTGGAAAAGTGCTAGTTTTAATTAAAAAGCCAGTGCGTTAGCCACCGCACCATCCCGATCCAAAATATCGAAATGGCGTATAAATGTATGAGATAAGGGTGGCTAGGGGATCACTTGTGAGATGTTTATGGCCAAAAATTCGGTAACAATCAACGATAGGTACGCCGGTGCGTTTTCGTGATGAAAGCACCATGATGTGTTCTTCCACTATTGTGGTCTCTTCCGCAACATGGCTTGTCTTAACCTTCCCATAACCCCTATATAGTGCTGCCAATTCACTGTTTGTCCTTTGGGCTCATGTTCATCATGAATAATCCCTTCCCAATCGAAGAACACGATCAACATCACCTTCACTTTCGATCGCGATATCCGAGCTCTTTTGGGTCGTGGGGAAGAAAGGCCCCTTCCAATGTGAAGACTGTGGTTTGGCTTCTGATTAGATATAATCATTAAACCAGGTTGTTTCGTCGCCTGTGACGATTGGTTTTAAGAAGTTTCGGGTCGTCGTTTGAATGACCGACCAGCTCCTGGCTGATGTGAAGACGTTTTCGCCTCTGTTCATCCGTTAACACTCACGGAACGAATTTGGACGCGACGCGCTGCATGCCCGAAATGCCGGTGAAAATGGCGAAAGACGATCCAACGCTATTATCAAATTCATTGGCAATGTCCCTGACGGTTAACCTGCGGTTTGCACGCTCTAAATCATTCACATTGTTGTCGTGGCGCCATTTGTCGTCCATTTCTCGGTTCTTCATCGGTCGAGGTCTGTCCAGACTGGAAGCGGTTGCGCCAACGAAAACATGATTCCCGACTCAAAGATTCATAGCCGAATGAGTCTTGAATCAATGCATAAGTTTCAGTTGCACCTTTTCCGAGGTTAGAACAAAATTCAATGCTTCTCTAACACCTGCACTCTCACCGACAGAAGACTTCATGCAGCAAGTGTGTGCAAGCCCAGACAAGAATCGCCGCTGTGCGAAGACAAGTCAAGGCAGTGCCACGAGTAAGGTGGTCTTTTACTTCTCACCGACGCCGCTAGAAGGCTCCTTCTTACTAATTGTGATCCGTCAAGCAGTTCTTGCACAGAAATGCCAGTCTCATCTTTTTTACACAGACCTTGTATTCTCCAGTTTTATCCTAATTATGAATCTCTTAAAATGTTCAAAGCTGAAGATGAAACTTGGATCCACCACTGCGCTCCTTCGGCGAAAGAACAGTCAAAACAAGAGTCAAAGGATACATTTTGAATTTCCACATAAATATTTATTTCGACTTTTAAAGTTTTATTAATTTCAATTTTAACTTGTCCTCAATGTCATTTAAATTTAATAATAAACTTTTAATTAAACTGGTCTAAACAGATATTTTACAGGGTTCGTCCGGAGAATATGTGTACTGAGCTCAGGAAAAAAAATTTATTACACTTTTACATATCTTTAGCTAATATTCCTCAAAATAGGACCCTTGTGAGTCAATACACTTGTTCCAGCGGCGTTCCCATTCCTGGAACGCTCCCGCGAAGGCATCATCGGGAACCTCTCGAAGACACGTCGTCACGGCCTCTTTGACGGCGTCCAAAGTCCCGTATCGCGTTCCTTTCAAACTCCTCTTTATCTTCGGGAACAGAAAGAAGTCCGGTGGTGCCAAGTCCGGGCTGTAGGGCGGGTGCGGCAGCGTTGCCACGCCGTACTTGGCCAAGAAGTCCGACACGACAAGCACGGTGTGAGACGGCGCATTATCGTGATTTTTTTCGCATCTGAAATTGGTCCCTAATAATCTCGTGCACTATTGTTTTTGGCACATTACACTGCTCTGCTATCATCCGAACACTAAGACGACGATCAGAGTTCAGTACATCGCGAACTTTTCGCACATTTTCGTCGGTGAGTGTCGTTGATGGGCGTCCAGACCGTGGTTCGTCGTCGACCTCTTCTCTGCCCTCCACGAACATCTTGTGCCACCGAAAGATCATGTTTCTGGACATGGCTGACTCTCCGTAAGCCTGGTTAATCGTACCGACAGTTTCGGTAGACGATTTCCCAAGCTTTACCGCAAATTTGATGGAATAACGCTGCTCCAAAAACGTCGGCATCACGTTCCGTGACGTGGGTCGAGCGTGGAGGCTCGCGTTAACAGAGCTCCTCACTACACCACAGCTCAGAGCCGACTGCCTTTTTCAGCGTCGCTTGCCAACATACCCCCCTCCAATCGAAGCCCGTCAGAGCGGTGCTGGGCGCGCCTGGAGCGGCGGGGAAAAAATCAGTACACTTATTTTCTGGACGAACCCTGTATATCTACATCTACGTACATAATACCCCTCAAGTCGCCGCAAGGACATGTGGCGGGGGGTGTTAGGTCACCACCCGTGGAAGAGAACAAAACCCACATGCAAAATCAACATAATTATGCAAAACCGAGAAATTTTGTGGAAATACATACAAAGTGTATTCTTTGGGTTATGGATCGCTGTAACAAAGTAACGCTGGAAACTACGTTGTAAAACAGTGTCCTGCAAAGGATGAACCGCTCAGAGAGAGGCGAAGACGGGTTCCAAATTTATTTTGGAATAGTAACGGAATTGTGTTCATCCATTATCTTCGAAAAGGTGAAAAAATAACAAGAGAGTATTGCGCATCATTACTTGGCAAACTAAAGGCAAAAATTTCAAAACTAACTACCGCATTTGAGGAAGAAGAAAGTGCTCTTGTATCAGGACAACGCACTTGCTCATTTGGGCGGTCACCATGGCTACAATTCATGAATTGCACTTTGAATTGGTTGACCACCCACCGCATTCACCAGATCTGGCCTCCTGAGACTTTTTTCCTGTTTCATAACCTTCGAATTTCGCTCGGAGATTCTCATCAAAATCGAAGATGGACAAACGAGATGGGCATTCTCATCAAACGAAGAGGTTATCGCATACCATGAACGCCTCTTTTGCGGAGAAATACGTCAATTACTGTTTGGGGGGGGGGAGTTAAGAGCATCGCTGGAAAAGTGTATCGACTTAGGCACGGCTATGTTGAAAACAAAAATAAATTCGAAGAAAAAATGTCTCGTTTGTTTGTTGGGTCAGAAACTATCCAGACTACCCTCTAATATATGATGCCGCTTCCGCTACTCCTACTTGCACCGTCTGACCTCATATTCAGGCTCACTAACAAATCGCCTACTGCGGGCGCATCGCCTTGCACTTGTCTTCCCCAATAATCTGCAAACTTTATTCAGTCCCTTGTCGTGGTTGCAATCAAAATAAATAATGCTATATTTCGTAGAAACCTGGTTAAGTGAACTCGCGTTCAGCCAATGCCCCTCCACTTTAACTTTGCGGCTGATATTAGCCAGCAGATGAAGTAAAATATTCAGTACGCGGACATGGTTTCCGCTTCTCTCAGCGACAACCAAAATCCATTCTCGTTCAAGCGTAAGTTTGCCTGCATCAAAAATAGCTGCCGATGGCAACGCGAAGAGCAGGCAGTCGATGGCGTTCTTTATCGCTTGGGTCACAATCTTCGGCTGTAAGCGTGGCCTTAAACACATGCCCAAAGTCGTCCACTGACATAGGGTCGTCGTCCCTTCTAGCAGGTCTTGTCGATCACGGACCTCTGTTAATTTATTTCCCCGGATTCCTGGCGTTTTCCATGCACAACGCGCCATTATTTTATCTTGCAACGCTTTTCTCGAAAGCAGTCTATCAACCGAAAGCAATCAAAAGAGTCAGCGAAATGACTAACACTGCCGTCTGACGTGTTTCTCCCGGAACATGATATAATAATAAACAGCAGTCTACCGTTTCCGATGGGTTTTGCATGGAAACATTCTGAACATCGCTTCGTAGGATCGTCTAATAAAACAAAGGTGGCACCCGACGCCACATCCAATCCTCCTTCAATTCCATATATTTTCTGGAAAATGATACAGCGCTTTAAGATCTTTCACGAATCAAAATGTCCTATGTTTATAGTTATTTATGTTAAAGACGGTAGAAAAACAAGTCCCTCATAAACTAAGTTACATAAGTTCGCTCTTGAATTAATATACCTGTATTAATATCAACCAATCCTTTTCCCTCCGTTGCTTGCTTCTGACAAACCACCGCAGTAGGTGCATAGTTTTGGGTTTTGCCAGCGTTTGTACCTAACGGGTCGAGCAGCAATTTCCCTCTCATTCGAAGGAAGTCCCAAATCGTATGCCATATTACCCAACTTTTTAAAAGAATCAAGCTTTTTCCCGGACTTTAGAAGAAACTAGAAAATCCCTGTCTTTTTCCTGCCAGTGGCCACCCTGTAAATTTTATTATACCCAATAATGATTCTTAAGTTTAACCATTTTTCACATAAAATACAACTCCGCCGCACACAAATAATTATTTGTGCTTTCGTAAAGAACTAATACTCTCTGCACGATTATATCTCGTTAATTTTTCCTCTTATTTATATCTCCATAGCAATTATGATGCACGTCAACAACAAAAGGCTATATTATATGCCGAATATCATGCAACGAGGTGCAACCAATTCACGAGGCGAGTGTAGAGCACGATACGAATACTCATTGAGTATATACACTCCTAAAAGAATAGCTATTACCCTTGCTCCTACATACAATTCAAAATTTGTTGAAATGAAGATATGGGACAAATTGAAATTGTCTTCGCAAAATTTTCGACGAGTTAAAACCAGTGCTATTAAATTATTTATTATAGCTATATGAAGAGCAATAGCAATAAGAGACTACTACGTGAGTATGGCCTTGGCAGAATTCTTCCATGTTCTAAGTGCGTACATTTTTGTATTTTTAAGTAACCTGCAAGCCACCGCCAGGGTGTGTGGAAGGGGGTGAATAAAAAGAAGGGCGCTCGGAGAAGGGCTGCGCAAAATACGTATGACGATGCCTCCTTGGTGCTACCGGTTAATATTACAGATAACATAATTGTTCTGGTATGCAGTGTTAAGTCAAATCCATTTAAAGACCAATTACTATATAAACGAAAGGAAAAAATTGACCGCAAAAATGTAATCAACAATAACCAACAGTATCTTACTACAAAAATTGGTTGAAAAAAATGGTCTAAAAGAAGGTGACCCTTCCTATATAATTCCAATAACTTGCGGGTAATGCAAATATAATCAAGCACACAAAACAAATACACTATAACAAATGGTGCGGTGGCTACTGCACTGGCTTCCCACTCAAAGGACATGGGTTCGTATCCTAGCGGTGATAGATATTTTTCAGTAGTATCCCGACCCCTACTTGAGGTACTTCGTGGAGGGCACTTTGATTGTAGTACTATTGAACAGTAATAGTTCCAAAATGGCGGATGTCAATAATGTTTGTGCGTACTGCTCGGAAAAAATAGCCGTTAATCAAGTTTTTCTTAAGTGTGATTTCGGATGCAATACTTTTTATCATGTAAGCTGTGTTGGTGTATCCAAAACATTAGTCAATACCGTTGCAAACAGTGCAAATCTTCTCTATCGATGCAAATTATGCTCGGTACTGTCGATCTCGACGTGTGACTACCTGAAAAAATTCAGCCTCAGCAAGAAGACCTAATCAGTTTAGTATTCGATCTGAAATCTAAAATTGCGGACTGTGTACAACTGATAGAATCCCAAAAAAGTGAAATTAATTCTCTAAAGTGTGATGTACGTGCTGAGAAACCAGGAAGTAATGATCGTGAGTCCACTCACAGCAAACCGACGCTTGAAGGCCATACTGTGAATAATATTTCCACTGAAATCTGCATGCCTAAGGTTGATTGTAAGGCAATATCAATGGTTCGAATGTACTATGATTCATCTTGCAAACCCTAGAGTGAAAAGTGCGCAGAATTCAGCATTGTCTCGAAAGATGCACCATTCGTTGGCGAACGTTTAGACGTAATCACGAGTCCTGAGAGCAATTATATGATTTACGACAAAAAACTGATAACTGGGTAACGGTAACAAAAAACGGTAAAAAAAATCAGTCAAGTTATCGATGGTGGATAGTGAAAAGGTAGACATGAGTATCCAATCCAACAAAATGACGGCTACACATCGTGCCCACCACAAGGTTGAGCACCACGAAAAACCCGGCAAGCGCTGTCGCGAACTGGTAGTGGAAAAAAATACGTAGTCAACAGATCTTGCTGGTGTAGAAAGAGCGTGGTTACATCTTAACAAACTGGTATTTGGGACTACGGAAAATACTGTAGACTACTTCCTGAGAAAGAACTTTCATCATATCCCTATAACGGTGAGTAAGCTTGAGTCTAAGGGCTTGTAAATGAAAGCTTTAAAATTGGAGTGCCTTTTCATGCTCGAGACGAAGTGCCGTACAGCGATAAGTGGCCATGTGACCTGACCCTGAGGCGTTTTTTATTCAAACGCCGGACTGCAGTGGAACTGAATTAATACGAAGTGGCAAAGATAACAAACCTCATTCCAGTGGGGAGAGTAAGAATAGATTCGTAGTTTAAATACACAAGGAACGTAGCTACGGTCGTGAATCAATGTAAACAAAAAATAGCGGGACCGTAAACTTGAATGGCACTAAGTAATTAAAAAAAATAAAAATAAATAAATAATAATAATATAATAATAATTAATTAAAAAATAAATAATAAAAACCACCACACACACACGCACAAATTCGAAAAGAATAATAAAAAAATAATAAAACAAATAAATAATAATAAAACCAACTTACAACCACTCGATCACTAGAGTGAGTTACGAAATAACTTTCACTCTCGTGAATAACATTCAGGATCGTAGTTCTCAGCATACAGTGTCTATGTAAAAAGTTTCAAGACCTTGAAGCTTTAACTTTAATAGACAAATCGGACGTAATTTGCCTTTGTGAACGTTGGATGAGTGTACTGAATGTCACAATTCCAGGATAAGTGATAGGGAAATGCTATTGTCGAAAAGTGAAATGCCATGGTGGAGTGGTGATTTATGTAAAAAACACTATTGTGCATGAAAAACCAAAGATAAATCAGCAGTCCTTGAACACTGAACAGGTATTTGAATGTTCAGTGTTAAAACTGTCAATGAGCAAATTTTTATGATATTTGCACTGTATTAATCTCCAGTAGGATCCTGTAGGGAATCTGTTGATAAATTGGACAACTTGCTCTATAATATGATGACAACTTCTTCTAAGAGGCCTACAATAATTCTCACAGGAGACTTCAATTGTAACCTCCTTACTGATGTCAATAATCAAAGAGAACTGATGTCTCCACTAACCTCCTATAACTTAAAACCCTTGGTGAATAATCCTACAAGAGTTACAGCTAGTTCTAATACCCTGCTGGATAACATCTTCACATACTATCCAGAATCCCAAGCTAAAACTATTGTTTTTGACCCATCTCTGTCTGATCATAGGGCAATTATGTCTGTTTACAATGTATCTGAAATTAGCAAATCCACCATTGCCCTACCATATTAAAGAGGGTCTTTAGTGACTCTGATGTCAACCACTTTAAACATCTCCTGAGTCAAGAGAATTGGAAGTTGTTGAATGTGAATAACTCCCTGAACAGTAACTTTGAACTATTCTACAGAACGTTTTTGTTTCAGTTTGAATCAGCCTTTCCCCTTGTACCGTTTAAGCACCCTAAACACATTTAAAAAAACTGGGTCACTCCAGAAATTAGGCATTTGTCCAGGATATTAAGGATAAAATCACAATATAATATGTCCTCTACAGATAATACACTGCACCATGAATATTCTAACTTAAAAAAGCTGTACCGTTTTATTATTAAGAAATCAAAGAAAGGATATAACGATAAACTAATGTTAAATGCAACCAATAATACAAAAATGGCATGTCATATTATTAAACAAAATTGTAGATCTAATGTAGTGGAGTTACCAGCCCAATTTAGGAATGATAAAACTAAACCAGCGGATCCAATAAAACTGACAAACGAATTCAATAGCTCCTTGTTAAAGCCACCATTGGTTAACATACAAGATCCTCCTTATGATGTCAATATATTTTTGCAACATCTTTCAATTATAAGGGGGGAAAACTCCACTGGCCGTAAAAAACAGTCGCAACTCTCGTCAGACCAAATTGTTGTGTTGGTATTCGCGGGAACCAACCACAACCTCTCGACCAAGAATACCCTCTGTGGTGGTTTACGGGAAATTAATCCACGCCAGGGACCACACACAGCCACACACACACTATCCTGTCTGGAATCCTTCACGAAGCTGTGAGACTTCGTTAAAGATTCCAGGTGGAAATGTAATCCTTCACGAGGCTGTGAGGAAGACCCCGTTAAGGATACCAGGATGTATTACAAGCACACACTCTGTGACTATCCACGAAGGACGAGCACAGAACAATCACACACACTAGCACTCAAGAACCACACAGAGGGTATTCTTGGTCGAGAGGTTGTGGTTGGTTCCCGCGAATACCAACACAACAATTTGGTCTGACGAGAGTTGCGACTGTTTTTTACGGCCAGTGGAGTTTTCCCCCCTTATAATTTAACCTAGAGGCCGTAGAGCTCTTGATAATTCTTACTAACATCTTTCAAGTCTATTTTTCTTAAATCCTGCAGCATTTCAGAGCTTTGCTCACACATGACCAAGGTAAGAAAGAAAGCCCCCACTGATATAAATGGTACATCAGGAAAAACCATTCATAACTGTATAGATGGTATATATCCTGATGCCCTCAAAGTATCCAAGATAATACCAATATATAAAAACAAAGGGGAAAAAAATAATGTGGGAAATTATCGACCCATATCTATAATCCCCCAGCTAAGGAAAATATTTGAGTATCTGTTTAACAAAAGGCTAATAGAATTCCTCGAAGTTAATAACCTGCTATCTCCAAAAGAATTTGGATTCAGGAAAGGGAAGTCAACAGAGCAGGCAATTTTCAATGCAATTGACACCATCATACAACAAATTAACTCTAAGCAGAAATTAATTAGTGCATTCTATGACTTGTCCAGAGCATTTGATATGGTTGAGCATGATAAACTCTTGTTCAAATGTGATCAAATGGGTATTAGAGGCACAGCACAGCAGTGATTGGGAACATACCTCAAAAATCGGCAACAAAGGGTAGCTGTCCAGAAGAATGGGAATATCTTCCTCTCTTCACCATTAGGTGTTGAAAAAGGCGTTCCTCAAGGGTCAGTTTGGGTCCAATTCTATTTCTCATTTATATAAATGACTTACCCAAAAAATTACGTGTAAATCCTCTCGGTAACTGTGTCTTATTTGCAAATGATGTGAGCTTTGTGCTGTATCAGAAATCTTTTGAAGATCTGATGACTCTAGGTAAAGCCATTATTCAAGACATGGGCACGTGGTGCTATGGGAATAAACTTATTCTCAATGAAACAAACACTCAGACCATGATATTCTCTGCTAAAACCTGCCATTCTGATAAAAGAACTCCTCAGCCTATGTCAAATAACTGTTAAGTTATTAACGACTGTAAATATTTGGGAATATATTTTGATAAATACCTGAAATGGGACCTGCACATCACAAATCTTAGTAAAAAAATTAATTCTGTGTACTATCTTCTTTCAATTCTGAAACATACTGTTAGTATGGATGTTTCAAAAACACTCTACTATAGTCTATTTTATTCTCTTGTATCATACGGTATCATAATCTGGGGAAGCGGGTCATCAACTAAGTTACGTAAAATATTTATTATTCAAAAGAAATTGCTTATGCCCATGTGCAATAAACCCTATAGAGCCCACTGCAGACCACTCTTTCAAAGCCTAGGCATCTTAACAGTCCCTAATGTTTTTATTTATAATTCGGTAACTTTTGTAAAAAAGTTGGTTGTTTGGTGTTGGTAGGCAAAAACATGGCTCTATCCCCATCAAATAATGGCACACACACCTATGGGACTAGGAGAAGAAATCATCGGTGTGTAATGTCTGCTAGCATGACAATGATGGCCAAAGGACCTCATTCTCTGTGCATCAAAATATTCAACAGGCTTCCCATTAGTTTAAAAAATGATAAATCACTCTCTATTAAAAAAAATTGTTTATGTACTTAAATGAAAAATGTTTTTTATAGTGTGAATGACTACTTCAATTCTGGGTAATTCTGAATTCCATATTGTCCAAATAATTATGTATGTAGGTGTAATTTTATCTTTCTAGCTAGTATTTATTAGTTACTGTACTTCTTGACTTACCCTATACGATTACATAATTGTATGATATTCTGTACCATACCAAGAATTTGTCAATTGGAGAAATAAAAATTATTATTGTTGAGTACGCCGTCCGTCGGATGGAACGTTAAGCTGCGGACCCCTTGGCGCCTTTCGTTAAGAGTAGGCTAATGCCGGGTTTCTCTCCACCCTTTTCCGTCCATCCCTAATGGCTCAAGGGACCTCAGCTGTCGGTCGCTTCCCCTAAAACTACTACCTACACATCGCTAATAGATATGTAGACCTTGTGTTTCCGATTGAGAAGAGACTTTGGTCTAAAAGAAAACCTCTAATATAAATAATCTCCATACTTTGAATTCTGAATTTAATTGCAATAACACCAGCAAATGTTCAAATGAGAAATGCCATTAATTATGTTTAAGAAATATGCTGACTCACTAAATGGTTTAGGAAGCTGCAAACACGACGGTACAGAGAAAGAAAAAAATACTAGCATAACTACAGTATTCTATTTACATTATTGGTTAATGGCTCACATCATTCTTCTCTCGGTCAATTATTCTATTTGGAATTCTGTTCATTCGTTTGAATAAATAATAGCAACTATTGTGGCAACCTGAAAATAACAAAGAAAAGTAAGGCGTCATCATTATCTGTTGTTTCTTATAATGAAAATGAATAAATTTATGATCACGAAACGTAAAAGTTATTCGGGTCATCCTTCAATACCATTGAAACAAAGCACAATGTTAATCGTCAAAACGCTTCGAAACCGCTACAATATTGAATCAGTGGTGACTTAGTTGTAACATTTTATCAATAGATGGCGTTTGTACACGCATTTTCGATTCATCATTGTCAGCTTGTCTGCTGCGCGCTCCTGGGTGTGCTTGTATGCTGGTAGTGTCGATTTGCAAATGTGATAACTCTTTGGTAATTTTAAGGAATTTGTTGTATTGATGCTAAGTTAATGGATCAAAAACGGCATTTTAAGAGACCTTTCAGAATCAAGATTATTAGTGTAGGAGATAATGGAGTGGGAAAAGTATGTTTCCCCTGTGCGGTGCTCCCCTATTTTGTTTACTGTGTGTATGTTCAATCTCTAGGAGTTAATTAACAAATTACTTTTAACATATTTTCAGACCTGTTTAATAAAGCGGTACTATGAAAAGCGTTTTGTCCCTCAATATTATGCTACAATTGGTATTGATTACGGAGTCACGAAGACGGTGGTAGACAAAAAAGACATTAGTGTTAATATTTTCGATTTGTCGGGGGATCCAATATTTTATGAGGTAAATATTACGTGATATATCTTTTTCGTGTCTCGTTGCTTTTCATCCTGGTTTTATTCTCAACGAATTCCGCTTGCCATTAATTTCACAATGAACTTTAAAAAATCTTAGGTTAGAAATGAATTCTACAAAGGAACTCACGGTGCTATACTTGTTTATGACGTTACAAGTCGTAAAAGTTTCGAAGCCCTAGATATGTGGCTGATGGAGATGCAACAAGAGATGGCCAGGTATAGTGTCAAATGAATTAATTAGCACTGTTATTTAGGCACCGCATGGTTTTGATGTTCTCTCACATGATCACTTGGAGTCTTTTTAAGTGTACTGTAGATCAGCCTTATTTCGCATAATCGTTTTCGAGCATGAGTGTTTAATAACTGTTTATCGTATTAGATGGTGCATATGCTGCTTAAGTGTTTGCAACTGCCTTTACACGTATGACGATATGAAATAAATGATATGCTTAATTCATTTATATACGTTCAGCACAAGTGGTTTGCGCTACTTAGGTGGAAAAAAAGCTTCACCAGGTAGAGGAACATTGTTCTCTCACAACCCCGTCGGTTTTTAGTAATCATCTGATTAATCACACGGTCGCCGCCTACCTTGTTAAGAATGCATGTATACAGAATAACTCGCCAATTTTAATCTTGCGAGTTATTTTGCTGTTAAGAACCCGTAGATTGTACAACAAGATACATCGCCCTTTCAATTCCCCGGGTGAAAATAATCTGTGCTCATGAAATTTAGGGGAATGTGCAGGAAATTGTAAAACTGTGCACACACTTTTCCCGCGCCATGCACGGTTCACAAATTTTCCCAGAATATCCAAAGATGATGGCTGAATGGTAAAAGAAATACTTAAGTTTGCATGTGTTGCACCAGTTTCCATCACAATAGATGTCCACTGGCCAAATGAAATGCCATTAACTACTACCAAGTTTGTGTTCTGCAAGTCGCTTTTTCTGAGTAAAGAAAAGTTTTTTGTAAATAAAAGTGGGGTATTAAAAATTAACCCGAAAATGCATCTCAAAAAGATCACTTCCATGCGATACTGCATAGAATGTAATTTGCAAAGGGCTTATTGATTGTTTTATCAAATGGATGCCTTTATTTGGCTTAATATGAATTTTACAATTAATAAAAAATATTTCAGAAAAATAACTTTTCATTTCATAAAACTGTGCTGTTTAAATTGCATACTGTCCTAAACCATGAATGTCTCATGGAATGAAACCATCCAGGAGGTGGGGGATTTGGAGGTTATGCCTCCCCCCCACCCCATTGAGAAATATTTTCAGCGTTAGTAAAACTGACAGTGAGTATTAATTATATGCCCAACACTGCTTTTGGATACCTGTTGTCCGCAGGGCATTACATTATTTATCACAGGATGATTCGTGGTCTCTGAATTAGTGTGAATTTTCAAATGTAACATGTTTTCCAACTTCCATGTATGACAATGGCCCCCTCTCATTCCTTCCCCCTTAAAGGTTATATTGGTCTGTTAATAGGTAAAACATGCTTGGACCCAACAAGCAAGAGGGAAATTTTAGCTCCTAGACTAACCACTATCCACATATCCCACATGCTATCTCCACTGTACAAGTACGGTTGAGTCTAAAATCACCCTTCCTGTTCGTTACCTGCATGAGACTTAAGGCAGCTTGCTTGCAAGAATGCTTGTAATAAAACAACATAGGAGTAACATAATTGGTTTTCATTGAATATATATATTTTTATTCTCTCTTCAGTTAACCATCCATTTTCTATTTCTAGGTAGAAATATTAAAGCTAAATTAATTAAAATAAGGATAAAATGATCAAATGTTTAAGTCCCGAGTTTAATTTTATACCATTATTTATAGGATGTCTGTTTCTTCAAAAAAACAGTATTATTTAGAATAATATTTCTTGGAACCAAATGTATAATAATTAGTATGCATGCTTTTACACCTCTTATCCTTGGACAAAATTGACAACTCACGTTTAAGTCAATTGTGTATTTGCATTACAATGAAAACATTTTCCATGTAATGGGTGGAATTTGCCTTTTTAGCATCAAGTCAATATTTCCATATATCTGCAAAATTTCATTCTCATTGTATGAAATTCTCGCTCTCCATTAAAAAGTGATTGAACAGTGTACAATTATCATTTGTTTTTGCAATTTCAAAAATTGGCAATACAATAATTGAGTAAAATATGTATTTTATATTTTGAGTTCGAAACATATATGTTATATTTTGAGCCATTGACAGCAAAATTACAAGGAAGACTCATGATTTTTCATAATCATTCTATTCCACATTCTCACACTGTGTAATCTTTGTGTGTGTTTTGCTGTGTTAATTTCAAGTGGAAACAGCAACCTAGTGGTAGTATTTTCACTTTCGTTGCAATATCTCCATTGTATTTTACATCCCTGTTCGTATTCCAACCTAATTCTGCTTCCTTCCCTCAATAATCACTACCTGGGATTGATAGTTTAATTGAAACACTTGAATGAAACATTGGAAGTGGTTTATACCCACAATAGTAATTGAGTTGAAATTCATTTCAAATGGATAACTGATCACTATTGAGTGAGCAATACATTGTTGGAAAAAATCCTCTGTGGTAAGGACATAGTTGTAATTATATTATTGGTCAGCTGAAATGGAAGAAAAAGGATGACTGGGGCAAATGGATGGTCAGAGGAAGTGAGTGATGGAGGGGAAAAGGAATGGTAAGTCTTGGGCATCAACCTTTTGGATGGTTTTAATGGTTTATGGCTAAAGGGGTGAAGCTAATCTTGTAGAGATCGAGACATTTCAGTGGCGATGATGGTCTGTTGCTGATGCTGACCATTGATGGATGGTTTGGTTTCTTTGGGCTAACTAATCATTGCCCTTTACTGGAGTTTCCCTGGAGCTGTAGTAGAGTTCATTGTTTCTCTGCGCTTTGGCAAAACTTTTGATTATTGATCGAGTTTGCATGTTAGAGAACCAATTTTGAGATACTAATTTCATTTATATCAAAGTAATGTCTACCTACTCCATTCAGACTGTTATATCGCCCTGAATATATGTCATCATCACAATTGATTATTATCAGGCTCTCCAAACAGTAATCCTGTTCCAATTTACCAATCTCTCTTCTTTCCCTGTTAACTGTTTGCACCAACAGTTTCCATAACTTACTTCTCCTGGTCCATCTTGGCTTTCCAATGAATTTATTCCCCTCCATGTTTCATTCAATTATGATCCTCGGGATGTCCCCAATTAAAATCTCTCTTCTATTAGTTAGTGCCCTCCGTAGGATTCTCTTCACACACTTTTTCATTTTGTTATTCTTTATCAACGTTAGTTTCATCTTTCTTCAGTAGCACCACATTTCTGCCACCTTCAACCTCTTGCTTTCCTTTTTTTCTCTGCCGCCCATGTCGTCCACATCTATAGAAAAGGAGATGATATGCAACTCTCAATGAATTACTTTCACATGCCTATGCTAGTACTTTTTGCTGTGAGTAGTTGCTTCTTCTGATAGATTATACCCCACCTGCTTCTTCCATAGTTAGGGATACTGCTTTCTATATTGTAAAACTCTTCCATTTGCTCCAAGAGTGTTTTTCATTTGTCTCATTTGGATCCATGCTAAAAAGATTTTGTACTTTTCCACAGATTTTCACGAAAAGGTACAATGCATTTCACCAACTTGTGGCATCATCGGGTACAAATTTACTTAACAAACAGTACGAGAATATATATGCTCAGGACGGGGGCAGGAGTGTGGGGTGGGGAGGGGAAGGAGGGCCTGAGAGAGTGGGGGCGATCGGGTGGGTTGAGGGGTTAGTTTGACCATTTCCAGGCTAGTTTCTCGGAAAGGAGTGGTAAGGGGGGAGGGAACAATTACTCATTACAAAGTGTCGCGTAGGGGTTTGCTAAGTGCCTCCTTATCTCCATTTGCTCGAGAGTGTCCATTTTTAATCCTTTTGGGAGGATATATACAAACTACATGTACAGTACAGTCTGAAGGCAGTACAGGACAGTGCAGTAAGAAGTACAAAGTCTTTTTAGTATGGATGTTAAATACTTCCACGAGGTGAAGCCTGAAACAGTAGAATATAGTCTTATTTGGAGATGACCTTCTCTACATCCATGGCTTACGGCCGAGTTTTGATCGCGTTTATCTTTAGGCTGTACTTTTTCATCCCCTTTGCCTTGTATGCTTGTATCTTGGAGAGCTCCTCTTTTGTCTCTGCCAGTATAGCTACGTATCATATTGTCCACGCATTGCAGTCAGGATATCCCCTCTCCTTGAATCTGTACACCTCTTCTTATCTTTTCTTTGACCTTGTCAATGATGCACTCAATATACACATTTTGAGCAGCCTCCTTCCTTCTATTAACACATTGAATCAAAATAATGTAATTGTCCTAGGACCATATGTTACAAAAAAAATTCCAAATTAAGTATAGGACATGTCATATGGGAATAAACAATGTTGGCAACAAGAAAGGTATTCACTGATGTTATGGAAAACTCTTTGCAGCAAAGGGCATTTCAGCATACACTTGACATTGACTTTTAAATTCAGCTGGCAGATTGTACGAAATGAGATCCATGTAATGAGGCCCTAGGTAAGAACTGTTGGTACATAAATAAGAAATATGCAACTTATTAACCTTACCAGGACTAGACTTAAGACATCAACATTACTTGAAATTATTGTTATATTCTTTTTGACAAAACCAATTGTCATAAAGATATGAATACATGGAAGAGGCAATACTTAGACTTCCTGAAAAGGCGAAGATTTGGGGCATCATACCTGACATTGTGTATCAAGTGCAGAATTTTCTTTTGTAATTTAAACACAGCTTGAGAGGAAGAACCTCAGAACAATATGTGAGTAGTACAGATTATAATAGATTGTAAGGAGAATAAAGAAAGAAAGAAAACACGGCAATTCCACATTCCACGGCTAAAACAGTCTCTTATATGTAAGGAGAATGTTATCTGAAACAGTGAAACGAAGAGTGGGAATAACAAAACACAAAGAGTTAAGTCTCTTCAGAAGACTGTCAATATTAGAATCCTTATGAAGTTGGGAATTTAAATTAATAAAATTCAATTAAAATTTCTCTGTCTGAAGGAACATTTAATACTAGGGTTGGTGTTTTTTTGTGAGATAATCTCATCACTTGTGACTTTTTGACATTGATTTTAAGAAGATTGTGATAAGTCCAAGTGTTGAATTTTTGGGTGACTAGACTGCAATTGCTGCTGAATGTTCGCTATATAGTGTGTGTTTCAATCTTCCATCAGTGTATATCATACTAATTTCCTTCAACCCTTTCACTGCTATGAACGTACCTGTTAATTCTGTCTTTGGTGTGATATCATTGCTTTGAAATTTTATTTAAATAATGTTAGTCAAAATAAATTAATAAAAGATTTCATAAACAGTGAATCTAGATGTTTATTAATTCCTCATTTTTATTATTTAAATCATTTTCATATTTTGGGATAATAAATATTATAAAGACACAATATCCTCCCTTTTCTCTGCATTTGAGGAGTCAGTTCCTGGAGAGCGATCCGGAGTGGAAGGGTTAAAAGACATACCTAGAGCTTATTTCCAGTCCATGTAAAAGGCTCTCTTCAATGCAATATATGCTCCATGATGAGTCTAAGACCTCTTGTTCCTCTACTCAATCAAGTACTCCTCCACTTTAATCTTCATTCTTCGCTATGTTATTCTTGTGAGAATTTTCTATCAATGACATGAGGGTCATTGTTCTGAAATTTTTCCACTTTTTTATCATATGGACAATCTCATCCCATCAAAGTCCATCTGTTTTTCCTCTTGTTTACATATGACATATATATCATGTTCTTTACCTGAGCCAGAATCTTTTCCCTGAACTTTTCATTTTCTGATTGTATGCCATTGATCCCTGGGGCCTATGTCAATTACTTCAAAACCCAAATTCAAGTCTAGGGATATCCTTTGTTCTCATGATTGTTCACAGTATCTTTTTCTTCCAGTATTATTGCAAGCATTTTTTTCCATCATGATTTCTCCAAATAGTGTTTTCCTTCCTTCAAACAGTCCTTATCTTTGTAAAATAAAATATGACAAAACATTGTTGAATGTTGCTGATATGAAATTGTTTTTAAATAGTTTACACTTATGAAAATGTTCAATTCTGAGTATCAAACCAAACTTCAAAATTTTCAACTATGGGTTTAGGTAAAATGATTGCTTTGTTTGGATTGTAATTAATGGAGTTCTTAAATGACAAAGGAAACCACTACACATCAACCCTTAGTCACACTCCTAACATGGTGTGGTCTTGCAGTCAATTGACTCAATTTTGAGAAATGAAAACAAAATGAGTTTCAGGTCATTTCAAAGATGAAATAAATACATATGATTCACTTCTGTAGTGGTGTTAAGCCTGCTGCATGAAAATCATATTTAATGTTTTTGGTTTATATTTATTTACCATGTGTAACTATGGTCTTTTAATGCTATATGAATGACCTTCTTTGCTTAATTAATGAAAGTAAGTATTAGAATGTGTATCTTATTATTCTGTTAAGTTTACTCTGGATCATTAGCTGAGAAAGAGTTTTACATGACTTCTAGTCCTTGTTGTGACCACAGCCTATCTCATCCAGTGGTTGCCATCGCACTTGTCTTGATCATTCAACTCAAACCCTCATGACTTCTCTTCCACAATAATTACTGTGCAATGGATGCCAGCAGCAGTGTGGAGTTTGAGCGTACTGTTGTGACTGTATGTGCCAACAAGGTGGACAAAGGTGTGAGAAGAGCAATTGATGAAGCAGAAGGGAGGCTTTGGGCAGACCTCCATGCCTTCCCTTACTTTGAAACCTCTGCCAAGACAGGTCTGGGGGTGCAAGTTGCATTCGAGGTGAGTTTAAACACTTGCACTGCATGCTGAATAATTTAGCTGTGGTTGAATCCCACATTTTGAGATATTCATAGGCTAACAGGAAGTTATTTCATATTTTGGAGAAATACCAGAAATAATAATAAAACCTAAAGAGACTTATAGAATACTTTATAATAAATAAATATAATAATAAAATAATTTAATTGTATTTAATAATTTAATTGTAAATAATTAATAATAAAATAAATTAATAACCTAATAAAATACTTTATTGGGCCTACTTTCAAATATGTAGAGGTGCTTGGGAAATGCAACATGCACAATACTGAATATCTAGCAGATTTTATATGAAAAATCAAAGATCTTGCCACCAAGATTTGAAGACACAATTGGTGATATCTAAAGTTATAATTTAGTTCATCATAAAATATTTTAAAAGACCCAATTCTCATCTGAAATAATTCAATATGCATTTTTGGTGAAGGATATTGAATTGAGGGCTGTGAAAAAAAAAACAAAATATGACTTTTCATTTTTGATTTTGCACAGAATGGTCTCATATATATTCATAAATAAATTCCAAGATTAGGTGGGTAAAACTATGGTTTAATCATTTCAGATTCCTCTCATCAATTTCCATATTAATTTCCATATAATAATAACAAGGGTTACTATTATTTCATGGACATTTTTTTACATTGGCACAGGTTAGGTAATTTCATAATTAGAACTATCCTCAGAAATAGGGAATTACTTTCCATGGTAGTCAGAACATAACTTCAAGTAGGAGAAGAGAATTATTTCTTAATATACCTCAATGTCCAGTAAAATATTAGAAATTTCCCATGGTTTTGATATCAATGAGTTCCATGAAGAAAAAATAAACACCCCTGTGCATACATCGTGGGATGGTAGTGGAAGAGAGAGAGACTAGTTGGGAGTTCGAAGAAATTGGAATAAGATAGGACAAGTGGGTTATTGTCGGGTACAACAATTCAACAAAATGTTCCAACTTATATAGTCAGGCGCCGGGTGGGAGAAGTAAGGGAGAGGGGTAGTAGTGTAGGTGCAGCAATAATTGGTTGGTGAAGGGAAGGTGAGGGTGCTCTATTGGATGCAGACGGTACAAAGGGGGAGTGTTTGCTTGCAACGGTTGACCCTCATTAACGAAGGGACGGTGACTGTCACAGCCTTGGTGGGGGAGGGGATGGTGTGGGAAGGTATTCAAGAATTTAAGGAGAGGGGAACGTGAGAGGTAAAGGATATCATTGACCAACTTAAGATTACCAGACTGAAGGGATTCCCAAATTTCCAACTTCTCCAGCCGGCGACCTTTCATTTCCGTGTGAGAAATGTCTGCTGTGAAGTTACTGGAATGGTTGTGGTCTAAGAGGTGTTTGGCAAATTGTGATCTGTTGTCTTTCTTTCTGAAGCGTTCCTTAATCCTAACGTCACTCACAAAATGGAACCAAGAAAACAAATTTTTTTGGAAAAAAAATTCATCTTTTGTTTCTGGATGGGATCCACTTGGCAATTGGACAATTTTTGAACTCTGTTAAATTCTTTTGCATCTATAATAAACAGTTCACGAGGGAGCTGGAAGGAGGAGGGAGCAAACACTCCCCCTTTGTACCGTCTGCGTCCAATAGAGCACCCTCACCTTCCCTTCACCCACCAATGATTGCTGCACCTACACTACCACCCCTCTCCCTTACTTCCCCTACCTGGCGCCTGACTGTATAAGTTGGAACATTTTGTTGAATTGTACCTGATGGTCATATGCAGCATCGCAACCATGGTCGTGTGAAGTATTAAAAGTGTGTGAAAGTGTAAAGTTTTCCTTATTTTTTACCCTTCTGCCATGAAGGAATTCCACAAAGTTAAGCCTTAAACTGTCAGCTTTATCAAGTGGATTAGTCAGTTTTGTTGGGAATGCGACCAACAGCTAAGGTCATTTGTGCCATTAGGGATGGATGAGAAAGGAAGGGTGGAGAGAAACCCTGCATCGGCATTAGCCTACTCTTGTCGAAAGGTGCCAAGGGGTCTGCAGTTTAACATCTCGTCGTACTCACTCAAAGTGCTCTCCACAAAGCACCTCAAGTAGGGATCGGGATACCCCTGAAAAATATTTCTCTCCAGGATTTGAACCCAGGCCTTTGCAGTGGGAAGCCTGTACATTAGCCTCTGCACCATCCCGATCCCCACATAAATTGTATGTGTCAGGGGAAGTAAATGATGTGGAGAAGCCTGTTATCATTTTACAATGATTACACAGGCCTACAAAAAAAAATTTTTTTTTGTGCCGGGAATCTTTGTGTTGATTTTAACTATATTTGTAGAGCTGAATCCAAGTATGAAATCCGTTTTTATTTAACAGCTCTACTTTTTTAGATATGGCACATCTTACGATTAGTTGTTTTAATATATGATATATTCCGGAAAATAATTTTCAAAGTTAAATAAATCTATAAGTATACATTGGAATATATGGTAAAAGAAAATAGGAAAAATATTACAGACTTTGTGAAACGTGCATACTTGGGATATTTTGGTGTTAAGCTTGGTGACCAAGATAAAACATGGGCACCGCATTTTGTGTGTAAAAAATGTACTGAACATCTGCGGCAATGGACAACAGGACAAAGGAAAAGTCTAAAATTTGTTGTGCCAATGGTGTGGAGAGAACCTGTGAACCATATTGACGACTGTTATTTTTGCATAGTAAATGTTTCGGGAATTAATCGAAAAAATCGCCACAAGTGGACATATCCAGATTTGCCTTCAGCTAGACGCCCGGTACCCCATTCAGAAGAAATACCGATCCCAATATTTCAGACGTTACCAGATATATCTAAGGAAGAATTTGAGTTATTTGAAAACATTTCTCATTCTATTGACGATAGTGGCAGTGACTACGAGGGGGTATCAGCAATTCCTCAACTATTAAATCAAGATGAACTAAGCGATCTTGCTAGAGAACTGAACTTATCGAAGGAAGCATCCGAACTACTAGCATCAAGACTGTATGAAAAGAATTTACTGCAACCCAGTACAAAAATAAGTTTTTATTGCACAAGGGAAAAGGATATGCTACCCTTCTTTATTCAAGAAGACAATCTTACATTTTGTTTAGACGTTAAGGGTCTTTTGGAAAAAATGGGACTACTATCACAATATGATGCTAGTGATTGGCGTTTGTTTATTGATAGCTCCAAGCGCAGTTTAAAATGTGTACTTCTTCACAATGGTAACAGGTTCGGCGCAATACCAATCGCTCATTCAACTAAAATGAAAGAAGAATATGATACAATAGCATTGGTCTTACAGAAGATAAAATACCAGGAACATCGCTGGGTGATTTGTGTAGATTTAAAAATGGTGAACTTTCTTCTTGGCAGCAAGGTGGCGACACAAAATATCCTTGTTTCTTGTGCCTCTGGGATAGCAGGGGCAGACAAAACCACTGGATTAAGAAGGGGCCTAGGCCTAAGAGAGAAAACTTGGTTGTTGGGAAAGAAAACATCATTGCTGAATCTTTAGTTGAAAGAGAGAAAATCATCTTACCGCCTCTACATATTAAACTAGGCCCAATGAAGCAATTTGTAAAGGCTCTTGACAAGGATGGACCATGCTTCGGCTACTTAAGACTAAAGATGCCCCATATAAGTATTGAAAAACTTAAAGCTGGTATTTTTGAGGGGCCACAAATCAGACAACTTACAAAGGATCCTGCTTTTGTCGAGTCAATGAATGAGATTGAAAAAATTAGTTGGATGTCATTTGTTGAGGTCATAAAAAATTTTCTAGGAAATCACAAAAGTGAAAATTATATTGAGCTGGTGAACATTATGCTCAGTAACTTCAAATCACTTGGATGTAATATGAGCACTAAAGTTCACTACCTACACAGCCACATAGACAATTTTCTTGGAAATTTAGGAGACACAAGTGAAGAACAAGGTGAAAGATTTCACCAGGATATAAAAACAATGGAAGCTCGCTACCAAGGAAGATGGGATAACCATATGATGGCAGATTACTGCTGGTACTTAAAACGAGACTGTTTGAACAAAGTGCACTCAAGAAAATCGCGCAAAAGAAGCTTCCGATGTGTTGAGTGATGTTTTTATGTATTTTTTTCTTTTCAATTTGTTTTATTACAGTGAAAAATTTTAGTATTTGTGTTCAATTGTATTGTAAAATTCTGTTGTGTTTGTGGGTGTTTTAACAGCCCTAGAAATAAATCAAGTCTTTATATTTAGTGGGTTTTATTATTAATATAATATTCCTATATCATCATGTAGAAGATTTTTTTACGTAAGTAACAACATATCTATATCTTGAAAACTATAGCTGATAGGAAAAAACTAGTGTCATAATTGCATTCAGCACCCCAATTGTTCTTTAAAACAACATTAAAAGCTCCGGCACCAAAACCACTGTTGGCCTGTGTTATTTGTTTGTAGTTGGTATATCATAGGTCATAGGCAGATGTGCATACCTTGGTGAAAGATGAACCATAAAATGCTGGAAGAAGATGTTTCAATATTTTAATATGCATGGTACTAAATACATGCATTTTTCATAAAGAAAACGTCTTTTTCCTGGGGAACTAATGAGGATCTTGGCAATGAGTGAATTCATGTAAAGCAATATGGAGCTGGGCAATCGGAAGCATCTGGAATGTGGTAGGAAGAAAATTATAAAACAGCTGAAAAATGAGGACTCCTGTGCATGCAGCAAAAGAGGAGAAAACAATGAAAGCAAAGGTTGTACACTTCATGTGCTAAGTGCAGTCAAGGTCTTCATGTATGCATCAGCTGATGAGGCAGTGATTTTTTGTTGTAATGTTTTTGTAAATTGAGTTATGTAGCACGCAAAAATGTTTGACCTTCATTGAAGGATAATATCATGGAAAACTAAATTTTATCATTGAAGAAAAAACTATTGAAATAATGTTTTTGTATAAATATTATGAAATAAGCTTACAATGGTGAATTGTTTAGGTACTCAAGTAAATATTTTAAAAAATTTATGCTATTCAAATTAGGGACAACATGACAAATTCTATCATCCTCAAAAACCTCAAATATATAGCCAATATTAAGACAAATAAAACTTTGATTCATTAAAATTATTTGCTCAAAACAATGTAAAATCAATATTCACCAAAACTCATTGGACTGGGCAGTCTTTGCATAGTCCACCTACACGAGGCTGCTAGCAAAAGGGCTATTGTCCTAACTAATGAGGGCCGAATTATATTTAGCACTCATTTTCATCTACTTACATGTAATTAACTTTCTCTGTTGGCTGTTCCCAAGTGATTCTTCTATCAATCACTTGGAGTTCACGCATTGTATCTGTACACTTTGCAGATTGCTATAGATGACAACATTTCAATTCAATTTGGATACAATGATTCAACCAAGATCTTTAGTGGGGAGTAAAGGAAACTTTATAATATACAAAGGAATTATAGCTTTGCCACTTCTCTCTCTTCTGATGGTGATGCCACTGGGAACACAGACACTGTTCACCAACATTGTGAGAGCCCAGGAGTTTGCAAGGCTCTCCAGTTCTCGCCCCACAGCAAGACCCCCTCCGTCAGATCCTTCTGGTGTCGGGCGCCCCACCAGTGTGGATGGCACCCCTGGTGTAGGCGGAGACCACGCAGGGACTGTTCATCGCCTCCTCAATGCTCCAGATGACTTTGAAAAGTTGGGATTGCAACGAGGTGCCACAGTGTCAGTATTCTGTGCATTATTTTGTGTTTGACTAAAATCTTCACATATATATCATCTGTGTGCATATGTAAACTCTCAACTGCTAATTGTCTATGAATGTTATCTGAGTGCAAATTCAGTATTTTTTCTGATTTGGGGTTATGAATGCCTCTTTCAGGGATTTAGAGTCACAAACACCATAATAGATAAAATTTATGATTCAAGTTCATGAATTTATATTTAATATTTTTCATTGATTTCTAACACATTAATTTATATTTCTTAAAGTACATTTATTCGATTAATTCCCTGTTTACTTTCAATTATCTCCTTTATCAATTCACTTTTGTCACAAATTATGAAGCCTACTTTTTCTTTTTTCCTTCTGATTTACACTTGAGCTGAGAATATTCATGTCTTTGTAATGTGCTGAAATTTGCACTCCAAATTTAACTGGCACTCATTTTTCTTTGTGGCCTCACATGGTTTTCAAGCTGCATATTGCTGTCAGCCAAAAATAAAGTAAAATATATACTTAGGTGTGACTGAAGCAAATGGAAACAACTCTCCATTAAGAGTTGTTTTTTATGAATTTTTATTTTCAGTATTTATTGAGTTCTCAGTAATAAAAATGGTTTATTTTTAATTAGTAATTTAGTGTGGATTAGTTGACTATGTGAGAATTCATGGTAAGTGCTGTCTAACATTTTATTTTCCTTTCTTTTTATCTGTAACTTCCATTTAAAGTGGCGGATTGGCTTGTATGTTCCATTGACCCCTCAAACTGTATTGGTGGGAGCATTAATGATTGGTCTTGATTGGGTCACCCTTGACCCAATCAAGACATAGGTCAAAGGTTAGGAGCTCTAGACAAAAGGTAGTCTGCATAACATCTGCTCCTCAGTGAGGGAGGCATCTGATCCCAGTGGGGCAAACTCTTTAATAATGATGTCACCTTAAAAACCCTTGAGGAAGGCAACAGGAGAACTCCTCAATTGATTATCCCACAAAACGGTGATGAACATCGATGTGCGTGCAACTCCTGGAAACACAGCTCACTGGGCCATGCTTGTGCCCAACAGTGGGAGAGAGAATGCCTTCTGAGGTCATTATCTCACAAAACCCTTGCACAACCAAATTGAAAGCAGAGGAAAGGAGGACCACAGTGGTAAGGACTTGGAAAGTTAGGAAAATGATAAGGACAGGAAGGCTAGAAAATAGAAAGAGAGAAATGGCAAAAAGGGGTATATTAATGTCTGGTTTGTGTAGGGTGAGATGGAGAGAGAGTAGGAATTATGGGAGTGATATTGACAGAGTCATTTATACTGGGGAGGAGAGTCAATATGGAGTGGCTGTAGTACTGCATTAGAAATGAGCAGAATGGCGGTGAATAGAGCAGTTGGGTGATACAGTACTTTTGGTTTGGATTAAGATAATTGTTGATAGAGTACAATGCAGAAATTTCAAAGTAAAACTTGCCTTGACCAAGATTCGAACCCAGATCCCTCCAGCCAGATGTCCAGCCGAGTGCTTTAGCCAGTTAAGCTACCTAGGCATCCTCTTATACCATACATACAATGTCACAAGCATTCGTAGTCATGCATGTTGCACCATAGTCCATGAAGTAAAGAACATAATGAAGGAATTCTACCCAGTTAAACCTGAAACTGTTATAAGAATCTTGAAGGTTTAACCAGGGTAAAATTGGAGGAGAACAAAGAAAAACTCAATAAATACCTAAATACGAGAGTAAGATGAAAAGTTCTCGGCCTGACACCGAGATGGCATTCTAATTAGCGAAAATTTAGGATTCGTGCCTGGGTGCACGTATCATCAGTTCGTAAGACAAGTTTTAACTTGTTCTAACAAATAGTTTGTTTACGTGTATTGTTGCAGCAGTCGTCTTATGGCCAAAAACTGCAACCACACCGGAAACCATCGAAAAGGTGCACGGTATCGTGTTGGACAACAGGCGAGTGAAGGTGAGTGAGATAGCTAAAGTCAAGGGGATATCGGAAGAAAGGATGCGGAACATCTTGCACAAAGAATTAGGGATGCGAAAGCTCTGTGCAAGGTATGGGTGCCGCATTTACTGAATGCCGATCGTAAGCAAATTCGCTAACGATTTTCGCAGCAATGTTTGGACCGATTCAAGGAGGAACCGACCGCTTTTGTGCGGCGATTTGTCACCATAGATGAGACGTGGGTCCACCACTACACACCAGAAAGGAAACAGCCGTCAAAGCAGTTGGTGGAAGGAAGTCGGTGGATCAGCGCCAAAGAAAGCGAATTGGATCGCATCTGCCGGAAAGATTATGGACAGCGTGTTTTGGGATGCGAAAAGGAATCCTGTTAATTGATTACCGGAGGGTATTACTCTGGCGAATAATAACTGGCGAATATTACTACAACCGTCTTGACCGGCTGATGCCGAAATACGAGAGAAGAGGCCTGACTTGAAGAAGAAAACACATCTTCCACCAGGATAACTTACTGTCACCTGTTCACAAAAGTGCGTTGGCGATGGGAAAACTACAGGATTGGGGTTTGACAACATGTTTGCTCGACCATCCCCCTACTGTCCAGATTTAGCACCCTTGAAACTTCCATCTGTTCCCGAACTAGAAGAAATTCATTTCTCGGAAGCGCTTCGCGTCCAATGAAGAAGTTAAGAGGGCCGTAGATGGATATTTTCACAGCCTTCCAGACTCTCACTTCCGGGAAGGAATACTGATTTAGGAGAAACATTGGACCAAGTGTGTTGAATTCAAGGGAGATGATGTAGACAAATGAAGTGATAGTTAAACTTGAAATAGCAGTCTTTCATTGTCAGGCCGAGAACTTTTCATCTTACCCTCGTAAGGACAGGCAATGAAACGAACGGTTGGGGAAATGTGGTTGGAGCTTAAGAGCGGGATGGGAAAACGGCAAAGTAAACGGTGGGATTAGGAGAGAATAATAGAATTAAGAAGCCATGGATGGATGGAAGCAAAAGGGGATAGGAGGAAAGAAGGAAATGGTAGAACGTTATTTCAGATATGGCACGGAGAAGAATGTATAGGGAACTAAACGATAAGCTTAGATAAAACACTAATGAGGCCAAAGTTTGGTTGAAACAGCGGTGCGAGGGATGCTATCGAGAAATTTCAGATACAAGGGAAAATAGAAGCACTATTTAAGAAGGTGAGGAAATTGTCAGAAGTAACAATTGAAAAACTAGTCTTACCATAAGAGATTAGACAGGGGAGCTATTAATAGAGATATATCTACAGAATCAGTTAAAAGGTTTAGGAAAAAAGAAAGAATATGAGGACTCACATGAACTAGTATCTATTAGGAGGTAATTTGGCCAGAAGATTTCGTTAGGTCATGCTTGAATGTCATTTTAGAAAAGTTCCAAGCAGCTATTTGTGAGGACTGCAGGAGGAAGTTTGATTTCAGGTGCAGCAAAGGTAGTGCTAACTATCATTTAAACAAGATTTCGCAATGGTTCCAATGAATATGCAGGCAGCAATCAGATTTCAGAAAGTGGAGAGGAGTGTGTGTGATGCCATTATCATAAGTATTTTTCAATCCTAGGATTGGTTTATTGCAGCCCTCCATTCGCCTCCATTTAATGTCAATTCCCTCAATCCTCGATGCCTTCTCTGTTTTACGTCCTTCTTAACTTGTTCTATGTGCATGTCTCTTGGTCTTCCTCGAGGAATCTTCCCTTCTATTTTTCCTTCTATTATATTCCTAATCAATCCATGGTGCCTCAATATGTTTCCAATCCATCTATTTCTTCTTTGACGTAGAGTTCTCCATATGGTTTCATCCTCTTCTGCTCTTCTATATACTTCCTCGTTCCTCACTTTGTCTATCCATTTAATCTGCAGCATTCTCCTCCAGCACCATGTTTCAAGAGTTCTATTATTTGCTGGTTCACTTTTCCAATGTTCCAAGTCTTGGAACCATGGAGCACCATGCTCCACATGAAAGTCTAGACTTCCTTGTCTCCAGCCTTAGGTTCTTTGGACATATTAATTGCCTCTTCTTCATGAATGCCTTCTTAGCTTGGGCTATTCTTCGCTTGATGTCGGTCGAACTTCTTCCATCCATCCATATTATGTTGCTGCCCAGGTAGATGAAGGATTCCACTTGCTCCAGTTTCACCCCTCCAATTGTGATATCTGCATTCAGCTTCTCTCTTCTGCACACTGGGATTTTAGTTTTCTTCTTGTTGATGTTCATATTATATTCCCCCAGCACTTGATCCAGTATTATAGTCAGTATATCAGTATGTCTCTTTGTGCACTTCATGGATATTGAGAAGGTATTTGACTATGTAGAGTGGGCAAAGTGAATGGAGAGATTGCAAAATATGGGAGTGAACCCCACATCCTTTTTCTCCTATCTCTACATGCCACATCCCTAAATCTGATACCATTGACTCTCTGCCCTGGAATGCACAAGCTATGGATACAATTCAAGGTCTTTCCCCCATCCTGCACTGCTGCACCCTCTCCTCAAAAACTCGTTTTCAGTTGCCCCTTTTTCTCCTCTAAATGGCCTGTCTACCTCCACAATATTCTACCTCCTCCACACACAACTTCCTTCCCCAAAGTGCCCTGCCATTGGCCATACTGCAACACATGCCCTCTCATCCAAAATAACCTCTCATCCCCTCCCTTTCCATATTCCCCAGGCCTGGCAGTCCCTTTCCATTTCATCACAGGATTTAATGTTCAAAAATGTTTTATGCCTACCACTATCCCTTTTTTCACATACACTGGTAAGCCTTCCACCCCTCTCCAATTTGTATCAACAACCACAGAGCCTCCGTCTCTCATCCTGTATCATCCTATCACCAGCAACATTTGCTAGTTGGGTGTTTCCTCCACTCTTCCTGCTCCCATCTTTTCTCCTTCTGTGTCAAGGTTTCTCCCTGTGCTGTCACTAATTTTCACTTCTCTCCCCTTCGTTGAAAACCAGTGAGGAAATAAACCGTGCCTACCGGAGACTTGCCGTGCTGCTTCATCCTGACAAAACTGTGGCACCAGGAGCTGAAGAGGCATTCAAGGTGCTGTCTGCCGTCCGGGCATCCCTCCTGCAGAGGGTGCAGCAAATCGATCCACTACTCTCCCCCTCCCCTGACTCTCCACCCTAAGATCATTTGGTGACAGTCATTGGATGAAAAGGAAACCCCTTTCTCTACTCCTGCAAAGTCATGTTTCAATGCAAGAAATTACATTATGCTCAAAAGTAAATGTCTGCCACCATTTGTCCATAAACTGTGAATACTTTTACTCGTTAAGTCCATTTTTTAACTCGTCAAGAGTGCACATGCTTGCTGCACAAAGTCCTTTTGGGATATGGGACCAAATTTAGTAACAGTACTTACTCAACAAGTAATTTGAGAGGAAATATACGTTTTGTGATTGAGCAAAGAGAGAGCACTAGGAAATAACACCTAATCCCACTGTGTCTTTTGTGTGAAATAGTAGTGGAACCTTGAGTGGTCAACTCCAGTTTTACCCCATTACATAATGCATCTTTGTAAAAAGGCTCAACAAGCCCATTGTTCTTCATCAAGCAGTTCTATATATTTAAGAAGAAGCATGTGTGATTGTGAACTTACTTTGTTCACCACGTAAGTGGTGCAAGGATATTCTGTTTTTGTGTTATTTATTAAATTATGAGAAACAGTTTATATATGAATGCAAAAGAATGATACTGATTCAGTTTCAAATTAATAAGTAGGTAAGATTTTGGGAGAGAGCCTCATCTATTTATATTCCTGGATTATTTCAATCACTGAATTCAACACAAATATGATATGAGCACTATGATTTATCCATAGAGGAACAGATGTATTCTTCAAGTAACACTCATGCATGATACACAAACCTATGAAAAATAAAAAAATTGTCACGACTTGGTGTATTCATTTTGAAGTATCAGTGACTTAAGGATTTTTGCCTGATGGTTCGAAGAAAAAATAAACTGAAAGAGAGACCTATGTTAAATTTTATAGCTCACCAAGTAATGATTAAAAGTGATCCAGGAAAGAAGGTACTACTGGATGTCTTGGTATACTGTATTACGTAGCGGTGTCGATAAAAAAAAATGTAAGGTAGTAAAATAGAAGCAGGCACCCAAGGGGTTGACTGACCATGTGGACACATAAATAACACATTAGAATTTTGTTTTCCTTAAAAAACTATGAAATAAATGGTGACATTTCTCATCTGAGCAAATCATATCTTTGTACTATTTATCACAACTTCTCATTTATTGCAGACGAAAAATAATGTAAGGTAGTAAAATTGGCTCAGGGCTTCAGAATGCCAATTTTTGTCCGGTGCATGTATGCCCTGGGCTCGGGTCTCTCTGGATTTCACTGACCAAGGCCAGCCCGGCCCATTTAAGGATATGTTGAGCAGCTGCAGATTTAACTGATAATTTCAGTTGGACAAAAGCAGGTGTGAATTCAGTGTGTAAATATGACTAATGCTCCTTCTCCCGATTACCTTTAGAAATATTTTGGTGATTGAAACATCCACAAATGTTGTGCAAATCACTTGAAAGTATTTCACCATCAGAGTAACTTTTTTCCTCCATCTATATTTTATATTATTTAAGTGATGCCTTTACCTCACTCTTGATTTTTTCAAAATATATCTCACATGGAATATGCCTATGACGAAAGTTAAAATAGCGATGGAAAATATTAGTATGAAAATAAATTCGACCAAAATGAATCTTTGATGAAGATTAATTAGATGAATGTTTCTCATTGGTGACAGTGATTTCAACCAAGAATAACCCAAACCCAAAATAGACTAAAATCACTTATCTATGTTAGGTGCTCCTTTGCAAAAGTGCTGTCCTTTGACAGGATGAAAGTTAAAATCAAATTTCCACACTGATGGAATGCGTATGAAGAACATCCTCCTCCGAGCGTGGCACGGTTAGCACAGCACTCGCCTCCCTCATCCAACCAGATTACTAGGCTAGTGCATGATTCATTCGGGAAGCCATAGCTAGCGCTGCACATGAATTATTACGGGGCTAGATCCAATGGGGGAGAGAGTCTGCCCGCCTACTTGACTCTCCGGAGTAGCCAACCGCGGGCCAGTTGACTTTTCAAGCTGCGGAGACACGACAATGCGCAAATGAATGCATTCTCGCGTTGGATTCAATGGGGGAGCTAGAACGGTCAACGGGTCTGCCCACACGTCCAACGGATCCGATTGTGTCAATGGTGTTGTAATCAGCTGATGCATCGGACCTTGAGGTCATCTAATCAAGTTGCTGGTGACTTTCGAAGTGTAGGGAATCGCATGAGATCGTAGTGTGGCAGGTTGCGGCCAAAATATTTTGGGAACGGACGTGATGAGGGCTTCTGTGATAAATTGCGTGCGCTCTCCGTTCTGAGCGTGGAAAAACACGAAATTGGAGGAGCTCAGAATGAGTTCATTTAAGACTTAATATTTAAATGAATCACATGTAATTAAAGAAAAAAGAATTATTCAAAAACAAATAGTAACTCGCCATTAAAAAAAATATTTTTATCATATTTTAGATGAGCTTCTTCTTAGAATATGAATGCTACTATCAAGGCGAAAAACGAAAAGGAACAAGCGGCGTGATGGCAGTAGCAGGACACTTTAGCCGTGGTTGGGGGTCGCCTACTCCCAACGGCCGGAGACGAAAATGAAAGGACAATGGGGCGGCAGAGTCAGGGCCCGCCCTTGATGGCTGAAACATTAGCTAAACCATTGTGCTGTCCTTTTTTTACATTATATTGCCCACAGCAAGCCACTGCCAGGGTGAATGGCAGGGTGTGATGACACACCAGACTGCTTTAGGCCCCAAAAACTTTTCCCCTCAGCGCAGTCGGACGTTATTCCGATCCCTTAGCGTTCTGGGGAAAAATGACATATTGAATCCATCTGTTCTACTCTTTACATCTCTCTAATTTTATTTACATGATATATCCTGCCGTTTTACATCTCTTGCTCTTTAATCTTTTTGTCACAATTCCCCAATATCCTTCAAATAAAACCTATTTCTTTTGCTAGGATGACTACATATTGCCAGTTTATGCTTCACCCAGGAGAGTTTGCGAGTGAGGGTAACGTCCAAGTATTTAATCGGGTATACGCTTTCTATTTTGCTGTTATAGATGCAGTAGGCGTTCAGCAGGGAACAGCTGTTATTCCAAAAATTCATCACTACGCAATTTTTAAAGGTCAATTCTGGTTGCCAAGAGTCGCACCAACATTGTATAGCATTTAGGTCACCTGCCAAAGCTACGTTACCCTACTTATTGCAACGAAAAGAACTGCAATCAATTCGTCTTTAATTCCGAACGAAGTATTACGGCATATGGTACCTTTGCCCTATGCCGCGGTTTCTTATTCCTCCAAGATCTTCAGTTTCTTATAGAATTCACTTTCATTGAAATCCTGATACTTTTTATAGTACTGAATTATTTGCAAACAATAGCGAAGAGAAATTGAAATAGTCGGAGTGATCGCTGAATAAAATTCAAGCATGAAGCGAACACGACGCTTGGAAGAGAACGGTCGGAGGGCACTCGGATTTGGCGCTGAACTCGCGGGGAGAGGGTCAGAGCGAAATCAGCGCCCATCCCCACCCTGGGGGTTCCTCCCAACGAGCGCCGAGAGATGGAACTCGCATGACACCAACAGCCTCTTTCTTTTGCGGCGGCGGCGATTTCTGAAGAAAAAGACGAACGTGGTGCAACGGCTTCATGCGGCATTTTATCTCTAAAGCAAGCGAAGAATTCAATGTTGTTGGCCAAATACTTAAAGAGTGGTGGATAAGTTATGAACTGGAATAGATGACAAGAATGAAAGGAACTCGGGATGGTATTTTCACATTCGTTTTAAAAAATAAAAAAAATACATTTGAAATAAAATGAAATGAAAATGAATATAATGGAACTAACAGGGATGAATGGTAACTTCTTATCCATCAAATGCTAATATGTCCATGAATGAAAAATTTGACAAAAATGTGCTAAATGGTATTTTTGGCATGAGTTCAGTGCTTTAAGGACCTAATTCTGAGTTAAATACCAATAGAGGCAAGGAGCCATTGTCTCAATCAATTGCCCAACACAAAATATTGGTCATTATATGAATTTACAATTTAGCTTACAGGAGTGTTTCCCTTAGACACACAAATAACACATTAGTTCAATTAAATGTATGAGTGCTTACATCATAATAATACTAAGATAATGCTTCTACTCTATTTCTCTAATATTATAACATTTTTGAGGTTAGAAGCTATGTAATCTGTCTAAAATTTTTTTCTCAAGATTCGGAAAACATTTTCTTTCACTGATGGCCTTGATTAATTTCTGCTCCTCAAGAAAAAGCACTCTATAACTTAAATGAAGAGCTCATTCCCAAAACCAATTCACTCCAAAATTACCATAAATGAATAGAGTTTAAAGATCCACAGTATTGGTTTATGTCATTCTATGCAAGTGAAAGAGATCATTTTGAAAATGAGTTTTGGTACTACAAGAAGAGCTTCAATTTTAACTGACCTTCATTTGTCAAGAGCTAATATGTGCATAAAGCAATTCAAGTATATAAATCATTTACAGGTATTTTGGTTGAACTGGTTTAAAGTTTGGCAATTCCATTTCAATTTCACAGCCCTGCTGTCATTCCCTCATCTTAGCTTTGGGAGCAATGTTTTGTAAAATGATTGATTACGCTCCTATAATCAATATAGATTAAAAAATTCAAAATATAAATTTGGCCATTGACTTGAAAATCATTACAAATGAGACTGGATAAAAATCTATTGAGACCAAGAAAAACTTAATTCCTTGTGTGAGACATCATGTGATATGAACCCATTATCTGTCTGATTTCTACTGTCATGTAGAACACAGTTTTTTCCAAGAAGCCCTATCAAAGCCTCATCAATCTGAAGAGTTGGCCTAATTTCAATCACTGGGTCTAAATTTTCTTTTTCCACTAAGGTGAACAAATGTAGCATGGTGAGGTGAAGGAGGTGCCAAGGGCTGCCTCCCCCTTACGGTGCTGATGCTTCAACCCCTGGCGCAATCCTCCTTTCTCTGCTGCACTTCAGAGCCTGGTTCACACACCTCATCTGATGTTTAGCCCGTCTGTGTTATTTGACACACACAACAGTGTGGAAACCAAAACACATCTGTGTATAATCTATCACCACTCCCTTCAAGGGCCACAAGGCGCTTCTGCACATACTGCTGCTGGCAGGATGATGTGTAGCCATTGGGTAGGGAGCACAGTCCATTGCAGCTTGATGACCTACTAGAAAATTGATGACAATGAATTAGATGTGTTGTTTGGCATAGATAGTAGGTCACATGCCGGAAGAAAAACAGTTTATTGGTAAAAGTCACAGCCTCATTTTATAGGCAAGAACTCACACAGTAGTAATGTTTACATAATTTAAAATGCACACAATAACAGGAAGATGACAAAATCAGCTTCATTCCCTATGTGACTTGCAGATACACGCACAGGAGAATCTGATATCTCGATACTCTCAGATCTTCCATTCTATTCAAGGGTTTTCAGAGGCATTACTAGGATGAGCCAATGACTGCTTTTCTATGAATGCTCCAATAATTGTGATATTTATTTTACTGTCAATTGTTAAAAAAAGAATAATTATGAACTCTTGTTATATTAGTTTTATCAGACATATCTAAATTTGGTATCCTCCAAGTACTTGATTTAAAATCTCTTGAATATGAGTTACAAATATAAACTGTTTTTAAGAATAGTCAGATACTTATGAGAGGTGGGAGACCATATCTGAATACCTTCTATGCCTCCAGGTTCTGGGAAAAATAACTTACATTGAAAAGAGATTAATTAGACAAAAATCCTTTTTGTGTCTTAAGTGTAGAAAGAAATCCCTGAAATGGGAGTACCATGAATATGCAAGGTCTATGATATTCAACACATTAATTTGAAAATAGAAAACATTTGAAGATAATTAAAAATAAATCAAGGTTTGTACGAGTGGAATCAATCCTCTTCCAGCCATATTTCTTCAGCAATCTATGCCCTGGATTTCCCAATTGTTTGCAAGCACCCTGCATTGTAAATAGAATTGCTGGAATAGAGGCTTATATTAGCAATTTCTTGCTAGTGATACTTTTTATTGAAATCATTTTAGGAAAGTGAATTTAAATATGTTTAATATCTATGTTTCAGTTTAATCAAATCTATGATTTAAAACACTTCCCAGGCAGTAAGTTCAGGTATTATGGTTCTGCTGAATAGTATCTCCACTGCCTACAATTTTCTGATTTTCTCAATTTTAATTCCAGATAAGTATTTAATCAAATTTTGAAATGTTGGGGATGTAGATTAAATGAAAATATGATATGTGATATTAATTGCTTCAAGCTCTCCCTAGCCTTGAAAATAATTTGCAAATTAAAATTCAAGAACTTCTGACAGGCAAAGCTAATCTTTCTTCTCAAAAATATTTTCTCTCATTTTCCCTGGTGTGACTTCAGGATCCAACTAAATTCTTCATTAAAACCAATATGAAAGTGTTCAGCAGTTCAACCCTGTAAATTATGAGCGCTATAGATCACTTTGAATTAAGTCATATATGTAGTTCCATTTTATAATAGAGATATTAAAACTCAAAATTTCCTAATGAACATTTTTTTTGTGATTAGAGAAAACCCAAGAAAAATTCTTAGTTCATCTTCATTACATTACCTTATAGTACATTATATCAGTGCTATATATATATATATATATATATATATATGTAGAACTGTTCAAGCCACTGCTAGGGTGTGTGGCAGGGGGTAATTACACACAACACAACATTTGTTACAAAATTAACTGTGGCTCTGAGGTAAGAGATAGGCAAATTGGAAGGAAATCAAACAGGTACATAGTTATAAGACTTCAAAATGTGTCTTGGCTCAAAATGGGATGCTTAGCTTGAAATGAAGTGAAGATGATGATATTCATCAATACAAGTCTCGATTTGTAGCTCAGAGAGACAACCAAATGTATGGAATGGGTCATATGGGAGAGTTGGAGCCCAATGGTGAGAATAGCAGGCCTGAGGATTCGGTTTTGCATAAAAGGGATGGTGGGTTGATAATGTGGTTGTGGTCACTGGCTACTCAAAACAATAAGCTAATAACCTCATTGCATATATGCCACCCAAAACATTGGGGAGGAGGGAGCCTGACTGAGGTATCTATGTGTTAAAATAAAGAAGTTGCTATAAATGGGCTCCATTCGCCTCATATTGAGATTGGAGGTTCTTCAGACATTGACTGAAATTAATGTCGACAATGTATACTGGGAAGGGAGAAAAATAAATACATTCTAGGTGTAAGATAGGGCAAATTAGGAAAGGAAATTCACAGTTCAGGTTTTTAGGAGAGGAGTAAAAGTGGTCCAAGGAGATGCTAATGAGAAGTGATTTGCTGAAGGTTGAGCAAGAAAGAAGGTGGATATGCATTCGACAGAAAGTGAGGGCAGGAATGGGCATTTTGGATGATGTAAAGACAGAGGGGTGATAATTATGAGTAAGGAAGACAATCACTGAGACAAAGATTGTTATATTACCCAGCAGTGTTTCAGTCACTGAAATGAAGTCATTACTTCTTCAAAACAACACCAATTAATTAGGAAATTAGTATGTGTAGGTAATCAAAAGAAACAAGTCTGAGTAAACTCATGGACACTAAAGAAGTGTCATTGGGTAAATTGTTACTTTCAACAAGATTACTGGGCAGACCTTGAGGACTAAATGAGCAGTCAATACTTACCATATGGTAAAAATGTATACCCATTAGACTCAATAAGCATGAAATGATTAACTAAAATGATGTCCATATCAATGTATTTCTAGTCTGAATATTATGTGTTATGTGAGTGTAAAGAAGAGTTCATCTAATAGTTGATAGCTGGTGTATTGCTATATTACTGAAAGAACCATAAAAACTTACTTTACTTGAAAAGAAAAACTAGAATCATTTTATTTTAAAAAGTCAAAATGTTGTGGAATGAAGATGGCTTAAAATATTAATTATTGTTTTCTCAAATAACAGAAAGAAAGTAGGTGGGTGAAGCATTTTGATCATAATCATATTAAATTCATCATAACACATATAAATTCTTTATATCACTCTGGATCACTCTATTATCCTAAGGGAATCTAATACACTGAGTGACAAATAATCATTCATACACAAGTAGATTAATGGGATACATGTGAATTATGAACAGATGTACCTGGAATTCATGTTAGTACTAGAAGATTTTCAGACATTGTATTTTATGTGAAGCAGTTGTAACGTATTAAAGGACTATAGTTTAAGGTGAACATTTTTTATTGTAGAAATATTTTTAAATATAAATTTCCTTAATTAGAGAGCAAAGGCATTTAATATTCAAAACTTACACACAGGTTTCACTCTTCACCAGCTGTGTGTAACGATCATTCACTTCATTGAGGTTCACTACATACATCCAATTTCCTCGGTTATTCAGGGCTGCTTTTGGCATTATATATTGGGAATTTGTGGGGCATAGTTTCTGAACATTGGCTGGAGTTGCTTGCCGTTTCTCTCTAGACTTTTTCTTTTCTTCTCCATCTGCTTTGGGTTGGCTCTCTACTGATCTTGAAAATCTGAAAATATTTCCATATATTTTACACAAAATTCCAATGGCAACATTCTAAAATGGTGAAACATTCATTTTTTTAAACTCATGTTGGACATCCACAAGTAAACAAATACATTGCATTTATTTCACAAAGTGCTACAAGTATGAGTGAATTCAAAAGTCGGTTTGTATGTAGAGACTTTACTTGTTCACAAGTGCCGAGCATGCGCACAGATAACTTTTTAAAAACTATTTACTGCTAAACTACTTTTTCTCAGATTTTACATTTTACATGTATCAGAAGTTGGGAAATCGTTTTTGTCTTCTGCTGGACTGTTGGGCTCTGAAATTTGGGTGAGCCAATTAACTTGAGTACCAACATTACAGAAGGAGAATTGTGTATATTTTGTTTAAAGTGTTCTACTGTTTGTTTACATATTATTTACCTTTTTCTTTTCTACCTTTCTACAATAATAGACAATATTTGCCTCAGCAATTTACAATCTCATTTGAGCCTGTGGCCCATTGGGTGCTCTCCTGGAAAAATTAAATTAAATTATATATACACACACACACACACACACATTCAAACACGAAATCCTGCCATACTGCAAACAAATATTTATTCACATAGAAATAGATATAAAGAAAGGGGATGGGAACACACATGAAGGATGGACACAGGAGAGGTGGGGAAGGCGGAATCAAGCAGACCACGAGTGTAAAAATATTTCCTCGAACAGGACTTGAACACTGGATCCCTCCACTTGCCGGGCAGATGCTCTAACCATGTTCCTGTTCATCCTTCATGTGTGTTCCTATCCCCTTTCTTTGTATCTATTTCTCTGTGAATGAATATTTGTTCGCCCTGAGGTGGGATTTTGTGTTTGAATGCGTATTTGGCCAATGTGGCTCGTCTCTTCTTCTGGCTATTTCTATTTGTCTATTTCTCCTTTGGTGGGTGAAACAGCTCGCTAACGCCATTTCTTGGCCAAGTAATCGGAGCACTTGGGCACTTTAAAGCATCGCAGATCTCAGCGTAAATCAGGTTTTCTCGATAGCTCAAGTGGTTAGAGCATCTGCCCGGCAAGTGGAGAGACCCGGTGTTCAAGTCCCGGCCGAGGAAATATTTTTACACTCGTGGTCTGCTTGATTCTGCCTTCCCCACCTCTCCTGTGTTCGTCCTTCATGTGTGTTCCTATCCCCTTTCTTTGTATCTGTATATGTATATATCTGTATGTATAGATATATACATATATATATATGGATTTTGTTATATATGTATTATTTTTCCTTAACAAATAAAGTGCTGGAAATAATGATCCCTAATGTAATTTCATGGAATAGCTTAATCATCATAATATATAGCTTCAATTTTCCACAATGATGTTTATTGGATAAAACCTAGGTTTCATTCTTTTACAACTTGATATTGTTCCAACCAAGAGCTGGAGAATCTAAGCATTGGTCTTCTGGTCCATGAAATTTCATTCCTCAGATTCCTGATGCTCACCTTCTGTGGTAAGGGGGTGGAGCAGCAACCTGTTAATGGACTACTAATATCACAAATACCAAATACACTTCATTCTAACCAATCAAATGCTAAAAAACTCTATAGAATGGCAAAACCTCCCCTGGGGCAGAGGCGGACATGGATCACAACTTGGTAGATATAAGAGTGAGACTGTGGTAGGTTTAGAGAAATCCGACTGAAAGGGAATGGAATATGATTGCATTGAAGAATGAGAGTAGCTTGGGAAAATTAAATCCCTAGAGTGTAAGAAAAAAGTATAGAAGGAATATACAAAGGAGTTGGATGATGTCTATGGTAATCAGGAAATATTGAAATCAGAGAATGAACATAAATGTAATGACAAAAACTGAAGGCCAAGAATAAAAAAATTGGGAAATGGAAAAGACAATTCATGATTTCAAAATAAAGAAAGTCTTGTGTCACAACAGAATATCCCAGAAACTCTGGAAGTCTGTGGGAATAAGGTGGCATTAAGTGTTACCTGCATAGTTGATTTGATGCATGAAACAGGTACTGGTCCAGTCACATTACTAAGTGTAATGCCAACAACTGCTCAGATTACGTGGGAGTCAACTTTATTCATAATATTACAAGGCCTCTACAAAACATAGGATCTCAGTCAAAGCAAATGATTTCAATGCACTTCAGAATGGCTGAATTTTTCAGCATAAGTGAGAGACATAAGTACCAACATAATGCCACAAAGAAACAGAAACTCAAATATATGTAACCCCTGGAAATTCATAAATTGGCGATACTTTTTTAACAGACCTCATGCATCTGGAAATTTTGGCAATAAGAGCGATTTGATATTCATAATTCAAAGTGCTCAAGTAATTAAAATGACCATGGAAATTGTAAGTTCAGTGATGCTCATAAATTAGTGGATAAAAGCAGATACATACTTTCTTTCAATTAATAATCCCTCCATTCTCTTTTTACAGACTTGATCCTCATTCTTGGTGGACCTGCATAATGTTTTCCAGCATGCAATGACCATCCTCTTACATAAACATTTGTAGACACAAGGAGGAACTTGCCTTCTTGTGTCTCTCAAGACATCTCCAACAGTACCATACACCAGGTTCTCATATGAAATTTAAACTGGAAACAACTTCAATTTCTGTATATTTAAAAAAATCCTGGATTGGGAGTCAGTAATGGCCTGCGGCAGTAGATTTCTGTCTGTGCAATACATAGTAGGAATAATGAACCTGGTAAAAAATTTTCTTTCATGTAGAAATTATCAATTAGTAAATGCAAAATTTTATTTATTGAAGAAAGGTGGAGCAAAAGTTTAGAGAAGTTTTTTAAATAATTTAATTCTACCAACTTTGATTAACAATACTTCATCTTCAATCGTGCCTGTCTCTGTCAACCTGTTATCATTCAAAGTCAATCCAATCAGCAGGACAATGATGGAAAAGCACATTCCAATAATTAATTTTGATTTCTTTCACCTAGAGGCCAGAATCTTTACTTTGTAAGAAAAGAGTGGGGCTGTAGGATGATGATATTTAGTTTAGTAGATATTTGTACAGTTTTCAATTTGGTCAATTTTTCAGCCTCAGTGCAAAATCACATCCCTAGGGCCACTAGCAGCCCTAACTTGAACATCTATCAAAACTAAATTATGGTAGATCAAACTCACCTTGCCCACCAATCCCCTGATGGGGTATATGGAGGAGCTGAAACCACTGCAGTGTACACCAGGGGTCCCACAAACTGGGGATCCAGCTTATATCTTCTGTCGGGATATCCTGCAAATGGTGTCGATGCATTTACGGGTGGTGGCCCGTACTGGGTATGAGGCACTACATGTTGTGGGGGAGGTGGGTAATAATAAGTTGGGACCTTTGTGATGCCAGGAGTGTAGTGATACGGATGATATGGCGGTGGAGGCCTATGCAAAGAGATAAACAGATGGTCAAAGGCAAGAGGTGGAAACACATGCAATGCTGTCCATCTTGAGTGGTTTCTTAACTATCTTCAGAAAACTTCATTGGTAAACAATCTATGCATGCCACTTCACATTACTGCCTCCTCTTTAGGGTCCCTCAACAGATATTGCCCACACCAATGATTGTTCATCATGTGTTGCACAATAATGGACAAAAACAACAATCAATTCAGTTTTCCTATACATTTATTATAACAGTCCTTAACACCAGTTTAAAAAAAATAAAGTGATACATTAGAAATTGATACAGAATATAGTCATGAAAAAAGAACACCATCATTATATTCTACAGTCACCAATGTGACCTTCACATGCTAGGAGAAAAGATATTCCACTTGTTATCATAAAGTATGTAGCAAGATATTATTCAGAGATTAGAATCTGAAGAGGTATTGCAGGGGATTTGGTGCCTGGACCTTTCTTGGCAGAATACTGAAGAAGGGTCCTTGCCACCTAAAATTAGGAGCATTATAAAAATAATTAAAAGATAAAACTTAAATATAACTAATTAAAATCTAAAGATTAAATATTACCTTGGAGTTTTATATTCTATCCGAGATTCATCGGCCAAGAAGGATGTGTAGTCATAGCCCCATCTCTCGATCAAATATTGGATCAGGTGGCTGAAATCAAAGAATACTCATAATCATAACAGGATCAATGTATGAAATCAAGAAAACCAATATGATGTGACTTGATGGTGTTAATTGTGTACTTTCAGTGCAATTCTATAATTTTAGTGCTCAAAATATAAAATTCTACAACTTGAAGTCCTTTAAAAAATTATTCCATCTGCTTCATACTAATTCAAATACCTAGGAGCAACAAGAACACTCATGTGACTCACCAAAGGAAAATACCTTAGATTGAAACAGTGCTTAAGCAGTGGGAACAAAAAGTTGTCATTCCTTTCCAAAATCTATATAATCTTAAATATCAATGCATATAAATACAAGCAAAGTGAAGCATTTTTTACTCATGAAGTGAAATTATATTGCTGATAAACTCCTGATAGACAACTGGTAGGTATAATTAGGTACAAATATACATGGTACTATTTTATTTGGAATTTCTTGTATAATTTTTCCAAATAACTCATTGGCATCGATAGGTATTTCTTTTCCTGAAGAATCCTGTATATGCATGTGACCCATGCATGGTTTTTGGATGTTGGTATGGTTGGTGGGGATGCAGGTATGCTATACTTAAGCATTTAATAATAAGAAATTTCCAAAAAGGGACAAAGTAATATATATTTTAGATAAGATTTGTTGATTTACCTTCAGGTTTGCAGCTCAATTCACTGATAATCAAATAAATTAGGCCAGTAGCAAACTTGGGTTCATTACAGTTTAAGATTCATTTTATAATATGCATCAAAACATTAAAAAATGAGTCTATTCAAGGTGGGTAAGTACTTTTCAGAAACACATGTTTATTGGCCAACTAATGCAAATTGAAAAAAATGTTTTTGAGAGAAAATGTATTATTGTGAAGAGAAATTAGGAAGTGCATTTGTTAAGAGAACCTTCATGCATCTGGTAAGTGCTGAAAGGAAAATGCACCATTCATTAAAAAACCTGAGGTGATGTGGTTTTGAAGAAGAAAAAAATATATTACAAGCATTATTATTCAATTAAATGAGCATTGCTCAAACTTGGGAGTTATTGCTAGTCAAACACCTTTAGTTACTACTAAAATTGCTCCTAGTCACCAGTTTTGACTTCCAATTCGAGTTCTTCAACATTTATTAGAGTTTGTGACACCATGTATTTATGGACAAAATTAAAAGTTCTTCAAGGGTATTTTTTATTTTATCAATGAAAACATAAGTTAAGTTAATTATATATTTTTACCAATCCTTCGTTTATGCATGACAAAAAGGTAGAATTCTAGATTCATTCACCAAGGGAAAGTCATAAATTGTGTCCACACATTATTTTATAATTTTTTACCAGAGGTTTTGGGGCTGCCAATGGTTTCTATAACCTTTGATAGCCCCAAAAACTTGGTAAAAGGTTAAGTAAAATTAATATCTTTAGGTAACATGAACTTATGATTTGATTTTGAAAACATTAACTGAAAGTTGGGAGAGCTTTTGTGACAAGGATGAAGGAAGTATTGGATCTAGCAAAATTGCATGGAGTCAGATGGATTTTGAGAATTGGAATGGATTTAGAAATGGTTCCAGTGGTTTTAAGAATACACAAAAGATTTACTAGATGTTTAAATGTTACAGTTGGGCATTTGGAAAGTGGGTTAGTGGTGGATTTGTTGTTGGAGAGGATGGAAAAAAGATCTTTTAAGAATAATTCTAAGGGACTGCACACAAGGGAAGTTGGTTGTGCAAATGGATGGAGTGTCATATTTCTTCATAAGATATAATTTAGAAGGGCATGTGGGTGTGCTTTAGAATTTTAGTGTGCCGAAGGAAGTCCAAATAACCACATTGGATAAGAGATGCATGGAGTATAGGAAGGAATTTAATCAGGGAATAGGACCTGCTGCAGATACTGTGGCCTCAGACAGAGCATGGGGTTGACTGTTCAGTGCGGAAAGGTTGGCAGCTATTGTAAAGATATAGTTGTTTATTTGTGGTTTTGAAATGAACATGGAATTTGTTATTGAGGAGGGCAAGTTGTACACCTAAAAATGTGATTTGGGTGGAAGTAAAGGAAACAGGATGTTGCATAGAGGAAAGAGATAAAAGCTTTAAGTGAGCCCATGCAGTGTTGTCAAATGAGAAAACTATTGTCAATGTATCTGAGCCAGAGTAAGAGTTTCAGGGTGCGTGGGGGCGAAAATACTGTTCATGGAGGCCAAGGTAGAGAAAGGCGACGATCGGCGATCTTCACGAAGGCTGTCCCGGGGGAGCGTCCCGTGACGGTCGCCCTCCAGACCGCCTACGCCGCGGAGTGCGGCTCGAGAAAGCAGTGTCCTCCGGGCGGCGGATGAGGCTGCGGTCGGGTCAGGCCTCCCGCGCTATGATCCGTTTGATTCTGAAGAAAGCAGTTTTTCTCGCCCCACCTCCACTCCCTCGCGCGCCGCAGTCCGTCGGGAGGGCGGCGGGCTTTGACTCACCCCGGCCTCGGGCAGGGTAGACAGAGCGAGGGACGGTCGGTCAGAGCATTTGGCTTCCGCTTTGACGAGTCACCGCCGTGTATTGCGGCGAAATCCAAGCTTCTTCCAATTTTCGACTTCAAAATGATGTCTGGCGAAGTCAAGTTATGCCTTTTCTTCCCTCTTTTCTTATAATTATGTCAAAGGCGCATATACAATCAATATGAGTATCGGGCCTCTATTATTCCTTATTTACGTTGACGACATTGATTCTGTAGTCACTAGAAAGATAAATTTATTTGGCGACGATGCAGTGGTTTACCGTGATTGATCCTGAGGACAGAGCAGCTTTTTAAGTTGTACAGCGCTGGCGCGACACTTGGCAATTAGAATTAAACTTAAAAAAGTGCGTAGTCATAAATTTTTAGAAAAAGACCAATTCCTTCCCGAACGCCTATTGCATCAGGAATACAGAATTAGATAGTGTAGACTCGATAAAATACCTAGGCGTTATCCTATACATTTTTGGGGAATAAGTGGACAAGTTAACAAAAAAGTAGATTTTTTAACAATAAATAAAATTCTTCTAATAAATTAGATTAGAAAACAAATGTATTAGAGGAGTATTAAAATTATTATAGAAGCTAGACTAGGAACCACTCACGGAGCGAAGGTTAAATTACAGATTGAAGCTCTTGCATAAATTGGAAGCGAGTCTCTTTAGCAGTAATGTTGAAAATGCATTATTACCCCCATCGTACTACGCGATGAGAGATCATTTCAATACATTTCCAGAGTTTAAGTGTAGAACAGATTGATTTAAGATGTCGTTTTTTCCACGAGCAATAAGGGTTCAGAATGAAATAACGTTTGCCCCAAAGCGGTTGGAGGGAAAGATGCTTTGGATCAAGGTTAGTCTGGTGTGTTATCACAACAATATATTTGATTATGCCAAAAATTAGTTGACATAATTAAATATTTCGCTGGAGCCACCTTCACAAAACTTCACTCAAGCGCGCCTTGGGACATTCCATGCTGCTGCGAGCTGTCCAGTGACCACCAAAATCAAGTTGAATGGAGACAGCAAAAAAAAAAAGAATTTGCGGAAGGAATGTCCGAAAGAAGGGGGCGTTCAGACATCAGGTGGAGCTGCTCAATGATTTCTTCGGACGACAAGTTCGTATACTTCACGTCGTCGAAACTTTGAACTTTTGAGGCGTTCAGTCATCCCATTGGCCGAGGGGGAATGTGGCGCTGAGACGCAGAATTGAATGAGGGGGGACAGCTTCGTGCTCCAGCGCCGTCGACGCCTAAGTTTTTTTCTGATTTTCGAATTTCATGACCATGGAAAATGGGGACTGAGGAGGATAACCTTTCTCAACGGCGAATTCAGAATATTTACCGGTTCTTTAATGGATTACCTCATTAATTCACTAAGAATAAAATGCTTATTAATCTAATATGTTGGTACGTGGTGTGTGCAATAAATAAGGAAACGGGTGCAATCTGGCGGCCTTGACGCGGACTCTAGCCCACTAGCGGCGCTAGTTGCCTGAGACCCAATGAGCCGTTTGGGCTTGGCGGAACGTCGAGCTGTGCGTATGGTGCCAATTATGTTAGTTTCTGTTGTCCTCGTTTTTACCGTTTGTCGAAAATGGAAATTGACGAAATCGCGGAGCAACGAATCAACATCGAGCTTTTTGGTGAAGTGCGGTAAAAGTTATCAAGATTTTACTGAGATATTGAAAAATATGATAATGCTCTGAAGAAAACATTCGTTTCCAAGTGGATTAGGCGTTTTAAAGATGGCCGACAAGACGCTACGGATGATGCAAGGACGGGACGACCTCCAACCACCTGTGGTGACGATGACATTGATCAAGTGCGGTCCCTTGTATTTACCGATTGTCGAAAAACTGGCCGAATGATAGCTGATGAACTGAATTTTAAAAAATCAATAATGCACACTATTTTAACCGTTCATAATGGATGGATCCTTCATCATGCTAATGTACCTGCACATGCAGCATTGATTGTTCGCCAGTTTCTGACGCAGTTTAACTTGTTCTCAGGATCGTCAACAAAAGGAGAGGGGATTGCTGGGAGAAATCCAAAAGAGGCAGGGAAGATGGATACAGAGCATTTTGATTAGAAAGGGGTGTTAACGACTGATGGAGGGGAGAATGTTGGGCAAGAGAGGAAAGGGCAGGAACAGGATAGGGATGTTGCACAGAATGAAGGGAGGAAGGAAGTACACAGAGGTGAAGAGGGGCTTGTTGCAGAGTAGGTTGTTGTGTTTTGTTTTATATGGAGAGACAAGATTTGGTAGTTGTGTTCATCCATAACCTACCTTAACCGGTAGATTACCAAATAATATTTTGGTGTGAAAGATTCATTGAGAGGAATTCATTAATGGTATGTCCATTGGTACCAGATCTACAGTAGTACACAAACTGTCACTTGAATATGGAAGAAAGGTAATAAGGCACCAACTTATGGTATCACACCGACGAGTAGAATGAAACTGCCATCAATTTCAAGTGTTTGTGATTAGTAGAAAAGGTCCTGATAGAAAATTAAAAGTGAAACATGTCAATATATTTTTAAATATGTGGAATTAGCAATGTGCTGGTCAGAAGTGAAGAAGACATTGTATATGAGGAAAGTGACAACCCTAGTGAAGATAACTGCTGAAATGATTTCGATATGATTTCTTTTTTTAATGCAACAATGTTTTTATCTTTTCCATCTAATTCAAGTATTTTTTGTAAGTTCTTGCCAGGAAAAATCACAGTGTGCTTTATGGGCTGGGAAATATGGTATATGGGGGAAGTGGTAGTCGAATTGCTAATCAGAGGGCATTGCATTTCATTGAAATTCATTCGATAATTGTGACTGTGTGTATGGGGACTCTTCTTGAATTTCTACCGCGAAGAAACGGGCGGCCGAGATCAAAAGTGGCCGCGAAAGCCACCAAGATGATCATTCACATGAATGACATCCGAAAAGCGCAACCAAACCGGAAATCAACGAAGAAGTACACGATATTTTCGCAAGTATGCGAAACAAGCCAGCAAGACATAATATTCCTTCCCTGGGTCCCCCGAATACTATGTTGCAAGCATGCAACATAGTATTCCTTCCCTGGCTCCTAAAGTTAGGTATAAAAGCCTTGGTCGCGGGGCGAAAAGTAGTCGTATCCAGGCGGCGTCAAATAGCTCCCATTCTCGGCAACTATGTCTCCCGACTCGCCGCAGACTTCAACTGTTCGCGGCTGTACTGTGTCCCATCCTTACGTACGCCGCACCCGCGTGGTGCGGTATCATGGGGGACGGCGCAAGGAACGCGCTTTACACCACGGACAGGAAGAATCTGCGGGCGACGCTGCGGCTCGGGTGGATTCCGAGCAACGAGGCGCTATGGGAGATAGCTGGCATCCCACCACTGGAAGAGGCTCTTCAGGAGCGGACCGTTTCCTTCTGGGGGCGTGCTGCATCCTCCTCCCACGGGGAAATCCGCGGCATCACCGATATCGTGGTTTTACCGTGGGACAAGCATCCTCGTCCGCGCGAGGACCAACCGCCGGCGATACGGCGAAAGTGTAATGGCCATTTCGGGGACACTTAGTTCCGAAATGGTACGACACTGACAGGGTCCTTCGGGGACTCCGTGGGTCTCTTTGTCTGTGCGGCGCTCTGCACGCCGACACTCCTCGCTGCCCAGCAGAATCTGCTCCTCAGCGATGCTGCACTCGGAAATTTTCCGCCGGAAAGACGTCCGCCCTATCGTACCATTTCGGAGCTAGATTGCTCCGAATTGGCCGACGAGCTTACGTCTTTTCGACGGCGGCTGGTCCTCAGCGTGTCCGGAGCCGGAGCGAGGACGAGGATGTTTATCCCATGGGAAAACCACGACATCGGAGATGCCGCGGATTTCCCCGAAGGATGAGGATGTCGCACGCTCCTGGTAGCAGAGGCATCGATCGCACAGCGTCTCCTCCAGCGGAGCGATCCCAGCGATCTCCCCGAGCGCCGAGTTTGCCGGGTTCCACCCAAGAGGCAGCGTCGCACGCCGATTCTTCCGATAGGCAGTGAAGAGTGCATTCCTTGCCGCTTCTCCCATAATGTCGCTCCATGCAGAAGCCGCATACGTAAGAACGGGCCGCAGAATCGCCGTGAAGAGGAGCAGGCGCCTCTTCAGGGGAAGGCACTCGTCACCGAGGATCGGGCCGAGGAGATATCTTCGGGACGCCTTGACACCGGTGACGCGCGAGACATGTTGCCTCATGGAAAGTCGCTTGTCCAGGCCCACGCCCAGGTACAGCACCGATGACATCCACGGAACCTCCGTCTCCCCGACGAGAATTTCGCTGGGTTCCTTCGGTCCCTTGGAGAACACAATCACCTAGGTTTTCTTCTCATTGACGCCGAAACACTTCCCGACGGACAAGGGCCTTGCCCGTGTTACAGTGTCTGTGACAATGTCCGCCGCTCCCTCACTCCCCTTCAGACAGTACCTTCGGGCGAGGGGTCACGAGTAGCGTGACCGCGTCTATCCTACCTTTACCACGTTTCAGTTAATGTTGCCCCGTACTAATGTTGTCCGTTCTCGCGTTAGGTTACCAAGGGTGCATCCATCCATAATACTCAATAGCTAATACTTCTGTAAATGGTGTAATGTGTCTGATGTCGTATCATACACGATGTTGTTGGTAAGACTCGGCGTATATAATGTTACCTTCCCCGATTCCCCCTGTGACGCACACGAAATTGACCCCCTTGCGATAATATGATTTCGGAAGATCAGCATACGAATGTGCGTGGAATTGTTAAAACCGTATTCGGAATAACAAAAGAACGCGTCGGTCCCATTTTGCTGAAGGAATTGCATTTGAAAAATATTTGCGCAAGATGGGTGCCGCACGTGCTCACTGTGGATCAAATACACAATCGGATGGCACTTTTAAAAGATTGAATACTGTTCCATGGCCACAATTCAGGACGAAATTCAGTTCCTATCATTTAAAATGTACGTGAAAATAATTTTCTCTTCCAGTGGAACGGCCCCGCGTGGCAGGTCAATAATATTTTCAGTTCGGAGTGTCCCATAAATATTTCGCTTTTATTATAATATGTTGCTCCCGGAGTATACCTGGACGTGGTGCAATCTGGCGGCCATGACAAGGACTGTAGCCCCGCCCATTAGTGGCGCTAGTTGCCTGAGACCCAATGAGCCGTCTGGGCTTGGCGGATCGTCGAGCTGTGCGTATGGTGCCAATTATGTCAGTTTCTGTTGTCCATGTTTTTACCGTTTGTCGAACATGGAAATTGACGAAATCGCGGAGCAAAGAATCAGCATCGAGCTTTTTGGTGAAGTGCGGTAAAAGTTATAAAAAATTACTGAAATGTTGACAGTTGTTTACGGTGATAAGGCTCTGAAGAAAACATCCGTTTTCAAGTGGATTAAGCGTTTGTTGTCGACAGCATTGATCGTGTGCGGTCACTTGTCCTTACCGATCGTCGACCAACTGTCCGAATGATAGCTGATGAACTGAATTTAGGAAAATACGCAATGCACACTATTTTAACGGAACATGATGGATGGATCCTTCACCATGACAATGCACCTGCACATTCAGCATTGATTGTTCGCCAATTTCTGGCAAAACATTCTATCGCCATCCTTGACCATCCTCCTCATTCGCTAGATGTCGCCCCCTGCGACTTTTTCCTATTCCCAAAATGCAGAAATGTGATGAGGGGACATCACTGGGAAGATGTGGACGCAATAAGCCAAGAAACGATGAGACAACTTTTTAGGATTTCCAAAGGTGCTTTAAACGGTGGAAAAGAAGACGGAATAAGTGCATAGCAACGAATGAAGAGTCCTTTGAAGGGCACAAAATCGATGTAGACTAAAGTTTGCAAAAGAAAGCTTGTGTGGTCTAATTTCGCGTATTTATTGGGCAGACTGCGAAAATAAGTGGTCATCATGATCGAGAAAAAGAAATGGAAGGATGTATTTTTGATGAATGGACGAAGATTGAGGACGTCCTCTAGACATGTCGTCTTCTGTTCCTGAAGATGTGTCCTATTCCAAGAAAATCAAATCAAGAGTAGCAATGGCAAAAGAGTCATTTAATAAGAGGAATAAAGAACTGATGGAACCTTTGAAAAAGAAACTGATAAAGATGTAGGCAAGATATTAGAACTGGAGCGTGATGTTGTACGGACCGGAGACATGGATCTTTTGAAAAGATGAAGTAAAAAGAATAGGAGGCCTTTGAAATAGGTACCTGGAGGAGGATGGAAGGAAGTCGGGAGTGGAAAGGTGAAGAATGGTCCCAAGAAGTTGAATGAATTGCTGAATTGAATCGCGTGCAGCGTAGAGGAGCTAGATCTGTAAAACGTAATTATGATATACTTCGTATCGCATCCAAAATCTTAGAGGAATTAGTTTGGGATTTACTCACGGAGCGAAGGTTAAATCACAGATTAAATCTCTTGCATAAATTGGAGGGGCGTCTCTTCAGCAGTGATGTTGAAAATGTATTGTTACTCCCATCGTACTACGGTAGGAGAGATCGTGTCAATAAATTCTAGAGATAAAGTGTAGAAAAGAGAGATTTAAGATGTTATTTATTCCAAGAACGATAAGGGGTCAGATTAAAGTTGTCCGACCGTGGTAACAGGGGAAAAGTGTTTTTGGTCAAGAGTAGTCTGGTGTGTAATCACCCCCTGCCACACTCCATGGCAGTGGATTGAAGCGTATTATGTAATAACAAAAAAATGTAATATTTCGTTTTTTCTAGATTGATCGTTAAAAGAATAACGCCAAAGGAGGAAGCTTGGATCGAGGGCCCAGTCGAGTCGGCTCACTCTCCGAACCAACAGCCGAACTGTGAAATGATTCGCGACATTCGTTGGAGAGGCCTCCCTCCCAGAATGCACCTGTCCAGATCCCACCGCAAGCGCCGAAGCTTGACCGCCGGTCGGAGGCATCGGCGTTGGCCCGCGAAGAGGCCCTCCGGCGAGATGCCCACGGACGATAAGGATAAAGGTCACGACGGCTCAGCTCCCCTCCCCCTCCCGGCGGGCCTCGGCGGCGCCGCACCGAAAAGCGCCCCGCTTTCCCTCTTCTTCCTCCTCGCCCCTTCCCGAGAGATAATCTGCCGCACGCCTCTCCTCCTAAATATAGCGCAAGCGGGCCTCCGCTCCCTCCTCACCCCCTCCCACCCAAGCAGTGCGCGTGGCGAGGACCTTGCTCCGTTGACACCACCATGGCTCCATCATCCACACCAATCATGCTCGCTACTCTAATTCAAAACGAGGGCACAAGCGTCGGGCGAAATTTCGATGAATAAAACATTTCACCTGGATGGCACATCTCCACTTAGGGCTCAGCTATGCATATAGTAAATTGAGTGTTCGAAAGGAACCGGCTTCAGTCACAAGCAGGAGAGGTAGCTCAAGTAATGATAATGAGGAAAATAGAATTCATCATTCAAGAGAAAACTACCACGAACGCTCTAGTTTTCTAAGAACACGGGAATTAGACGATACCCAATGTATTGGCAAGTTGATTGCGAAAGAAGTACTTATCCACGGAGGGAAAAGTTGAATCTAAATTGTTATTAAATAGTTAAAGGCCTCAGTCATCAAAATGACTATAAATATGCTCATGAAAATATAAAATAAATTTAGTCATAGCTAACTTAAGTGCACCCACGAGGAGAAAGTTAGCTAGGAATTTAGATAACTAGGGAAACAATGACCAATTAGATAATTGCGACTTGTTAATAAATGCTTATAATTAGGATAATTGCACTTTACATCCTCTACAAAATCCTTATCGTATGTTTTATTCCACTATGAGGGTTGATTTTGGGACACTTTTTTCATTAATCAATAGATTTACCAAAACGCGATTCACAAATCATTATTAGACATTCCCCTCCTCTAGAATACGACCTTGACTTGGTGGAAGGGGTTGGGCGCTCTCAAGATTCGACTCCAAAGTTCCAAAGTTGCGCTGTAAGGGCAATGATATCTACTCCCGGAATGGTCATCCATACAAAATAAACCGAAGGGTATGAATGAGACGAAATGTAGTCCGCGCAGCGTCTGTTCCCCAGTGAGGCGGCTGCAAAGGCGTCTGACCCCAGTGGGGCGGCCATTGGGTGAAGGTATAACGTCATAAACGCTATTGAGGAAGGCAACGGGAAACCATCTCAAATAATTTTCCCATATAAACATGATGTATATAGATTTGAGCATGAGTCCTTGCAACGAGACTCCTTGCCCACGAGACTCGGCTCAATGGACCGATTATCGGAGTGTGTGTCGTGTCCGGCCAGGGGGAAGGTGAGGCTTCCGTGGTCGTCATCGCACGAAATCTTTGCAAAGCGAAATCATCAGTTATGTCAGCGAAGAATACTCAAAAGTACAGATAAATAGCTAAAGGCAAGCCATGGAAATAAGAATGTATAAAGCAAGATACGGAGAGAGGATATTTTATGGCCGCGAAAGGTGAGATGGAAATATAGTTGGGGGTAACGAGAGTAATTCTTTGGAGTAGAAAATGTACAAAATGAATTGAACCAGCGAGCAATGGTAGTATCCAAAAGGTAGAAAGAAGCGTAGTGTTAGCGGAGCAGGCGAGTGATTGAATATTAGTTGAAATAAAAGCAGAACCAAAGAACTTTGTCATTATTCAGATCTACAATTCGACAAGTAATTATGAGGAGGAAAAAATATACAAGGTATTCCAGTAAACAAGGTCCTTAAGAGAAAACACTTGATAGATATCGCGATCGTGGGCGAATGGAGTGATTGGAGTGGGGCGGGATACTACGGTTTAGAAACAGAGGATGAACACAAGGAGAAAGAAAAAGAGACTGCAGAAGACATAGTTTAATCAAAATGAGTGCCAAAATAGACGGTGTGATAAGTAGAACGATAAATGTGGAGAGTTCCTCAGGACACCTCGGTGGCATAAGTAGTCGGTCAGACATTAAAGGATAATGGAATTCAGAGAGAGATCAGTTAGCCTGTATTATGAAAATGCGCAGATATAAGTATCGCGTATTGAATTCAAACACTTTTAAGGGTGTGGATTCAAATTAAGATGATAACTTAGTACTCATGAATTGTAATCTCAGATTCATGAGGTTAAAAACAGAGAAGCCGGATGATGGGATGAAATGTTGAAGCATTCACCGGAAATATAAGGAAGGAGTGTCAGCGGGCTGCAGAAAAACTTATGGGTGAAGACAGGAAGACGAGATAAGGATATTTATGAATAGTGCAGAGAAGCAGGAAAATGCTCGGGCAAAAGAAGAGTGCTGGAAGCGAGAGTGTGTGGATAAGGAAGTTGACAAGGGAAAGGTGAAATATGTGCAAGCACTGAAAATAAAATTGAAAGAACTATCAGGAATTAAGATGGGAAACTTCATGTTCATACTGTTGACGATGCGACAGAAAAATTACAAATCGAACCGAGAAAGATTCAAAAGAGATGGAAAGAATGCATAGAGAATCAATATGGCAAAGATAATTTCAGCCAGTAAGTTTAAACATAGAGAAAGAATGTGATTTAAATACATATAGCTTAGGCCATGGCTAAGAAAGGGTATTAAAGGATTTTTATTAAAGGATTAAAGTGAAATTTAACCGTGGGGTTAGACGACATTCCCGCCAAACCATTCAAATTGTTAGGAAAGAGTTAAAGGAAAAGTTTCTATTCGTTGCATTTATGAGAAAGGAATTTGATGGGAAGATTTCGGAAGAACAAAGTTTAGTTCCTACCCCAAAAAAGGGGAAGGAAGCATATATTGGGACTACAGAACAATAAGTTTAATTTCCCACGCTGCTTGAGTTGTTCTCAGGATCATAAACAAAAAGGATGGAGAGCAGGGCAAATGATTACTTAGGGGATGTTCAGTTTGGGTTTAGGAAGGGGAGAGGTACGCGTGATGCCATTGCAGTAATGATATCACTAATCGAGAGGAATATAGAATACAATATGGACGTATTTGCCTGTTTCGTAGAGTTCGAAAAAGCATTTGATAGAGTGAATTGGGCTAATGTAATGAGTATACAGGGTGTGTTCCGAAATTAATGCAACAATTTAAAAAAGTAGTTTACTGAACAGATTTGCACAAATACTTAAAATTATTCTAATTATTGCCCTTGGGCTTCCACACATTTTTCCAGCGACTCTGCTATGACAGGTATTCGTCCTGGAAGGCGTCTTCGGGGACCTCTCGCAAGGCCTTCATTACGGCTGATTGGATCTCTTCTATGGATAAAAAACGGGTTCCTTTTAGGGCTGCCTTAATCAGAGGGAACAAGAAGAAGTCTGCTCGGGTGACATCAGGACTATAGGGGGGGGGGGTGGGGCAGCGTTGGCACCAGGAACTCGCGGACTCGTAGCGCGTAGCACCTTGGGCACGAGCATGGCGCACACTTTTCTCATCGCTAAATCTTCAGTCACAATACGGAACAAAACAGTCTACGACAACTTCAGTTCATTGGCTACCATCTTTATACTCAATCGACGGTCAGAGTCCAACAGTTATAGAACACAAGCCACATTATTGTCGGTTTTGCTGGTTGATGGTCGCCCAGAGCGTTGTCTGTCATGAACCTCTTCCCGGCCCTCCTCTAAGGCCTTTAACCACCTCGAAACTTGTGAGTAGGTCAGAGCAGAGTCCCCGTAAGCCTAACGAATCATATTGTTAGTTTTCTCAAATGATTCTTTCAGTTTAGGAAAAAACTTAGCAATCGCATAGCGTTGCTCGATCGTCAATTCCATTTTTTTCGTGGTACTCGGTCGGCGCGCAGAGGTTTACAATAGCTAATGTCCTGTCACATCCACAGATTGGAGAGCACTAAGACCGCGGAAAAGCTTATCGTCCCCCACCTACTCCAAGAGGTTTGATCCCACTCCGACCAATAGGAGCGGCGCAGGAAATTTAATTGCATTATTTTTGGAACGCACCCTGTATTGCAGAAAATATGAATGGATTGGAGGGACAGGAGACTAATCCGCAACCTATACATGTCTCAGACTGCTCAGGTGCGAGTGGGGAACGGAGAGTCCGGATGGGCAGTGTTAGGAAGAGGTGTAAGGCAGGGTTGCCCATTGTCACCGGTACTGTTCAACGTATATGTGGAGGAAATGGCATGGGAAGAACTAGAGATGGGAATGAAGTACGGTGGACGATTTACAACTATTTATAGGAATAAAAAGAGTCGTTTCAGGTGTGATTTGGTGGAATATCATGATTAATTAATTAAAATTGGCAATTTTCCACAAAATAAAATTTTTATTAATACGATTGGTTTCAATGTAACTACATCATCTTCTGGTGGTCACTTCTGGTTGCATCGAAACCGGTCGTGTTAATAAAAATTTTATTTCGTGAAAATTGCCAATTTGAATTAAAATATTTATAGGAAATTCACGGTGCGTTTCTTTGCAAACTACTTACTTAGGCTACCATTCATAGTTTCTTGATGGCATGTGAAAATTTCCTGTAAAAGTTACTGTTTATCATGTTTTTCAAATTCAGGATATGCAAAACAATGAGTAAGAAAATAATTGATGACATCAATTTTGAATCTTAATTTCTTAATGTTAACTCAAAATTTATGCCGTGAACTCTCAATAGTTGGGCAAATATAAGGTCTATTTTGTGAATAAATAAGCCACAAATATGAAAAATCAGGATTGCGATTGGATGTCAACTATTGAGATAGTCAATCAATATTAAGGAAATGACTTCTAAAATCAGAGATACTAGGCTATTAGGGAACATATTAATGTCATCGAAGAAACATCGGAAGATGTCGCGACAGTAACTTTTTGACAGAGTCATCAGCTGAATGCTGAAAATGCAACTTCAGAGTGTAAAAATCAATCGCCTTGACCGGAATATCCCCGCCAAAGCGAATGATTTTTACCCTCTGAACTTGTTGCATTTTAATATTATCGGCTCCATTTGATCCAATGGCGAACACATTATCCTTCCTCGAGAGCCAACCCCCATGGATCTTTAGGTCCTATTTACTCAACTGCACCGCCGCATTCTCCTCCATCTCGTCAACCGACTGTTGATCTCTGTCATAACTGTTGATCCACTTATCATCTCCAGTTGTGACCTTTTTTAAGAAAACCTGGGCGATCGTTTGCGGCTTTGTTTAAGTCCCCAAGTGCAACTTTAAATTCTTGACGTTGACGAGACGAAAGAAAATGTGAAAAGGCAACTGATGACCATTCCGACAAAGGAATTTGGTCAATTGTTTTTCTTTAATTGAACGAGACGCCGGGATAAGTGTGTGAGGTTCCAATGAGATTACATCGAAGGGGACTAGGGTCTCATTGCTCTAGGTAGGCTATATTTCGAAAAACATTTGCTTGAATGGATCTTTTCTGGACAGACCTCCTGTGTATATATTCATTCACATGGATACAAATATAAGGAAAAAGGAACATACATAAAAGATGAACACAGCAATGGCGGAGAAAGTTAGTGGAGTCGAGTAGATACATATATACATAAGCCATAAACACAGTAATCAACCCGAAGGTCGGTTTGGTAGGTGATGGCAGAATGCAGCCAGTACGACCGACGGCGTGTGGATATTCACATATCAGGGTAGGGGGGCCAGTTCCTTTCCCTGTGCCGGTTATGGTTTCCCAGGAAGATCTGGTACCCGGAAAATTACATGGCTTGGGTGGAGCTGCAGGTAGCCAGAGTGCCTTGCCCGGGAATCGAACCCGGGACCCTCCGGTCAGTAGTCCATATTATTATTATTAGGTAATCTACCGGTTAAGGTAGGTTTTCGGATGGACATAACTATCAAATAAATATTTTGTGACTCCTAAGAAAACCTACTCTACATTAGGTCCTTCTTCATCTCTGTGTACTTCTTTCCTCCCTTCATCCCGTCCAACATCCCTATCCTGTTTCTGGCCTTACCTCACTTGCCCAACATCCTCCCCTCTATTACCTTCTTCAACATTCCACTGCCGCTCAATACGCCTTTCATCCATTTTTCCTGCCTACATAGGATTTCTCTCAACAAATCCCTCTCCTCACCCACAATCTCCAGTACTTCCTCATTTGTTTTCCTTTCGGTCCATTTCACCTTCTCCATTCTTCTCCACAACCACATTTCAAAAGCCTCCAATATACGGCTATCCTCCTGCTTCAGTGACCACGTTTCCGCGCCTATGCTCCAAATCAGAGTTTTTACGAGTCTTTTCCTAACCTCCCTAATCAACGTCCCCGTCATCAACTCGCTCCTCCTTGAGAAAGCCTCCTTGCCTAGCGCAATTCTTCTCTTTACGTCCCTACTACTTTGACCGTATTGGTCCAAAACACTTTCGAGATATGTAAACTGCTTTACCTGCTCTATTTTTTCCCCTCCTATTTTAATGTTTAGCTTAGCCTTTTTCTTTCTGAAAAATCGCATAACCTTTGTTTTATTAATATTGACTCTCATCCCATATCTATTGCACTGAGCCTCCAATTCACTCAGCAATGCTTGCAACCCCTTGGCTGACTGAGCAACTAATGTTTGGTCATCAGCAAACCTAACCGATTTTACGAATTCCCCTCCGACTTTCATTCCTACCTCCAGTTCTTCTCATACCTCTTTCATCATTTCCTGCACATATAGTATACGTCGAACAGCACCGGTGACAATGGGCAACCCTGCCTTACCCCTTTTCCTAACAGTACCCACTCTCCGTTCCCCACTCACCCCTGAGCAGTCTGAGACATGTACAGGCCGCAGATCAGTCTCCTGCCCATCCAATCCATTCCTATTTTCTGTAATACACGCATTAGTTTCTCCCAATACACTCTATCAAACGATTTTTCGAAATCTATGAAACAGGCAAATACGTCCTGATTGTATTCTATATTCCTCTTGATTAGTGATCTCATTACTGCAACGGCATCGCGCGTACCTCTCACCTTCCTAATCGCAAAATGATCATCCCCTAGGGAATCATTTGCTTTACTTTTATCGATTTGTTGATGATCCTGGGAATAACTTAAGCTGCAGGGGATAACAAATATATTGTTCTGTAATCCTCACATGATGTAGCCTTTACTTTTTTCGGAATAGGAACTAACATTGATCTCCCCAAATCTTCCGGCCAGATTCGTTCCTCATAGATACTACGAATCAGTCCATATAGAGTCTTCTTCCCACATTTTCCTACACATTTCAACAGTTCCACAGGAATGTTGTCCACCCACACGGTCTTATTTGCTTTCATCTCCTTTAATGCCCTTTCTAGTTGATCGTCGAGTATGCCTGGTCCTAAGCTATCTTTTCCTACGTCATGTTCCTTTTCTATGCCTAACCTTGTCGGCCTAAGTATATATATATATATATATATATATATATATATATATATATATATATATATATATTCGTATATCAAATACGAATATTATGTAAATTTCCACATTCAAACACGAAATTCCGCCATACAGCAAACGCATTCATTCACATAGAAATATATATAAAAAAAGGTGAAAGGTGGGGAAGGTGGATTTGAGCAGATCACGATCGTAAAAATATTTCCTTTACCGGGATTTGAACAACGGACCTTCCACTTGCCGGGCAGATGCTCTACCAATTGAGCTCTTAAGGAAACCTAATTTATACTGAGATCTGCGAATATATATATGAACACACACACGAGCATTTTCGCGCAAACTCATTACATAGGCATTAGTATGTCGTTGGTGGCACGCGAGGTGAGGGAAATAGCGGGCCAGCTCGCGTAAATCCGGCTGAGGGGGTTTAGAGAGGGGTAGGAGTGTTGGCGTGGGGTTAGACGATGGATTCGCCGAAGTGATTTCATCGAGACGTAACTGGGTCAAAGAGAATTTGAAACGATGGCGAGAGTAGGTGCTTGAATGAGCGGCGGCAAAAGGGAAAGAAACTAGAGACCTTTTACGTATGACCCGAATTGAAGTGACCACACGGATATTTTTCGGTAACGAATTTTGAGTGTGGAGGAGGGCAGCATACATTTAGAAGCAGGGAAAGTTTTATGTAACCCTTCTTTACTCGACAAAGGGTCATCTATCATGATCAAATCTAAGTGATCATAGCAGGAGATTTTCGTTTGTGTCGACATATGATCACAACACAATTTTTTGAAGTCTCAGGAGCACCTTTAATGCTGAGGCACTTATAGGTACTCCATCAAATTTCTTCGCGTTGGGAAATCTTTTCTGCGTTAATGAGTTACATGCCCTTGTGCTCTTGCAGAAAATGTGGAAACAAATATTAAGGTGGTCATTAGTCAGCCAAATGTTCTGCTTAAAATGCTTTCCCTCCAGTAAAAATTCAAAGTTAAGATTTCAAATTTCAAAGGCATAATTATCGGTAAACTTGTTATTTTTAGATCTCCAGGGGGGACGCCACATTCTATTTATAGTTAGGTTAACATTAAAAATAAAAAATATTTTCCGTTTTGCGTCAAACATTTTGATGGCCAAATTTATGACGAATAGTACAGCCTGGATATCCCTTGTACTTGCAGTAGGAGAGAAATACATTTACAAACCAAGATCGAATGATTGGGCAGCCGGGGAAAGTAACACATGGAGGGTTTGGCACTCTTCCTTATTATTTGTATTCAATTGCATTCAATATGTACCTCAGTGCTGTGTTGACGTATACAGGATGCTTGTAATCACAACAAAAATTTTAAAGCCTTAGGAACAATTTTAATGTTAGCCACTTAAGCATTCGATCAACCTTCTTTTTAAGATTGTTAAATTAATTATTATCAATATTATAATAATACTTATTAAGTATTACTATTAATTTAATTAAATAATATGCTGTCATCACGAATGAATTCACCACCACGTTGGTAGAGGTTGTCCAAATACATTGTAAGGCGAAAAGCACTTTCACAGAATTGTTTGGGGATCATTCACCACATTGGGCGCTCGGCGCAGTTTAAAAATTATTCCGGGCCACAAATCGACAAATTAGGCTGAGAAACAAGATTATAAAATTCATGCAAAGTATAAATTGACGTAAAAAAGGCATGAAAGTACGTCAAATATTGATAATAACAAGTGCAGAGAAACGGTCTTGTGCGTCCGTGATGAAAGAAATTGATGAGAGCTCAGAAACACGGACGATCGGGCGAGGTAACAAAAGAAACATATAAGATGAAGCGTCCGATTGATTCAAGTAATAGAACCAATCAGATGGCCTTTCATACGGAATAATTAGACGAAGGGTCGAGTGAATAGAGCTCCGCGGAGAAGACCAATGCGCCGCCGGGGACGGAGAGGAGCAGAGAGGGGGGCCGCAGGCGTACGGCCCTCTCGCCCGCCAAATACAACCCGAGGAACGCACTGCGCTATTTTGCCCTCGTACTAACCACCCTCTCACACCATTTGCATAAGCCCCTCGGAACTGGATTCGAAAGCGAGATAAAATGCCTCTGATGCTCATGAATAAGCAACAATTTGAATTCTGGTCTGATATCGCCACATCAGTGTAGGCAGATTAGGGTGCTTGGAGGCCCGTATCTGGGGCCGATGTTTTCCTGCAACTTGACAGGATTTCCGTCCTACGTCTACGTTTCCTCACCGCCCCAAGAAACTCATACCGTAGGATGACGTTTGAAGACACCAGCTAGTAGAAATAATGAGAGAACAAGAATTTTGCGATGTGAAAAAAACTTGAATGCTGGAAAATAAACGCATTTAACTGACACTCGCTAAATGCAGCCAAAAGCCAAGGGCATATCATGGTGCGAGAAGGGATCTAGTTGTCTGGGAGAGCGCGGCGAATGAGTGGGAGGCTGCGACGAGGACTCCCTCCGACTGCCGAGAGGAGTTGGGCGAGGAAGGACGGACGGACGTGATTTCGAGAGGAAAAGTACCGGGCGAGAAAATCGCCTCTCGACCAGAAGGTTAACGAACGGACGATCCTTCCGCGGATTTGCACGAAGCTCTGAGGAGGCCATGAGGCTACGGCCGTCTCTCGGAGGAGAACCCGGCTCCTTCGGGGCGGCAGCCACACGTTCGGCCCCCTTACGTCGAGGAGAGTGCGTTTTCCTCGAACTGAGAAGTCAACACTTGAACATTCACTTTCCCTTCGGCCCCAATCCTTCCTCTCCACGGAGGAAGAATTGGAATCCTGCGGAGTGGAAGAAATAACTGCACACCAATCGGAGGATAGCTGCGACCTCTCAACACGTTTCTCGTCGTATTGAAAGATGAGGAGCGGTGCGATATCGATTCAATTTTATCACAGAGGTTGGGTTGGTTATGCGAGGGTCCATACACTGGTAGGCTGGAAACTAATGCACACATGCTTGTAGACCACAAAAAATGACCTTGAGAAGCACTCCTGGTGGCATGTGGAAGCAACATTCCCCCTCAACACGCATGCGTAGGCTTGAGGTCGTTACATTCATCCAGTGTATTTTGAGAAGCGGAAGTATGGAGACGTGTTCTAGTGCCATGTCAATGTAACGTAAATAGCGTGATGTTGTCGAATTTTTAACTGCTGAATTAGTGACTCCTACAGAGATTCATCGTCGTTTAAAGGATGCTTATGGTGACGATGCTGTTGATAGGTCTACTTTATATTGTTGGGTAGTAAAATTTCGTGGTTATGGGAAAGCCATAATCGTTGATGAAACACGCAGTGGAAGTCCGATCACTGCCACAGACGATAAGCATCGCAAACTCGTCGAAAACTTAATTCAAAATGACCTGCGAATCACTCAAAAGCGTATCGAAAACTATATTGGTCCAGTTTGTCGTGTTAACGGCAGCCTGGCGCCAATAATCTTGCAACATGACAACGCTCGTCCACGCAACTCGCGCTTAACTGGAGAGGCTCTGCGAAACCTGAAATTTGAACCGATTCCACAGCCTCCATATTCCCCCGATCTTGCGCCTTGCGATTTTTATTTTTTCCCTCAACTCAAGAGACACCTCAAAGGGTAATATCATTACACCTCGGACGATGAGGTGAAGGCTGCGGCCAAGTTCTGGGTTCGAGAAAAGTCGGAAGATTTTTTCAGTGACGGAATGAAAAAACCTGTTACACGTTGGGATAAATGTGTTAGCGTTAACGGTGACTATGTTGGAACATAAATATATGATTTTGAAATTTGAGAATGGCATTTCATTTCATTGCATACTGTTGCGGCATCTTCCGCAGTTTCTTGAAATTTAAGAATTGCACTTTAATTTACTATTTGCCCGATCTTGCTATTTGTTTTTGTTTGTGATCTACAGACATGAGTGCATTACGCGTCAGCCTACCATCGTATTTCACCTCGCACCGGCCGAGATTCGAAAGGATTACGAAATTCTCCCATTTTGGTTACAATAATAGCACCATTTGGATTTTTTGATGGAAATTTCTAAAGCCATCTCCCCCGGGATTTGAACCGGGACCCTCCCAAGTGAGGAGCATAGCAAATACAGGCTGCCACGTCCCACCAAGATAAGGATGACGGAGTCCAATGGCCGATCAAATAATGAAATGTCCCATAAAACAATGGCCATGTTTTGTAAAAGCGGGAGAGACTGCCCTCGAGGCGATGGAATTTCAAGGCTAGAGTCGAACTCGGGGCGTCTCCCCGTGAATCCGGAAGAGAGGAAATCGTTTTCTTGGCACCGCTCTCAGCGGATCTCTCTCCAGCGGATTCCTGGCTCAGCGTACGTATCCCCGGAGCTTCGTTAACGATTCAGAACGCCCTCCTGCGAGCGAGTGGCGAGGCTCGTGGGAGTCCGTGTTATAATGTCTCGAGAACAATAAAAAGAGAGACAAATCGGAGGAAGGAATCGTGAAAATAAAGATTAAAATAATTTCTCGACTCAACTGAATTATGCATGGTTGTTGTTGAAATGAAGATGGATGGAAGGCACACATTTTAATGCTTTCGCGGAAGAACGTAACTCTCGATTCGGAATCAAATATTCCTGAGGAATATTCTTAACTTTTCAGATTATGCGACTCTATTTATGTTGTTCTATTTTTTCAGGCTTCACTTGGTGGAAGTATTTAATACTTTGTACTTTTCCACAGATTCTATTATTATAAGGTACAACGCGTTTCACCGACTTGCGGCAGCATCAGGTACAGGGTACATGATGATGCCGCAAGTCGGTGAAACGCGTTGTACCATATAATGAAATCCGTGGAAAAGTACAAGTCTTTCTTTTTAGTATGGATATTTGTATTGATTTCTTCCCATTTTCCGGAGTCGTGGGAATTCTGGCACCTCGTTATCAGGTCATCATAACAAAAGAATAACAAATTAAAGCCTAAATATACGAAAGAATGCGAGAAGATGGCGAAAGTACATATCTGCTGGGGATATAAGAAAAACAAATCTGAAATGGAATTGGCCATGCATAATAAGCGGGAAAAGGCGGTTCGCTATGGGAATCTGGGTCGGAAAGTCAACGCAAACAATTCGATCAAGTCTTCACAAAGCGTGATCGGAATTCAAAATTCATTCGCGGAGAGACGCAAAAACAAAACAAGGTGCGATTGGTTGCACACGTCTCTCGACCGACGGAGTCAGACAAACAAGAGTCGAGGAAATTTCGGAAAAATTCGAAATACATCAATATCTTGACCACACGTTCCGTAGAAACAACATGGCAACATAATGTCTAAGGCGAGTTTATCTCGGAAAACGTGAAGAGTTTTGGTAATCACTTATGTTTGACTGCGTGCACTAGTGCAAACAATCACGCAAGAGCCCGCAGGCCTATGTCGTAAGTACGAGGTATATAAGGAGCGTGCTGAATTGGCGTGTGAATTGCTAGCATTCCTTCTTGTGGAAAAGGGAAATAGAAGCTGAAAGGCTATAGAAAAAGTCAGCTTCATGGAGAAATGTCATCGTGTGAAGCAAAATTAAAGTCAGTGACAGCAGGCTGAACAAAGAGGGTTTTTAGTCTCAAGAAAAATGTGGCGAATAGTTTATGGTAAAATTTAATGAAGGAAGAGAATTAACATACAAAAATAAAAATTACAAGAAACTGAACCACAACAGCGCAAAGCCACGTGCTAAAGAATTGAGAGCGCGTGTGGAGAGGCAAGGGTGACGGAGTGCGTGCCATGAGAAAGAAATAGACGCAACGTGGGGAATGTGTGCAAGGGGTGCGTGCAATTGGCACCAATGACATGCTCATAGTGATTATTCACTGCAGATGAACTATGTTTCTTTCTTTGTGTTCTCAAGATAATTACAAATTTTAGTGCAACAATTTCAGAGTGCAAAAATCATACGCCTTGACCAGGATTGATACTCTGGCATTGTTGCATTGAAATTCACATTTGCGGATGACTCCGTTAAAAGTTAATCTGGCGGCATATCCCGCAGTTTCAGGGATTTTACAAATTTTACCTTTGGAAAATTCCAACGAACTGCGGGAAATATGGTGACAGTAACTTTGAACCGAGTCATCAGCAAAATGAGATTACAATGCAAACGCTTTAAAGTCTAAAAATCATTCGCCTCAGCCAGTTAAGCTATCCTTCACCCTAAAATTTTGGGATCTTTAAAGGTACGAGATGTTGTGACGCATTGTATGTGGGGCATATCGTCTGAATGTTTTCCGAGGCGTCCTCTTACACTGGGAAATCGTGGGGGCTCTGAAGGAACAAGACGCTTTGACGAAATACCGTAAGATACGATACGTCATAAATCTTGTTCTTTTAAAGCCTCCAACAATTTGGGAGTGAAAGAGTTTACTCCTCGGTAGTTTGACACGGCCGGAGATCGAGGGATCCGGGGCTCGAATACCGGTCAAGGAGAATGATTTTTACACTTTGAAATTGTTACATTGTAAGTGCAAATTATTTTCTACAAACTTCTAAATGATGATTTGTTGTGCACTGAATGATTGAAGCCTTCTTCACTGCCCAGGAGTTGCCCCCTGGACCAACACGGGAATTTAGCGAACGAACTGGTGTCGAGGAACGGGGAGGAAAGTGTCACGATCAGCACTGGATCATTCTTGGAGAAAGCAGTCCTCAGCGCCGCTTGTTTATTCGATAGCGTTATGGGTCTCGCTTGGATTCAGAGAAGAGGAACTGTCTCCGAGAGCCACAAAGCGGACGACGTAATAATACGCGGTGGGACAGTAGCAGCCACAGACGTGACATTCGCTCCGACGAGTTGCTCTCAAACGTCGCGCATTCATCTGGCCTGCTCTGTTTCCCATTCGACTGGCCCGCAAACTTCAATTTTGTCGCATCTTCCCTCGATTAGAAGTGTCCTCAATTTCGGGCGCACTGTGTGGAATATAATTACTATCGACCCAGTTGTGGGTCGATAATATGTGTTCAACATGAACTCAGTAGTACCAATGCAAAACGAAATAGCCGAGACCGTAAACTTAACGAAAGTTTATGGTCCATTAGTTTATATCATTTTTCATTGAATCACGACCGCAGGCACGCTCATTTTACATTAACTCGGTAGTACCAATTATACAAGCAGTAACAACTCAATTTTTAAATCTTCAATGGCAAGAGTCGGATCCAATGTTTCCGAGATTGAAAGACAAAGTGGTACAGGAGCGCAGCGCAGTTCTCTTTTCAATCGTACGTCGTCCACTGCTTTGTCAATTGAATTCACTCCACCATGAGCAAATTCAACTCTTCTCGAGCTTACTTGGCTATATGTGTACTTGGCCAAACCGTGGACAACTTGAGCTATTCATTTCAAATTAATCCGAAAACAGCACTTTGGCCTGAACATCGAACTTTCAACAATATTATAACACTTAACAATTACAAACACACAAACCTAAAATGGAGAAAACCCCACCTAGGCGGGAATCGAACCCGCGACCTCTGGATTTGCAGGGAAAGACGTTACCCGGCCGCCACCGGGAAACCACTTAATATACATGGTTTTTACAAAAAGTTTCGGAAAAAAATGAAGTTCAGATCAAGCTGTAATGCCTTCAAATTCTTCAAAGAGCATCCCTTGAGTGTCGACACTGCCAACGGCTTTCCAAAAACTCAAAAGCTCCCTGTTAGGCGGAAGGTCTTTAAGGGTACGCGTGCAAGCTTCTTTGACGGCACGTAGGTCCCCATGGTGGTGGTGTCCTTTGAGGGAGGATTTCACTTCTATAGGAAATAGTCTGCTGGTGCCAAGTCGGGACTGTTAGGCCTGAATTCGTCCCTTCACGCACACGTCAGGAAAAAATTGCCACCTATACATTGTATACAAATTTTGTGTAGATACCAGCCATTAAATAGCCATTGCGTGATAAAATATGATAAAGCGATACAGTTGAAATAATCGGTTAAGGCCCGCAATCAGTCCAACAAAATCACCCTCCTTAAAGGCTCCATGGCGTGCACAGACATAGGAAAAAGATTCACTTTTTTTTGGGTATTCCATATTTTCTGTCTCAACTTTGTGGAAGTCCATGTTCATTAAATAAAGAGCACAATGTATTTTTCCGCTGTTCTTTATTTTGGTACTCAAGGTACCAAATTTTGGTACCAGTACCATACCATACCAAGGTACCATACTTTGGTACCAGTACCAAAATAAAGAACAGTGGAAAAATAAATTGTGCTCTTCATTTGATTCACTTTTATTTGATAAATTAGCTTATCTCCCTCATGTACTTCCTACGTCACGAAGGCGTCAGCCAATTGGATTTCGTTTCGCAGAGTGAGTGTGGCTGAGACTCCGGTTAGCAAATTAAATCTTCGCATCTTACTTAAAATTATAGATGTAATTCTGGAACTTACGCGTAATCCGTGTTTCACATTTCTGGTTTGGTTAGAGCGTTATTATTTGTTCTATAGATACAAGAGCGAATCTTCCTATTACGATCCAGAGAAATGACGAATGCAAAATAAATATCATGATCAGGCAACATAGGCGGTTATAGGGTTAATGCTGAAAGAGACAAACAATTATTTTTCGGATTTCAAGGAATTGGGAACCTATTTCCACTGTTTCTCACTCTGGTTAGCAATCAGCTTCGATCACGTGGTGACCCTGGAACTTCGAGAAAGGTTTGGCGAGCCAGTCACCCGACGCAGGAAAGGGCGGAAGAAAGGGCTTTGGGGGGGGGGCGAATATTTTGGGTCAAAAGTCGTCTGGTGTGTGATAACCCCCTGCCACACACCCCTGCGGTGGCTCGCAGGGTTTCATGTATGAACGAATGAATGTTTCACGCTGTATCTTTCATTTACGCAACAGAAATCAGAATCTATATTCTGATTTTAATAACTCCCTTGAAAATCATAGATTTGGCATATTCTGTCAGAATATGATAAGAAGAGGGAGTGGGGAACTTTGCCGCTTTTGAATTTTTGAGATATCATCCAGTATCCGTGGAAGGACCAATCGGCGAGTCAGATGGGAACGCTCCCCGGCAGACCTGCCCGAATGGTGCGTCGGATGGTGCGCGTCGCTTCGAAGGAATGGATGCTGCACGGCGCCAGGGTTCACGCCATGGTACGAGGCCTTTTTGCAGCATTGGCATTTGCAGAAGAGATCGCCATTGGGAGAGATGGAGATCACTTCCCGGAGGCATTGCTCGCCTCAAGTTCAATTGAGCGATCGTCAGCCGAGCGATGCGTCCGAAGGTTGCTTCGGCGCATGTCGGAGACAGCACCCGCCGAGCCACTTTGCGATTGATTGGGCGCGCATTCGCCAGAGGGGGCGTCATTGAGGGACGCACGACCCCGGAGTGCCTCCGTACGAAGTTCCATCGCTGCATCGCATCTCTCGAATTTTCAGATGGGGCACGCTGGACGAGCCGACCGGAGTCGAGACATGCGGCCGGCACCCGGAAACTCTCCAAAGGCAATGGCGCCTCCAATTGACTGTTTCCGAGAACAAGGCACTTCAAGGGCCAATGCACTATCGGCCTGGCGTCGCTGATCGAGGGAAAGCGAGAAACACTAAACACTTCCCCGTCTCGGAATCGATTGGCAACGATAAAAGAACCCATACCAATCGGTCGAAATACATACGTGCCCACTAGCGGAACTAGTTGCCTGAGACCCAATGAGCCAGCCGTCTGTGCTTGGCGGATCGTCGAAATGTGCATGTGGCGCCAGCCATGTTAGTTTCTGTTGTCCATGTTTTTACCGTTTGTCGAAAATGGAAATTGACGAAATCGCGGAGTAACTAATCAACATCAAGTTTTTGGTGAAGGGCGGTAAAAGTTGTTAAGAAATAACTGAAATGTTGACAACTGTTTACACGGTGATAATGCTCTGAATAAAACATCCATTTTCAAGTGGATTAAGCGTTTTGAAGATGTCCGACGAGGCGCCACGGATGATGCAAGGCCGGAACGACCTTCAACCACCTGTGTTGACGACAACATTGATCGTGTGTGGTCCCTTGTCCTTACCGATCGTCGACCAACTGTCCGAATGATAGCTTATGAACTGAATTTAGGAAAATCAACAGTGCACACACTATTTTAACCGAACATGATGGATGGATCCTTCACCATGACAATGCACCTGCACATTCAGCATTAATTGTTCGCCAGTTTTCTGGCAGAAAAATCAATCAACATCCTTGACCATCCTCCTTATTCGCCAGATCTCGCCCCCTGCGACTTTTTCCTCTTCTTAAAATGCAAAAATGTGATGAGGGGACATCACTGGGAAGATGTAGACACAACAAAGCAAAAACGACGAGAAAACTAAAAAGCCTAACTGCTTAAGGAATTCCATAGGTGCTTTAAACGGTGGAAAAGAAGATGGAATGAGTGCACAACAACGAATGAAGAGTGCTTTGAAGGCGAAAAATGGACATAGACAAAACTTAGCAAAATAAAGTTTTTGTGGCCTCAGTTCGCGTATTTATTGGACAGGGTACATATTACCCTCTAAGGCACGGCTGAAAGTGTGTGGCTGGGTTTATTGCACACCCGGCCACTTTTAACCGAAAATACTTTCCCCCTAGCCTGGACGGATAACAAGGCATCTTAAATCAACTCTTAAATCTACCTGTTCTATGCACAATCTCTCAAGTTTTATTGATATTATATCTCCTACCCATAGTTCGATTGGGGTAATAATATAATAATTATAATATATGGGGGTAATATTAGTAACTTGTATATATATTCCGTCACTGTTGGCAAAATGTTTGTGAAAATTGGGCAAGAGCAGTTTCGTGCATTTTTTTGTGAATATCTGTTTTTGAAATATGTGCGTAATTAAGTTGTGGAGGGAGCTGGTTATTTTTGGTTGGTGGGTTCCAACTGCGTGGATAAGCTTTTTATTTATTTATATACCCTGCAAACCACCGCCAGGGTGTGTGGCAGGGGGTGAATACAAACTAGAATAATTTTACCGGAACATGACCCTGTCGCAGTTGAACATTGTTATTCTGATCCCTTATCGTTCGTAGAAAAAATGACATTTTAAATCTATCTATTCTGCACTTAATCACCCTAATTTTATTGACATGATCTCTCCTACCGCAGTAGTACGATGGGAGTAATAATACATTTCCAACATCACTGCTGAAGAGACATTCTTCCAATTTATGCAAGAGCTTCATTTAACTTTCGCTCCGTGAGTGGTTCCCAGCCTAGCGCCTCTAATATTTTGGATACGCTACTAAGTTTATCATTGAAACGTTTGACAGATCTAGCTCCTCTACGCTGCACGCTATCTAGTTCGTCGTTTTGGGCGGGTTCTTGGGACGTTGGGTCACCTCAGACGTTAGGGAAAATTGAGAATCGTGGAATATAAATATGGGTTCGCGTATTTGGGTAAAAGTGGAATGAAGTAGTACGAAGGGAGGAGATTTTTTAGATCGAGCGGCTCGTCGATTCGCGGAGGATGTGCATGCAATTGGAAATACGGGATCGTGGGTGCACTGGAATAGTCTAAGGGCTTAGCAAATTACGGCAAGAGGTCGTCATCGTGGAGATATCACCAAAACTCACTCGGAGTGACTTGCGCGCCTTAACTTGTCAGCGATGACACGGCGGAGGACGCGCATGCTGATTTAGCAGTGGCGATCCGAAGACCGAATACGAGAGGCGGGAGTGTAATCGCCGGAGAAGGTTGAGTAAGGAGGTGAAGTTGGTGGAGGATTGGGGAAACGAACTGGAGCGGTATTAACGGAAACAATTCAACAACGACATTCACGCGTATCTATAAACAGGTTACGGAGAAGTTTATAGTAGGAATGTCTCGAGACTTTACCGAATTGATAGCATTTCAGTTTAGCGGAAATTTTGGAATGATATTCTTTGAAGCTGCGGGATGTACCAATATATCCGGCTGCCGCAATTAACTGTGCAATGGCAAAATGTACATTTTCATTCGAGAGGCGGAAAAAAGTTTAAGGATATACACACCAGGCACTTTGGAACCAAATTACGACTCGTACTTTTCCCCCGAGAGGTTATTCTGAGCCCTTATCGTTCGAAGGAAAAACGACATCCTAAGTTTATCTGTTCTACTCTTGATCTCTCTCATTTTATTTAATCTCCCGGGCTCCCCACGGAGAGACTTGTGCTTCGGTGGCCAAGAGGAAGGTGACACCCCCCTCGTACTCTTGACAGGGTGGGAGGGGGCGCTAAGGCATGGTCGGACGCGCGAGGGTGGGTGGGGTTCTGGGTGGGAGGGGGACGTCGGAGGGGAAAGGGTGTGTCGGAGGGGGCGTGGCCTTGCGACGAGCGAGTGGGACTTTCGGACCGCGACCGGGGAGGGCGCGGCGGATTCTTGCGAGAGGAACAATCGAAGGTGGCCCTCGCGCACCATACCCAGACGCAGACAGACATACAATACGTGGGTGGATTGTGAAAAATAAAACTTTCCAAGTTTCACTGATTTTCGTTTGAAAATTTTCAAACAAAAATCAGTGGAAGTTTAAATAGTTTCATTCTCCACAGTTCACCATGAAGTTTCACCAAGTTGAGCGAAAGAGCGTCGAATTCATGGACATGGATACTGGGTGACTTTGTGAGCACCGCCTTCTTCTTTCTCGCCCCTGAGGGCTACTCGCACGCCCCACCCGGGGCCGCCATTAAGGACGGAGGGAGCCGCCCCACCCCGGGGCGAATCGAGTCCACTCTCGGAGACCTCAAGGTCTACTTTTTGGGATGATCGGCGGAATTTGTTTTCCATTTTGGCGAAAATCGTTAATCTCATCGGTGTGTCTGCAAATCGAATGAAGTCAGGCTGTAGTACATATTGGAATATAAAGAAGCTGGTATGAATGCTTACTGGAGAGAAAATCTTCGGGCAATTGCCCCCCCCCCCCCACTGAATTTAAGTAAACCCCTATGTTTTTAAAAGTGCTTGCCAACAAGGAGAGATGATCTATCTGCCTTTATTAACTATTCGCCGGTTCGGAAATGCATCACAATATGCGAGGCTGATCCGCAACCTGTACATGTCTCAGACTGCTCAGGTGCGAGTGGGGAACGAAGAGTCCCGATGGGCAGTGTTAAGAAGATGGGTTGCCCATTGTCACCGGTGCTGCTCAACGTATTATTATTATTAGGTAATCTACCGGTTAAGGTAAGTTTTTGGATGGACACAACTATCAAATAAATATTTTGTAACTCCAAACAAAACCCAATCCAGCTACCTACTCTACATCAGGTCCCTCTTCATCTCTGTGTACTTCTTTCCTCCCTTCATCCCGTCCAACATCCATTTCCTGTCCTTGCCCTTTCCTCGCTTGCCCAACATTCTCCCCTCTAATACCTTCTTCAACATTCCACTACCGCTCAATATGCCTTTCATCAATACTGATTCATCCAATATGATTTCTCTCAACAAACCCCTCTCCTCACCCACCATCTACAGTACTTCCTCATTTGTTTTCCTTTCGGTCCATTTCATCTTCTCCATTCTTCTCCACACCCACATTTCAAAAGCCTCCAATCTACGTCTATCTTCCTGCTTCAGCGACCACGTTTCCGCGCCGTACATAGCTACGCTCCATATCAGAGTTTTTCCGAGTCTTGTCTTAAAATCCCTACTCAACGTCCCCGTCATTAACTCCCTCCTCCTTGAAAAAGCCTCCTTACCTAGCGCAATTCTTCTCCTTACGTCCCTACCGCTTTGACCGTTTTGACGTATTTAGGCTGTGTTTTAAATCAAGATTGGGACCGTAGGAAAGAAAATCAAGGCCAGCGAAAGCTTTAATGTGTAGCGAAGTATTTTGTGGTTCGGAAACTTGGCTATTGAGGCTAGGGGATCAGCTTAGATAGGATTATTTTGAGTTTTGGTTGTGAAGAAAGATGGAATAAATAGAACGGAAGGAAAGAAACACTAAAGATTAATACACAATATAGAGGAGGATGAGATAGGGCTGTTGGAAGAAGTCCAAAGGAGGTAGGAAAGTTGGATTCGGAATATTTTGAATGGCGATGGAATATCGGCGACTATGATCGAGAGGCGAGCAGACGAAGTATGAGGAGGAAAATAATAAGCATTTTGGAAGGAAAAAAATGGGGGGACGTTCGGATTGGAAGGGTCTACTGTCGTGAAGGGTGCCAAGTTGTGTCGTTTTAAATAAGGCTTCAAGTGTGGCGGGGGTAGCCTCCATCCAAAACACACCTACGCCGATTGGCTGCCATTAATAAGAATAAATTTCCCCCATCGTGAGAACAACGTAAATAAATCGAAGCTTAAAAACACGTGCGCCGCTTACTTAAGCGAGAAATGAGGAGGGATTGGCGACACTCGTGCCTTCGGGAGCGAGTGTTGGCGGACGAAGGTCGTTCGAGCGTCTCGAGTTTATCGGGCCGGGAAGTGTTCATTTCGCTTGGATTGGCGATGGGGTCGCTCCGATCTCAGTCATAAACACATTCAGCTACCCTTGTGTCGTGTCCCTCTGAGCCTAATTCAAATAACACAGTTCCACGCGTAATTTGGTGGAAACCCTTAACGATGAAAGAAGACACGGCGCTTTCCACAGAGAATATTTTTATTACGACGCAGGTTTCGTTACAGCGTAACATCTTCAGGTATTCGGAAAAGCAATGAGTTGATTTAGCATTTAATTATGATCGCAGTCAGGGCTCTACTCTAAGCGTCCATGCCTACGAAGTTGGGTAATAATTACGAACATGACCTTTGTCTTCATTACATGAAGAACACAATGTATATTTTCACTGTTCCTTATTTTCGTACAACTAGTTTCAACGCTTGGACTGAAACTTGTTTAATTTGTACCTGATGATGACGCCTAAGCGTTGGAACTAGTTGTACGAGAATTAAGAACAGTGGAAATATACATTGTGCTCTTCATTTAATGAACATGAACTTCCACAAAGTTGAGCCTGAAACAATTGAATATGACCTTTGTCTTATTAGTCAACACGGATCCAAGATAAATTAATTAGTTTAAATCAAGTAAGTTTAGCTATTTCCTAGATGTTTGTCACCTAGGTTATAGTTAAAATAGTATAATCATGAGACTAAAAAAATACTCGTTTCCTCTCTAAACAATATATATTTCTTCGGTAAGACTATTTAAGATAAATACGAAGCCTTGGTATAATATTTTTCAACTTGATAACTGAAACAACGATTCCACAGAATTGTTTTTTATTAACTCGTTTGCCATGGTTTCGACGCTCACCTTCAAAACCATGGCACCATTTCAGTGAATGCAAAGCAAATATCAATACTATTCGGGATAGCAGCGGTGATACTCTCAATGAATATGAAAGCAAAGTAAGGAGATTAAAAAAGTATTTGGAGAATTTTTATGACGGAGAAAAAATGCTTGTAAGAATGATAGAATGGGACGAGGTCAACAATGATGAGAAACTATATCTTTATATCTGAATTTGACACTCCAGTGAAGGAATTAAGGGTAAAATAAGCATTAAGAGATCGAGAGAACCCTCAAAACGAACAAAAAATTTCATGATAAAAGAATGTCATAGGCATACAACCTTTTTCGTGAAATGTCCATGAGACGAGGAATATTGGTGCACTTTAGGAAGAATGTAATCGTTCCTTTTCCAAAGCAAATTAGTCATAGAAATCAGTCCGACGACACATGGATTAAAGATTCTCACAGTTATAACATAGTACCAAAGAATGGAAAAGAAAGGGGGAAAGCATTTACTTGAGAGCCAATAAAATTTAGAAGAGGTAGAAGAATATGAAAAGCTGGCATTTATCGCATTCCTTAATCTGGAGTAAACCTTTGGAAGTGAAATATGATCCTACGTATCTTAAAGGAAATTGGAATGAACTACAACGGCAGTAGATTGACACACTACCTTTAGATGAGAGCGGTGATTGAACGTGGTGGAAGAGGCTAAATACAGAAGATGAAGGTACCCTCCTATATACATGCTACAGGTATACTTGTATGCACTGTACTATTATTTTCTTTTTCATTTACATGGTTTTATATATCTCATTATTGTTATGTACTTGTCGAAAAGGTTTAAATGGAAGAAGGGAACTTATGGTCTCAATTTCGACCAAATAAAGACGTTTATGTATATCAAATTAGTATACTCACCAAAAGGGAGGAAGAAAATGATTGCATGTGACGGATGGAGAGGGTCTAAAGCGGAAATAGGACCGAAGGAACACAAAACCAAGGGAAACATTGAAAAAATTAAAAGAAAAATAGTGATTACACGGTAGGAATGTGTTCCGTGTGTGGCGCTAAACGGGGGAAAGAGGAAAAAGAATGAATCGCAGAAGGCTTCTCCCTCGGGTCACGTTCAAGACCGTCAGCGATGATTGGGTCGCCATGGGAATGCCGACAAAGGACGAACGGGCGACGTCCAAGAAGCGCGCTCCCCCGACACGATCCGGAATGGGTGAAGGGATCGATTAAAACGAGCGAGTTCGATTGAGGTCGCTGGGCCGCGATGGATGTTCGCCAACGGCCAACCAGCGGAGGCGTAAACGGCAAATGCCTATCATGGAAGAAATGTAGCACTTCTTTAAAGCCCGAGTTTCTTGTCTTCTTTGTCTTGTCTCCCTTGACGGTTGCTATTGAGAGATGCAATACGTACGCACGGCGTAGTTAAGGGGAGATGCGAAAAAATTCTCGCAGCGAAAGTGAGAAGTTTAATGAAAACAAATTCAAGATATTGTTAAAATATTTTACTTATTCAGCCAGAATATTATGGCTATTATTAGGATACAACCACAGTAATCAACCCGAAGATCGGTTTGGTAGGTGTCGGTAGAGTACAGCCAGTACTAAACCCCACATGGAGTTTGAAATTCGCATATCACCGCGTGATATTGGGACGGTTCCTTTCCCTTTGCCGGTTATGGTTATTTCCCAAGAAAATCTGGCACCCGAAAAATCACATAGGTGAAGCTGAAGGTACCCAGAGAGGCTTGCCCGGGAATCAAACCTGGCTCCTCCGGAAAGTAGCCCGGCACTCTACCACTCTGGTCAGCCACGTCTCCATGTTATAGAGGTGTTATAATTGTCATCACCATTATTCTCGTGGCCATCGTCCATTACCAATCTACCTGATATCATACCTACTAAATTTCCTGAAATCATACCTAATATTGTTTTGAAAAGGGCCTCGAACGCCGGCCGAATGGGGACAAAAGTAAGACAAGGGTTTTTGGTGAACGGTGGCCGTGAAGTGGACACAATCTCGGATTGGTACAAGGAATGGAGATTAATGCTTAATATAGACAAATGCGCAGTTCAGAAATTTTGGGACAAAGAAAGAGATGAGCAAGACATAAATTATGAAATAGAGGGTTCAGTGCTAACTACGGCCAAACAAGTTAAATATTTGGGGGTAGTTCTTACATAACGCCTTTTATGGGGAGTACGCATCAGGACAATATGCGGATCCGCTTCAAAGAACTCGGCTTCATTAAACGGGTGGTGTGGAAATGTAATGAGAGAGTTAAAGAAAGGTGTTATTTTGCTCTAGTTAGACCACATATGGAATATGCCGCAAGTATTTGGGATTCTCCCCCTGCCGCTTGCCTATTCCCCTCTGGTTAATACTCTTCCTTCTCCCGTCCCACTCTCCCCTAATAACACGTTTCCAGCATCTGATACCTGTTTACCTATTCTTAAAATAGGCGGAGCCAACGAGGAGGCTTTACGTCATAATAAAAACGGTTATTGCCAAAGTCATCTGCATATAAGAAAACGGTTCACACAAGCATGAACGCGGATTTGAACGCTGATTTTGACGTATCACCCGCAGGATCAGACCAGAGGGAGCCCGCCATGTGATGGGCGATGGATACACGATGTCTGTCTGCGGTTTCTACCGACGTTTTGCGAAGAACTTGGAATGTTTCCATGAATGCAGTCAGTGCGTGCTGACGCCAAACTAAGGGTGTGTGGGGGGGCTGAGAGTAAGTGGGAGGCGTACAGACCGGGCGTGGGAATGAGAGCTACGCATCGTTATTAGTCCACATAGACAATTTTCATTCAGCAGTCATTTGATAAAAATCACATTGAACGTTTCTTGATTCGCGATAATATCGATAATTTTGTTCGATATAAGATCTAGGTTATACGCGTCTTTCATATATATTTTTTTAAAAAGGTCGAACACACGCTTAAATAGGCATAAAACTGGGTATTAAGACCGGTTAGGTTTCAATTAGCCCGTGGTGTATGAAAGAAAAGCAGATTAAACGGAATCATGGACGAGTGAAACCTTGGTTCTATTGCACGGATTGATGCAGTCAGGGCGGAGAGTAGGGGTGTGGCGGAGGGAGGCTGGAGTTGTTTGAAACAGCCCAGCCCGTGTAATATATTATATATAATATATATATATATATATATTATTTTTGCACATAGAAATAGACATATAAGGAAAGGGGATAGGAAAACATATAAAAGACCAACACGGGTGGGGAAGGCGGTTTAGAGCAGATCATATGCACGAATCTATGCATAATGAATGCGTTTCTTTTATCCACACCCATAATTTCTTTAGTTGCTTTCAGTATGTCTTCTTTGATACTTTATCATCTTTCTTTTTTCTACCCACACTTCTCTCCTCCATCGTCACATTTCTCTTTGTTTTATTCTACTCTTTTTTTCATTCCTTTTTATCCTTCTAAATTCCATTTACTCTGTATCTTTGCTCCAATTTCCTCTTGGATATTACGTTACGCTTCATCACTACTTAACGCTACTCTAAGCTATCATCTGCATCCGCACCCCATCCCAAGAGACTGTGCGAATTGATCACGCTGTTCCTAAATCTTCTGTCGTCCACTAATCGCGCCACACTTATCCGTTTTCCTCCAATTCGTACACCACTTCCTATCTTTTCCTTTATCGAGTCAACTGACTTCTTAATATACGTCTGTACTCATTGAATATCAAAGGCGATAGTTGGTAGTTCTGCCTGACTCCTTCATCTTCTTTATTTAGCCTCTTCCACCACGTTCAATCACCGCTCTCATCTAAAGGTAGTGCGTCAATCTACTGCCGTTGTAGTTCATTCCAATTTCCTTTAAGATACGTAGGACCATATTTCACTTCCAAAGGTTTACTCCAGATTAAGGAATGCGATAAATGTCAGCTTTTCATATTCTTCTACCTCTTCTAAATTTGATTGGCTCTCAAGTAAATGCTTTCCCCCTTTCTTCTGGATTACCAAGTTCATTGCATGTGGGTACACGAGGGTAGGCTGAAAACTAATGCACACATGCCAGTAGACCACAAACAAAATTACCTTCAGAAGCAGTCCTGGTGGACTGTGGAAGTAACATTCCCCCTCAACACGCATGCGCAGGTTTGAGGTCGTTTCATTCATCCAGTGTAATTTGAGAAGCGGAAGCATGGAGACGCGTTCTAGTGCTATTATGTCAACGCGATTTAAACAGCGTTCTGTTGTCGAATTTTTAACTGCTGAATTAGTGACTCCTACAGTGATTCATCGTCGTTTAAAGGATTTTTACGGGGACGATGCTGTGAATAGGTCTACTGTATAGCGTTGAGTAGTAAAATTTCGTGGTTATGGGAAAGCCATAATCGTTGATGAAACACGCAGTGGAAGTCCGATCACTGCCACAGACGATAAGCATCGCAAACTCGTCGAAAATTTAATTCAAAATGACCTGCGAATCACTCAAAAGCGTATCGAAAACTATATTGGTCCAGTTTGTCGTGTTAACGGCAGCCTGGCGCCAATAATCTTGCAACACGACAACGCTCGTCCGCACACCTCGTGCGCAACTGAAGAGGCTCTGCGAAACCTTACATTTGAACCGATTCCACACCCTTATTCCTTATTCCCCCGATCTTGTGTCTTGCGATTTTTAATCTTTTCCTCAACTCAAGAGACACCTCAAGGGTAATCATTACACCTCGGACGAGGATGTGGAGGCAGCTGTCAAGTCCTGCATTCGAGAAAAGTCGGAAGAATTTTGCAGTGACGGAATGAAAAATCTTGTTACACGTGCGGAGAAATATGTTAGCCAAAACTGAGACTGAGAAAAATAAATATATGATTTTGAAACTTAATAATTGTACTTTAATGTACTTTTCGCCCTATCTTGTTATTTGTTTTTGCTCGCACTCTACAAGCATGCGTGCATTGGTTTTCAGCCTGCACTCGTATTCAAATGAAATAAGCATTAGAAAATGTTAAGCATAATGTTCGTCGTCCTTGGCAACTTTTTTATATAACTATCATGGCTGAACCATGCAATTCTCCAGATCATCCAACACCCGCTGCTATCTCCCTGGCGCCAAGTAACAATCTAGTTTCACTCGAGAACTCATGGGGATGAGCTAGCCTTCTCCTTTGCACTCCGTCTCCTTCCGCTGCTTCCCTGCGTTCGTCGCTCGCCCCACTTCGCACCGCGCAGTCACGGAATGCCTCCGGCCCTTTCATTTGGGCGCCGCATGCCCTTGTCCCCTCCTCCACCGAAACCCCCCCCCCCCACTTCACGTATGCTCGTATTCCTAACGAGGCGTTCTCTTGCCTCCACACTTGTGGCGATTGTGGCAGGAGGAGGAGGACGCAGGGCAGAGTGCCATTTTAGATTAAGACACTACGTTAATTGCCTTCTTGATTATTTCCTTCGCTGCTGATCCCGCTTCCTAGGCGGCAAATAATTCTCGTATCTCCACCCCTTGATGACTTATACGCATGGCGAAATTGGCTTCTCTCCTCTCTTCAAAACATATCTCTTTGTATAGTAACGCAATGTTTTGTTTTATTCGCCTAACATGCCATTGAATATCAATTGATCTCAACATTTCGCAGAGAATATTATCATGCCAATTGATGGTGGCCAAATAAATATTTTAGTGAACTCAACCTGATATTCATCCGGCGATTCCAAAAACCGTAATGTGTTTAGGTTAGAAATTTAAAGCGAATATCAATTACTTATTATTATGAAAATGTGTGTCATTGCTAAGCTCATGTCTTAATCTCGGAATCGAGAATCATGCTGAAAGTATAGGATAATGGTTCAGGAAGGTTAAGAATAGAAAGATAGAGCCCCTGCTTTGCAGCCGCCTCACTGAGGAACAGACGCTGCGTGGACTACCTTTCGTCTGGCTCCTAACATTCGACCTATCTGGCATGGGTGACCCTTCCAGGAGCAATTATTATTATTACTGCCGCCAGCACAGCTCTAGATTCACGTTATATATTAGGTTTATTTTATTTCTATGGCATCACGCGTGCCTTTCCCCTTCCTAAACCCAAACTAATCACCCCCTTAATCATTCTTCCGCCTCTTCATCTACATAACATCTTATTGATGACTGTTACAATGTATAACTAGCTTTCCTGTAATTAATGGGGTATCCGCAGGTTTTTCACACGCCCCTTCCCTTCGTGGTTGTTGACTAGGTGAGCAATGCCACGCTCTCCCTTACTTTTCCCACAAACCTCATTCTTTGCGAAGACTGTCCCTTTTTTATTGTTCTCTTTCTTCACTGTCATTTACTTTGCGTATGCGTGTATCCTTAATTTATATATATATATTCATTCAAACATAGAAAAAGGTATAAGGAAAGGGGATAGGAAAACACATAAGAGGCGAACACAGGACATGTGGGGAAGGCGGTTTTTGAGCAGATCACGAAAGTAAAAATGTTTCCTTGACCGGGATTTGAACACCGGATCTTCCACTTGCCGGGCGGATATATATATATATATATATATATATAGATGATGCGGAAGTACTCACGAGAGCAATATAACTTTTGGACGGCACAATAGAACACAGAATAAAACAGATAACACGTAAAAGGACACTCACACTGTAGATGATTTAAGCTTTCGGCCTACTCCGAGGCCTTCTTCAGTGTGAGTGTCCTTTTACGTGTTATCTGTTTTATTCTGTGCCGTCCAAAAGTTATATATATATATATATATATATATATATATATATATATATAGTATAACATAGAAATAGAGACAAGGAAATGGGAAGGGAACACACATAAAGGACGAACACAAGATGAAAGACTAAAGACGAAATCCCGCCTTATGGCGTGATTTCGTGTTTGAATGTGTATTTGGCAAATGTGGCTCGTCTCTTCTTCTGGCTATGCGTGCCATGAAACGCACCGTTCCTATCCTTTATGATGTTGTATGCTTGCTAACCTACTGCCCTTGTTCTTCTTGTGTTTGTCTATTTCTCCTTTGGTAGGTGTAACGGCTCCCTAACGCCATCTCTTGGCTTATGAACCGGGGCACTTTGGCGCTTTATAAGATCGCAGATTTCAGTATAAAGTACATTTTCTCGATAGCTCAAGTGGTTAGAGCATCCGTCCGGCAAGTGGAGATCCGGTGTTCAAGTCCTGGTCGAGGAAAATATTTTTACATTTGTGATCTGCTCACATCCGCCATCCCCACCTCTCTTGTGTTAGTCCTTTATGTGTGTTTCTTTCCCATTTCCTTATCTCTATTTCTATGTTCATGAATATTTGTTCGCCGTATGGCGGGATTTCGTGTTTGAATGAATGTGTATATTTTATAATATATATATATATATTTATATATATATATATATATGTACATTCATAATGTGTCGCCTGAAAACTTGTAAAGTTGAAAACGACCATCGCTCCGGACGGCCGTCGACGGCAAGAACCGACACGAATGTGGACAGAGTGAGGACACTGCTGAGCACAGACCGACGCTTAACCAGTGAAGAAATTGCAGACCAGTTGGGTCAGTCTGCATCCAACGTCCAACGCATTATTTCAGAGGATTTGACCATGCGCAGGGTGTGCGCCAAGATGGTGCCGAAAATTCCGAGTGTCGACCAACAGGCAACGCGTGTGCGCATTCCCGAAGACGTGTTAGCCAATTTGCACCGAGATGAAAATTGTTTGGACAATGTGATCACTGGTGATGAAACATGGGTTTTGCAATATGACCCCGAAACGGAAAGGCAATCCGCGGAATGGCACACTTCCGTGTCCCCACGTCCAAAAAAGGCTAGCATGAGGAAGTCAAAAATCAAAACGATGTTGATTGTGTTTTTCGACCGTCATGTAGTGGTTCACAAAGAGTTTGTCCTACCAGGGGAGACTGTGAACGGGAACTTTTACGTGCAGGTGCTCACCCGCCTCCGAGAACGCGTGAAAAGAGTCGCAAACGGCTGGGTGCTTCATCATGACAACGTTCCGTGCCATGGCGCGCTCGTCATCAGACAGCTCCTGGCCAAATACGGCGTTGCCACGTTGCCGCATCCGCCCTATTCTCCCGATCTGGCACCACTGGACTTCTTCTTCTTTCCCCTGATGAAAAGACAGCTCAAGGGACGACGTTTTGACTCGATAAAGGCCGCTCAAGAGGCTTCGACGAGGGTCATCAGCGGCATCCCCAAAGAAAATTTCCAGCGGGTGTACGGGGAATGGGAGCAACGTTATGCTAAGTGTGTAGCAGCTCAAGGAGCATACATTGAAGATTATTAAGTCGATGTAAGTATATCGTCAATAAAATTCTTGTAAAAAATCAGTCCTATCATTTTTGGGTGCGATCCTGTATGTATATTCTTTTCTTTTCGATGTGCAAACGATTCTATGCATGCTGAATTTGTGTCTGTTTTTATGTGTTTATGTGTATATATGCATGTAATTATACATTTTATGCCTAATATAATATGTATACCACGATGGGTCAAATGGAAAAAGGGACCATTAGGTCTCAATTTCGCCCAAATAAAGAACTCTTTACATCAATCTACTGATGATGCTGAGGACCACTTCAGCTGGGCATCAAAACCAAAATAAATAAATGTTCTAAAATCGTCAGATACGGCTGCGTTTCTCTATCATTGAGGTGGGACACTCATCTGAGAAAACCTTCCGCCTACATTTCTCCCTCATAAGTTTATGAATAAGTCCATAAAAACCCTTCCTCTCACGTTCTTATAAACTTTTAATTAGTTCCGCGGGGACGTAGTCTCTGCCCGCGAGCTTAAATCATTCCCTCAATTCTTTGCCTATATCGCAATGGAGTAGATCTGGGTGTAGGCCGGCTCCATCTGTGACACATCCACCGTTTACATAAGCATACGTAGCCTTGCTGGCCTAATATCACACCCATTTAGATGCTATCCATCACAATGTAAATATTTTCTTAGCCAATCAATATTTTTCTTGAGTTATCGTTAATAGAGTGCTCGGCTTTTCACTTTTTACCTCTCAGTAGATACGTATTTAAACTTTCGGTACAGCGCACCCATTGCCCCTTTCCTCTGAAAGATCTCTAAGTTTTCACACTGTGTCCAACACCATCCTTCTCTCACGGTAAATAATTTAGGCGTAACCATTAATGAACAGTTATCTTGGACTGATCATGCAATTGCTATCTGTAGAAAAATAAACTCATCCCTGCATTCACTGAAAAGTTTAAAGCATTAAAACTCCCCCCCACATTAAAGATGCTTCTTGTATCCTCTCTTCTCATACCCCATTTTAATTACTGTGATACGAAACCTGTACTGAAAATACTGTGATACCAAGAACTTTCAAGGGAACTGAACCCCGAACTCCAGAGGACCTATAATTCCTGTGTGCGGTTCATATGAAGCTCAAGTGGTTAGAGCATCCACCCGGCAAGTGGAAAGATCCGGTGTTCAAGTTCCGGTCAAAGAAATATTTTTACGCTTGTGATTTGCTTAATTCCGCCTTCCCCACCTTTCATGTGTTCGTACTTTATATGTGTTCCTCTCCCTATTCCTTATATCTATTTCCATGCGAATAAATAAATAACTACATATATAACTAACTATATATATATATATATATATATATATATATATATATATATATATATATATATATATATATATATATATATTTAGTTAGTTATATATGTAGTTATTTATTTATTCGCATGGAAATAGATATAAGGAATATCTACCTGTGCCGGTTATGGTTTCCCAGGATATATATATATATATCCTGGGAAACCATAACCGGCACAGGGAAAGGAACTGGCCCCCCTACCCTGATGTGTGAATATTCACAAGCCGTCGGGCTTGGTACATGGGTGAGCTCTACCATCACCTACTAAACCGACCTTCGGGTTGATTACTGTGTTTATGGTTATATATATATATATATATATATATATATATATATATATATATATATATATATATATATATTATATATATATATATATATACTACCTTGATCAAAAGGTTCCCGGAATTTATTCAGAAAATTAAAAATACAAGTTTATTCATCTAAATCTATATTGTCCCCTTCAAAGTAATCCCCATCGACTGCAACACACTTATGCCAGCGCTTGATCCAATCCTCGAAACATTTTTTATATTCGGTTTTCGGTATGTCCATCAGTGCTTCCTGCGATTTTTCCATTACTTCCTCTCGGCTGCTAAAACGCGTTCCCCGTAATGGTTTTTTAACTCGATTGAACAGAAAGAAGTCACAGGGAGCCAAATCAGGTGAATTCGGTGGCTGTTGGATGGTATTTGTTGCATTTTTCGTCAAAAAATTACGAATAATAATAGCACTGTGCGACGGTCTCGACGCACTGTGCGACGATTTCTGGTCTCTTTCGGCGAATTGCTTCACGCAAACGTCTCATAACGCCCAAATAATACTCTTTGTTTACTGTCTGGCCTTCTGGCAAAAATTCATGATGCACTACACCGTTGTAATCCATGAAAACCGTCAGCATTGCCTTCTTTTTTGACTGAAAACGACGTGGTTTTTTTGGTCTCGGCTCATTTGGTGAACGCCATTCACTTGCCTGATGTCTGGATTGCGTGTCGCACTCATAAACCCACGTCTCGTCTCCAGTAATGATCCTTTTGATGAATGTGGGATCGGATTCAGCCTCGCAAATCATGTCTTTTGCGACGTCAACACGGTCTCTTTTTTGCATGAAATTGATGTCTTTTGGCACCAACTTTGCTGCTACACGACGGAAACCCAAATCATTAACCACAATGTCTTGGGCGGATCCATAGGCAATGTTCAAGTCCTCCGCTATTTCTCTGATGGTTAATTTGCGGTTATTGACCAACATTTCTTTTACTTTATCAATTTTTCACCGACTTTCGATGTCGATGGTCTGCCACTGCGTTCATCATCTTCGATTGACTCACGACCACTTCTGAAACGCTCGTGCCACTGGTAAACGACCGTTTTTTTTAGAGAATCGTTGCCGTAACACTTTTCCAACATTTCCAAAGTCCGTGCGCCACTAAATCCGTTTTTTACGCAAAATTTAATACAAGTTCGTTGTTGCAAATTTAAATCCATTTCTGCAATTGTAAAAAATCGCCAACACACACAGAGATAGATGTACTCTTGGCTACGTCACTTTTGCAAATGTCAAGTTATGACACTAAGATTTAAAGGGAATATCAACAACAGATGTACCAATTTAACAAAAAAAACAGAACTCAAATCGGAACGATGGGAGCGCCACACGGTGGTTATTCCGGGAACTTTTTGTTCAAGGTAGTATATATAATTAATGCAGTAATCAACCCGAAGGTCGGCTTAGTAGGTGATGGTAGAGCTCACCCATGTACCAAGCCCGACGGCCTGTGAATATTCACACATCAGGGTAGGGGGGCCAGTTCCTTTCCCTGTGCCGGTTATGGTTTCCCAGGAAGATCTGGTACCCGAAAAAACTAGCTTGGGTGGAGATGCAGGTGCCCAAAGTGCCTTGCCCGGGAATCGAACCCGAGACCCTCCGGTCAGTAGTCCAACGCTCTACCCACTAGACCACCGCGACCCGCTATATATATATATATATATATATATATATATATATATATATATATATATAAATTCACTGATAAGTCATAACAAACACAGAAACCAAAACACAAAAGAGGAAAAACTCACTGGTTCTCGAATTTTCGGTGGTCCCACCACCTTTCTCAAGAGGAATTAGGAACAGAACTTTCCAACAGTTCTGTTCCTAATTCCTCTTGAGAAAGGTGGTGGGACCACCGAAAATTCGAGAATCAGTGAGTTTTTCCTCTTTTGTGTTTTGGTTTCTGTGTTTGTTATGACTATCAGTGAATTTACATTACACGTTTGTGGGTTTTCCAAAAAAGTGTATATATATATATATATATATATATATATATATATATATATATATATATATATATATATATATACTCGTAAACCATAAACACAGTAATCAACCCGAAGGTCGATTTGGTAGGTAATGGTAGAGTGCACCCAGTAATAAGAATAAGCCCGACAGCGTCGTATATATATTAGATCGATAATAGCGCATGGGATATGATTTTGGGAATGTGGTCCGGCACGGAGAGGTGTAACCCCCGAGGGGGGGGTGCGTGCGCTCACCTGGGGTAGTGCTCCGTCTTCTCGCAGAAGGTGGCTCCGGGGGTGGCGCAGGGCGGCCTCTTGCCCGGAGGCGCGGGCAGGAAGGGGTGGCAGCCGGGGCCGCCGTAATGGTCGCACTGCGGCACGGCGGTCGTGTGTCCGGCGAGCAGGGCGAGGCCCACGAGGGCGGCGGCGAGGGCCACACCCGTCGACCGCTCCATCCCCGCTCCCTCTCTGCTCTCGGCCACCTGACCCCAGGGGAGAAGGAAGCGAGGTCAGCTCGGGAGAGCGGAAGTGCCCGCGCGGCCATGGGCGCACCAACACTCGGTTGCCCTCCGAGTGTTCACCCTCCCTCCACTCCGCCCTCGATGGACCGGTCGAAGGGCTCACGCATTGAAAACGGAGTGGCCACGCTTCGGATCACGATGGACCCGTTAATGTTCCCGCTTTCGAGAAATTCTTTATCATTATCCTTCTGGAATGAGGCGACGAGGACAAAGGTTCCAAATCTAAACCCCGGCGCACCACCCTTGTGAGTCAATCATAATTGCATGTGACGCATACCAGAGGGTGTACATTAAGTATTGATTATTAGTAAGAAATAACCGAGATATCCGTATAAAATGTTTTCGGCCCAGTAATTGATTCTTATGTATACAATGTTTTATATTGTAGCCATTAATGTTTATTTGTTGTTTTTTCAGGAAGCCGTAGATTGAAGTAATTCGCAGTAAGGAGAAGATAAGAGGCCAGCAGTGTGATTCAGTTGCTTTATTTGAAAGGTTAAAGGGCATGGAAAATCCGCGACGAAATTATGGCTGATTATGGAAACGATAGTCCATCATATGACAAAGTTGTGCGGTGGAAGAGGAATTTTCAAAGTGGCCTCAGAAGGTCCACGAAGAGGAAGATTATCAATCGCGGACGATTCTGCGAGAGTGAAGAAAGTGGTAGACTAAATCCAATTTCACCGAAGAGCAAATATCCAAATGATCTTCACTGATACGAGTTATTACTCGTATTAGTACGGCAGTGTGTGGAAAGTTATTCACGAAGAACTGCACATGTCAAAGGTGTCAACACGCTGGCTTCCACAATTACCGTCTCCTTTTCAGAAGCAAACACGGCGCGAGCTGCAACCAAAACGATGTGGCTTTGAACTTTTGCCACATTCTCCCTATTCTCCCGATCTCGCCCCAAGCGACTTTTTCTTATTCCAACAACTAAAAAGCCACTTCGGGCTTGGAGAAAACACAAATTACATCATTTGAGACGTGGGACAATGGCTTTCAACGTGATCTGTGGAGTTATACTAAACTGACGGGCTTCCAAAGGTCAAGAAACACCGAGAGAAAGGTATAACTCTGGTTGGTGAATATATGGTTGAGAAATGTTAAGAATTGCAAATAGAAGTTAAATGTCTTTCTCGATTATTGTTTAGTAATATTTAACATTTTATGATACCCCCTCGTTTATCATAACTCGTATTTGGTGGTATTATATCGGTTAAGGCAAGTTTGAGATAGACTCAGCCTATTAAACTATACAACGATAATTATCTGTACAACGATAATTAAACTGTGCAACGATATATATCATATAATTCCCTTGCCTCTCCTAACAAATCACCACCTAATAAACGGAACTAAAATACGCCCTTCCACAATTCTTCATACCTCCTTCCTTCCTTCGTTCCGACCAACCTATCTATATACTATCCTGCCCCTGAGGCTATCTCATTCCTGTCCCTGAGGCTATTCTATTCCTGCCCCTTCCTCGCTTGCCTAACATTGCCCCCTCTGTTGCTACTATCACTTCTTTCAACTATTATTAACCATAGTGAACTTAAAAAGAGCTCAAGCGTCACCACCCTTGTTCCTATCACCCACCTCCTTATGTACACGCATCACCCCTGCCAGCTGCCCTCCGTCCTTGCACGCCCTCGCACTCCCTTCTATCGCCTTCTGCATTCAGTATTTCACTGCCCTTCAAAATATCGCCCCGACACATGCATTTTAATCCCCCCCTTGAAATTTTGCCACGGAATGCTCTCTTCTCCACTCATATTTTACACTTTCTCTTATCTCCTCCACCATTCATCTTACTTCCTTCATTTTTATTCAATTCATAATTCAAGTCTCTCATCCAAAATCTCCTTTTTCTCCGAGACCGAAAAGCTGAAATATATATGGATCTATAACAAGTCTTGACTAAACGTTCCTTAAGATCATTACTTATTGACCTGATTGTCACACTGAGGTGAACTCTCTTTGCATTACCACTCACAATGTTATTTGGAAGTACAAAATGGTTTTACCTCAGAATGAACTGTTACCACGAACTGAAACACAACACTTCTCTCTCCAAGTACCCTTGCCATCGCTAGATTTATTCTTCCTCTCCTGTCATGACCCCACTGACGCGGCCTCTTTTGCTCAATATAACATCCGATTGAGTGCCATATTCCAACTGCTCCGATTCACGCCACTGATTCAATCGTTCTAGCTTCTTGAGAATCACATTATTTTCCTAATGATTTAACTTCAGACCGCACCTTTCACATTGATCTCTGAGCTTAGACTTCAAATTACTTAGATGATTGACTAACAGAGACGTAATCATTTGCGAATCAGACACAGCAGCCCCGCCCTTTCAATCCCCCTCGACCCTTTCCCACGCCCCCTCCCGCCCCCTCGCTCTCCGCCCCCGCCGTCTCAAGGCCGCCGGCCGGTCAACTGCCCAGACCGTGAGGCGGCACTCCATCCTTTTGGCGAGATTCCGCGGACTGAGTGCCTGCCAAGGTGGGATCTCGATTTCCCACTAGAAAACGCATCGGCAGTCCTGTCACACATCAGACATGTAGGAAAATAGCTTCACATCAGCGATGGAGCGATCGGGAATCTTTCTGGTGAATTCAGCAACTCTCAACTCCCCCCCCCCCGTGGCAAACGGTAACTTCAATCCATTATTTACCCCGACACACCCAAGGAAACCAACATATATACTTGTCATTGCCATATCAGTCTTCGGATGAATAAACATAAGCCATGTGATAAACCGTAAAAACTCCACAACAACATGGCACACAATCAAAGAATGTCGAAGACAATTGTTATTAATAGTTGGAATACGTCAAGTGAAATGAATGTCGCTGTATCTCTCAGATAATATGATCAAACGATTACATTATACTTTAGAAAATATGAAAAATGAAGTTAATATCTGGAAAATCACCGATGAAGTAAAAGTGCGGTTCATTAACTTTAAGGTATTCCGATATACTCGTAATTGATATTTATCAAGAATTTAAAAATGCACAATTGTTTGGAGAACTATAAACCACTACGCAGTGAAGCTCAGGGAAATGGGGGGGATAGAGGGGGTGCTGGAGGGGGAGAGGAAACGAGTAGGCGAGCTCACTCGTCCTCGAACACAGGGCGAGGGGAGAGAGACACTCGTGAGGGCCGCGGAGTCTTCTGAAAATCCCCAAGCCATTCGATAACCAACCGCAGGCTCACCTCGCTCATTCCTCAATCCATTACACAGGCCTACAAAAAAATTTTTTTTTTTGGTGCCGGGAATCTTTGTGTTGATTTTAACTATATTTGTAGAGCTAAATCCAAATATGAAATCCGTTTTTATTTAACAGCTCTACTTTTTTAGATATGGCACATCTTACGATTAGTTGTTTTAATATTTGATATATTCCGGAAAATGATTTTCAAAGTTAAATAAATCTATAAGTATACATGGGAATACATGGTAAAAGAAAATAGGAAAAATATTACAGATTTGTGAAACGTGCATACTTGGGATATTTTGGTGTTAAGCTTGGTGACCAAGATAAAACATGGGCACCGCATTTTGTGTGTAAAACATGTACTGAACATCTGCGGCAATGGACAACAGGACAAAGGAAAAGTCTAAAATTTGGTGTGCCAATGGTGTGGAGAGAACCTGTGAACCATATTGACGACTGTTATTTTTGCATAGTAAATGTTTCGGGAATTAATCGAAAAAATCGCCACAAGTGGACATATCCAGATTTGCCTTCAGCTAGACGCCCGGTACCCCATTCAGAAGAAATACCGATCCCAATATTTCAGACGTTACCAGATATATCTAAGAAAGAATTTGAGTTATTTGAAAACATTTCTCATTCTATTGACGATAGTGGCAGTGACTACGAGGGGGTATCAGCAATTCCTCAACTATTAAATCAAGATGAACTAAGCGATCTTGCTAGAGAACTGAACTTATCGAAGGAAGCATCCGAACTACTAGCATCAAGACTGCATGAAAAGAATTTACTGCAACCCAGTACAAAAATAAGTTTTTATCGCACAAAGGAAAAGGATATGCTACCCTTCTTTATTCAAGAAGACAATCTTACATTTTGTTTAGACGTTAAGGGTCTTTTGGAAAAAATGGGACTACTATCACAATATGATGCTAGTGATTGGCGTTTGTTTATTGATAGGTCCAAGCGCAGTTTAAAATGTGTACTTCTTCACAATGGTAACAGGTTCGGCGCAATACCAATCGCTCATTCAACTAAAATGAAAGAAGAATACGATACAATAGCATTGGTCTTACAGAAGATAAAATACCAGGAACATCGCTGGGTGATTTGTGTAGATTTAAAAATGGTGAACTTTCTTCTTGGGCAGCAAAGTGGCTACACAAAATATCCTTGTTTCTTGTGCCTCTGGGATAGCAGGGACAGACAAAACCACTGGATTAAGAAGGAGTGGCCTAAGAGAGAAAACTTGGTTGTTGGAAAAGAAAACATCATTGCTGAATCTTTAGTTGAAAGAGAGAAAATCATCTTACCGCCTCTACACATTAAACTAGGCCTAATGAAGCAATTTGTAAATTCTCTTGGCAAGGATGGACCATGCTTCGGCTACTTAAGACTAAAGATGCCCCATATAAGTATTGAAAAACTAAAAGCTGGTATTTTTGAGGGGCCACAAATCAGACAACTTACAAAGGATCCTGCTTTTGTCGAGTCAATGAATGAGATTGAAAAAATTAGTTGGATGTCATTTGTTGAGGTCATAAAAAAATTTCTAGGAAATCACAAAAGTGAAAATTATATTGAGCTGGTAAACATTATGCTCAGTAACTTCAAATCACTTGGATGTAATATGAGCACAAAAGTTCACTACCTACACAGCCACTTAAACAATTTTCTTGGAAATTTAGGAGACACAAGTGAAGAACAAGGTGAAAGATTTCACCAGGATATAAAAACAATGGAAGCTCGTTACCAAGGAAGATGGGATAACCATATGATGGCAGATTACTGCTGGTGCTTAAAACGAGACTGTTTGAACAAAGTGCACTCAAGAAAATCGCGCAAAAGAAGCTTCCGATGTGTTGAGTGATGTTTTTATGTATTTTTTTCTTTTCAATTTGTTTTATTACAGTGAAAAATTTTAGTATTTGTGTTCAATTGTATTGTAAAATTCTGTTGTGTTTGTGGGTGATTTAACACCCCTAGAAATAAATCAAGTCTTTATATATAGTGGGTTTTATTATTAATATAATATTCCTATATCATCATGTAGAAGATTTTTTTACGTGTCATAATTGGATTTAGCACCCCAATTGTTCTTTAAATCCACATTAAAAGCTCCGGCACCAAAACCACTGTTGGCCTATGTTATCATTCACAATCAATTACCTTTACAATAATTTACAGAAATTCCTAAATAAAAGAGTTTCTGAAGGAAACGCAAAACTAATCTCCAGGAAATCAGTAAGCAATTCGTTATCTAAGACTTTTTTCAATTATATATTTTCAAAAGATGAGTTTAAATTAAAGAATTACATCTTTCAATTGCAAAAAAAGAGCATAAAACCCAAGAAGTCAATTTATGAAAACACATTAAAATGTAAAGACTGAGACAGTGTCCATGTGAGACAAAAAATGGGAAATTTTCGCATAAGGGAAAAATTTCCATTCAGTATCTTAAATTAATTGCAACAAAAGAAATAATTTAGCTAAACGCATTTTAAAGAACGGACAAAGTATTGTTTTTAATATTGGTGTAGGATGCCGGAGTGTACATGCGTGTGGTTATATAATTAAATGTATATATGTAAGTACTCACACAGGTACACACACACGCATTTAAACGCACATAAAAACACACACATGGATCCACACACATGTATACGCCCAACACACACACACACACATACAGTATTTTGAAATTGAGCTAAAGAAAAAATCATAGAAATAAGGCTTCAAAACAAATAATGGACGGGGGTACAACTATTATTGTAAGTAATGTACCGATAGAAGTATTCATGGTTAATTAAAATTGGCAGTTTTCCACAAATTAAAATTTTAATACGACCGGTTTCGATATAACTACATCATCTTCTGGATGATAATTCTGGATCACCAGAAGATGATGTACTTGCATCGAAACCGGTCGTATTAAAATTTTATTTAGTGGAAAATTGCCAATTTTAATTAATCATGATATCGCACCTGAAACGTCTGTTTTTATTCGGTAGAGGTATGTTTTGGATGGACTTAACTTCCAAATATTTCCTCGTAACAAAAACAAAACCCAGCATCCAACTCAACTGGCCCCAACGCAAATTTGGATAAGTCCTTCTGCCCACAGAAGGCGGTGTTTCTGCCTTCAACATTTTCGGATTACGTGTGTCGTTTTTTTTGTGTCCACCTTCATCCATTTGTGTTGGCTAACTCAGATTCTCGCTCTCTCTCGCTCCTTCGCTTTATTTAAATATATGGTTTTTAGATGTATATATATATATATATATATATATATATATACACACACACACATTCAAACACGAAATCCCCTTTCCTTATATCTATTTCTATGTATAAATATATATACATTCATTCACATAGAAATACATATAAGGAAAGGGGAAAGGAACACACATAAAGGACGAACACAGGAGAGGTGGGGAAGGCGGATATACATTTATATATATATACTCCAAGCCCAGGATTTCTCTCTCTCATATATATATATATATATACATACATACATATATATATATATATACCTACTAAACCGACCTTCGGGTTGATTACTGTGTTATATATATATATATATATATATATATATATATATATATATATATATATATAACACAGTAATCAACCCGAAGGTCGGTTTAGTAGGTGATGGTAGAGCTCACCCATGTACCAAGCCCAACGGCGTGTGAATATTCACACATCAGGGTAGGTGGGCCAGTTCCTTTCCCTGTGCCGGTTATGGTTTCCCAGGAAGATCTGGTACCCGAAAAATCAACTAGCTTGGGTGGAGCCGCAGGTGCCCAGAGGCTTGCCCGGGAATTGAACCCGGGACCCTCTGGTCAGTAGTCCAACGCTCTTCCCACTAGACCACCGCGACCCATATATGTATTTTTATATATAAGTTTATATATATATATATATATATATATATATATATATATATATATGAGAGGGGTTTGTTGGAAGAATCCTATGGATGCAGGAAAAATGGATATAACGCGTATTGATCGGCAATAATGGGATGTTGAAGAAGGTAGTAGAGGGGAGACTGTTAGGCAAACAAAGAAAGGGCAGAAACAGGATAGGGATGTTGGACGGGATGAAGAGAGGAAAGAAGTACACAGAGATGAAGAGGGAACTGATGTAGATTAGGTTGCTGGATTGGGTTTTGTTAGGAGCCATAAAATATTTATTTGGTAGTTGTGTTCATCCAAAAACCTACCTTAACCGGTAGATTACCTTATAAAATTTTATATTTTTATGCTGAAGACCTGAAATATTTTTGAAAATGGAGAATTTAAATAGTATTAAGGATACCTTGTACACATATCCCACTTCACATTGTCTCGTAGTTGGATATGTATGACTATCTGCATCGATACCTTAATCTTGAAGTGTGCTTACAATGTATGGTGTACTGGAAATAAATTGTTAAACCATTTGCTTCTTTCAGATATTTGCTTTGGAGAAAATGAGAATTTTCTAAAACTGTATTTATCTCTCCCATGGACTATGCTGGCCCCAGTGGCGGTGGGGCAACACCCTCACTAGACAATCCAGAGGTTGCGGGTCTCGATTCCCGCCTAGGTGGTTTTTTTATCCACCTAGGGCTTTGGTTTATGCATTTGTCAAATTGTTATATCACTGTCAAAGTACGATGAAAATGCCAAAGTGCTGTTTTTCGGACTAATGCAAAATAGATAGATAAACCAACTGATCCACTTATAGTATTTGACCAGTAGATGGCGTTCGGGAGCTGTTTTTATCTACTCGATTCCGCCTTTCTCAACTCTCCTGAATACGTCTTTTATGTGTGTTCCCATCCATTTTCTTTACATCAATTTCCGCGTGTAAATATATAAATATATATTCCGAAGAAGACGGAGCTCGAGTCCGTCGAAATTATCAAGATATTATTGTGAGTGTTCTTTTTATGTGTTCTCGTGCTGTGTGTTACTGTCTAAGTTATATATATATATATATATATATATATATATACCTACATACACTTGCATATGCATGTCATATGAATTATGAATGTATAATATGATACTCCCACATGTACATGCATGTGTGTGTACGTACACCGGGACAATTACCATATATACACTGGTCTTATATGTATATATACCTACATACACCTGCATATGCATGTAATATGAATTATGAATGTATAATATGATACTCCCACATGTACATGCATGTGTGTGTACGTACACCGGGACAATTACCACGGAGCGCATCGTGCTGTTTTTATAAACGTCGGGATGGAATCTCACCTTCGCTTCGGTGCCAGCAAACGACAGAAGCGTCCACCTAGAAGCGCGTGCAGGAATGGGGGCGTGACGCGGGCGTGAGCCGTGGACATAAGTCTCGCATTGAAATGCCTCGGGGCGAGCGGCGGCTGGACGCACTGGCGCGATCGTTTCGAGGACGCCGGACGTTCTTTGCCTTCCACTTCCTACCCTCCTCACCGTGCAGAGGATTCCATTAAGAGAGCGTTCAACGGCTCTGCATGTTGATCAGAAAAGACAACTAGAATATATATATTATTTAAGTGACTGAAGTTCGTTAAGAGCTTGAAAATATGGCAAATAACCTTCATTCCCTCTTAATTAAGATTCCGCCGTACTTTCTTCCGGGAAACACATTAAATGTGAGAGCGCAGCGTAAGAGTAAGCGAACGGGATTGAATAAGGGAGTGTTTGCGAAGTCGTAGCGCCGTAGGACTCAGTGAAATTGGTCGCGCAATAAAATGTATTATATATTTCAGTGCAACGACTCTCCTCGTCCGTCCCCGAGAACCTCGTTCCCATTCCGAAAAATGTCAATAGAATGAATATTACGTGGTGTGTTCAGAAAATAATGGGAATTTTTAAATTTCGCGGGTTTGGAGAGTCCGAATGTCAAAATGTTTCTTTATGATGTTGGTATACATACCTCTAAAGTATGATCACATTTTCAGCTGTATTCATTGTTTACTTAGTCTGTGGCAGCCGCTAGGGTCAGACGAGTTTTTATAAACTCGGCGATTTTCGTTTGCTAAAAAAATGCATCCAAGAATTTGTATCAAGCCTTACTTTCGACGTCATATCCATAAAAGTATGTTTGGTCACATGTTATAACACGTTTCAGTAATTCTGAATCGTCGTTGACTTAATTTTGTGACTCCTGAGCAACTTCCATTCGCAGCGTTTCGTACGCAAAACATTCGAAAATATTTCATGGCACAACCACCTTTTTCACCGGAAGGAAAAGCATAAGTGGAAATACAACCCAAAATCCTACCTTACTACAAGTTCCTCTTCATCTCTGTGTACTTCCTTCCTCTCTTCATCCCGTCCAGCATCCCTACCCTGCTCCTGCTCTTTCCTCGTTTGTTTAACACTTTTCACATTCTCCAAAACTTCCCACTGCCGATCAATATGGTTTTAATCCATTTTCCATGCCTCCTTAGGATTTATTCCAACAATCCCCTCTCCTCCCCTTTCATCATACCCAGCACATCCACATTTGAGTTCCTTTCGGTCCATTTCCCCTTCTCCACACCCACATTTAAAACATCTCCGTTCCTGTCATCAATCTCCTCCTAATCAAACCTTCTTCTCCTAACGCAGATCTTCTTCTTCTTATGCTCCTACTAATATGATCAGACAAATTGGCACAAAATGCTGCTGGATTACAACACCGCCCAAGATTTTGGCTTCCTATTTTCTTGTATAATTTATCATTCCTTTATGAACTTTGTTTTATTGGGATGGATTCTCTTTCCACACCCATAACAATGATTTTTCAATGATATCAGCAATGCTCCATGAGTCACCGCACATTTTACACGCATGGCTGTGTCCGTTGATCTCTTTATGAAATCAGTGCGGTATCTACTGGATGAGAATTAATGTGAACAAAAAATGGCCATGAGATTTTCTAGAAAGAAGAGTGATATGTAAAAGTTAAAATAGAATTCCATAGACTAGAACATGTGAAGAACTTACGTGTCTTGTTTGTGTTTCGGAGCAAGATGGTCAAGTAATGGGGACATAAGGAGAAGAATTGCGTTAAGCAAAGAAGCTTTCACACGGAGGAGAGAAACATATGGCAGGGACATTGAGTGAGGATTTTAAGAAAAAGCTCGTTAAAACTTAAAATACGGCGTGTGTTTTTGTGCGGCGCGGAAACATGGTCACAGAAGCAGGAGGATAAACGTAGATTGGAGGTTTATTGAAATGTGGGTGTGGAGAAGAATGGAGAAGGTGAAATGGACGGAAAGGAAAACAAACGAGGAAGTGCTAGGTATATACATTTTTTAGCTTCATCTGGCAAGACGTAACCTAAACTACACTAACTCGTTCTTCTATTCCATACGCCTTCTATATCCTTTCATTCCGAAGGAACTAGCGCCCGAAATTGCGCCGAATCCATAAATCATATTTAAGAAGTTTATAATGATAATAATGTCCCAAATCACTATAAAACGGCTAATTTGCCAATTATATTTAAAAGCGGAGGCAGGGGGAAACAGAGCAATTACAGACATAGTTCCCTCGCATCCATCTTCGGCCAGGTCATCGAGCGTATAACTGTTAGTTCGATAGTGAGACACCTCGATAGTCAAAGGGTTATTGCCATAAAAACCGACACGCATTCCGAAAGGGTAAATCGTGCGAGACACAATTTGCTTTTCTTGTTCATGATATTTTGGGTTTGAGGTAAAATAATGCTCGCATGGACACGTTTTGACACGGGACACCAAATGAGCACCCCAGAGCAATGGATCCGCCGCCGCACAACGAGCACCCCCGCCCCCATTCGTGTTGTCATGGCGAGTGGAGGGTGGCGGGGCGACGGGGCAGCTCATCGCCGGGAGTTTTAGGATGATTTAAATGAATTTTACCGAGTGAATTATCCAGGGGCTCTAAAGGAAGGACATGTGGCAAATTACCCAGTCCCTTTCTCACCCTTTAATTTTCTCTCCCGCCTCCTGATACCCTTTGGTGTCGGTTCGGTTAATACTTCCACGGTTCATTTCCTAAAATGTCTTCCCTGTGTTATCATTTTTAAACCGCCTTGCTTTTCTTTAGTTCTAAATTTAAAATTAAATCTGCATCCGCTCTCTGGAAATTGTGATCTGTTGATACCATCCTCCCTACAATTGCTTGGTGGTATGAGGTCTGTTAAAAAAGTACGCGAACTTTCCTTATTACAAGAAAATACCTTACTTAAAAATTAACAGTCAGGGTTGTCTTCAAATTATGCATTATCCTACCCATTGTACACACTTAGCGGTGTTTTCAATTTTTTGAAACAATTATCCAACGCTCCTTCCTGAATGCTCATTAGCTGCTCCGTCGAAATTTTCTCTATCTCTGGGATTGTGGCAATTTTTTTCCTTTTGAGCAGGGATTTTAGTAAGCGGAATAGGAAAAAGGTCACACTGGGCCTAGTATCTGGTGAGTAGTAGGGTCACCTGGTTCTCTCTCTCTCTCTCTGGCGTCTCGTAGTTCCCAGATAATACTCCGTGTTGAATTTCTGGCCTTCAGTTATGCAATATGCGTCATACACGACCCCTTTGCATCGAAAAAAGTCCCCATCACTTTGACAATCGAGCAAACTTGTCGAGCATTTTGGGGTTGGGGAATGTTTTACTAATCCATCGTGAAGTTATGATCCTGGACAGGAAGGTTTTAAGCTCGATGAAACAGTTCCTGACAGTCTTCGATTCGCGACGTTGTTTTTGGCCTCCTGGCATCAGGCGAGGCACAAATTTGGCGGCGACTCGATGTACCTCAATTTTTCAATCAGGATATCTTGGTACGAACCAATCGAGAGGCCACACTCTCCCGCAAGTTTCCTGATAGTTAAACTTCGATTTTCACGCACAATATCATTCACTTCCTTGATGCCGGGGTCATCAGTCAATGTTGGCGGTTTTCCGGAATGCTCGTCGTCTTCCACTGACTGCCGCCCCTTTTTGAACTGGGTAAGACACTCGTGACACGCGGTGGCGTTTCATAGCATTCTCAACAGAAGCCTTGGTAATCAACTCAAATATTTCCGTGAAGGATTTGCAGAGTGTCGCGCAGAATTTCACAGAAGGTAGTTATTCGAAATTTTTTCGCGAAAACCCTGACCTATTGTTTTTATCAGATAGTTCATCTGTATATCCTTTCCATATCGTCATAACCTATTCTTCCGTGACCGATAATTTATACGTCGCGTCTAGTGTAAACCGAATTTCCTTTTTTACATCTCGGCAGTTCTACCACCTTTCTGCTCAGCGCACCATTTCACCCGACCCCTGAAAGCTCTCCATTACTCGCACTGATCTCTGCACCATGATTGCTTTGTGACATTGGTTCCTCACATAAGAATATTGTTCAACTGTTATTACCTTCTTTTCCTAATTCTATGGACCTTCCATTTCTTTCTTTCTTTTGTGTATCTTCGTCATCGCATCTTCTTTAATCCAGGGATCATCAACCCTTTTTCTAAACAGAGTTCTCCTTGTTTCGCATGCTGATTTCTTTACTTCCTGTTTCGGATACGTCCATCTTTCTTCCACTTCAATAGTCCCAGTATTCTCACCCAGAATTATATTAACTGCCTCCGGATAATTCCTTTCTTTTCGCCTCTGTTTAATCTTCCAAATTCCATTTTCTTATACTCCTTCCCTTTCTCACCTCTTAAAATCAATGTTTAACCTCATGAACTCTAAATTGTGTCCGAATCCGCATCTGCTTTTGTGATTTGACAACGCTATTCCTAAATTTTTCCCAACTATAATTTAATCTGACTGATATCTCCCTTTATCTCACGGTATTTTCCATGTGTACCTAGGCCCACAGTAATTTTTAAACCACATATTAGTCGTAATGCTGATTATAATTAATATCACAATTAGTTGTATAAATATTATAATAATTCTTCTGCAAAACATTTTAGTTTTTCCCACCGCGACCATTCCTTTCACTTAAACCGTGCCTCACTCCCGTCTCTCCATCCGCCTGCCATTGCATTCCAATCCACTTGCACTAGCAAGTTTGTCTTTCCGATACATGCGAAATCATTACGTCGAACCGATAGTATACAATACTGCTTCCTCTCTCTGTCCACTTGTCGGCATGCAGACATAGATCACAAAGAGTTTTAACGGGCCTGTCCTTTGTTTCTATACCAGTGGTATTTCATCATTCCCCTCGTCCACGTTCACCACCCTTCTCCCCTGTTTTCCTAGCCAGTGTTTTCCAGGTTGCCCCAAACTCATTCTCCACCCCTTCACTATGCATCAACCAGCGACTATCTCCCCAATAATCTCCACTGCCTTTCCATCTCGCCTCGTATAGACCTAACATATCTTTATTTCCTCTCTCCATCTCTCGCTCGATATTCTCTAATTCCAACGTCCTCAGCCTCGTTCTAACATTCCAAGACCTTTTTTACGGTGGCCCTCCCCTCCCGCCTCTCATTGTCTACCGCCATTCCCTCAGTTATGGAAGGTTTTTCAGTGAACATGATCGCGACGGTTCCACCTTCTCCACTGCCAAGCATGGAAATTGGCCCGTGGCTCAGGTCCCGCATTTTCCATGACTCATTCATGTGTATCATGAATGCATGATCATGCTTCACTCAATAGTTTTTGTTCACATGACAGCATCACTTGTAAAGGATGCAAAGGCTCTCTGGCCCCTCTGGCCCGAAGATACTCGGACGACCTTTCACCTGGCTCCTACCCTTCGACCTAACTGGTATGGGCGACCCTACCGGGAGCAATTATTATTACTCCAGCCAGTGCAGCTCCAGAGGTCATCGGGACGCCCAAGCCCTTCCACAATGTCAACTTTATCGCCCTTGGGAATATGACATAATATTATAATCAACGATATGACCCAGGTTACGCACACGAAGGAAACAGATGCATACTTGATTCTTCATGGCAGCGTATGCTCGATATTTTTTTTGATAAAACGATGTGGAAAAAGCAGGTGCTCATCACATATCAATCATTGACTCTGAGCGAAACTTCAATGACGGGTGATTTTCGCGGAATGGAGAGCCTAATAAACTCTTAGGTCATCCATGAACCCTCCTCTTGAAATTATTCCTGCTTGGGTTAGTTCAACTAGCTGAAGATTTCTTTTACGAACGAAGGAAAGAGGCGGGAAATCCAAATTTCATAGGGAGGAATGATAAAAAATTCAAGGTAAAATGCCGGGCAAAAAGAAAAAAAATTGTAATTTCTTAATAAAAAAATTGTTGCTTGGAACAGTTTGCCTGAAAAACTACTCGAGCCATTTCCTAACAGAGTAAATACTTCTATGAAAATATGGAAATGATTTATATAATAATAATATGATTGATGCGTTGAGTAAAATTGTATATCACAACTTAATTTTGATTTTGTTTCTTGTCGATTGGGAAACTGATGTTAATGAGATGGATGTTCTTTTTTTGTCGAATAGATTGGTGTTTGGAAGTTTTCCTTAATTTTATTTTTTCTGACTGAATTTATTTATTATCTTTTGTGATATTGATTGGATTTGAGATGTTATGTTATTTTTTTCCAGGGCAAGTTTGACGGTAATACTTGGGAGTTGTGTGCTACCTGTCATTATCTATTAGCACAATTGAGTTTTAATACTAATAATAATAATAATTGTGGTGGAAATTATGAGAATACGAACTGTTCTATCCTCAGAAACTATCGACGAGACATCGATTCCGCGAAGTGTGGAGGTCGACGCCTTCGGTTTTTCCACATGCCCTCTCGATCGATCGGGTGAAGTAAGCAGAGCCGGCGGAGAGGAAGTGTTCGGGCGACCGCGTGACTGTCTGATGGCGGCAAGACTGATTAATTGTGCCTCTGGGAACAAGGCCGATAAAACTCGTTGAGCAAAATGAACGACTTTATAGCTGCAAGAGGGAAAGTGGATTCTTTAACAGGCATTCAATTGTGCTCTTGATTTCAGTGTGGAATGGATAAAAAAGTAATGCAGCTTGGAGATCAATTGCCGTACGCATGAACAGCAAGTCGTTAAAACTCTTATTCCTGCCATTGAATGACTCATTTATTACTCAGCGTTCTGCTTATCTCGAATCAATGGGTGTTGGCAATGACTGGCTTAAGAACTAATGCGGTTAGCCGGAGATTACTTAAAAGTATTCCAATGAAGACCATTATTAATGCATAAGTTACTTTAACGCTCACCAATCTTTAAGTTGAATACTACCCTGATTGTTCTCCAATCTGCACCGGGTAATATCAGCGTTATACCCGAGGAAATTCTCCGATTGGTTCAGCGCTTGAATTTAATGGACTCCACGGCATGGATTTGCCTTCTTGCCTATTGGTTCTGAGCCCTAGGAAAAAGTTGACGGCTGAGATTCCATCGATTGCAATGAATTGTCGCCGAGTGCGATGAGTGGAGTGGTCACAGCAAATGACCATTCAATGACGGTAACCATGACCTCCATCGGATTGCCATACAAAGGGAAACGCCACACCTTACTTGGGCTATCAAAAAATGTTGGCCTTATGAAAAGGGGAAAGGCTCGAGGGTCCGCAGAAGTGTTAAATTCAATGGTTTCGGCAGGGCCTCTACTTGTGGGCCCTGTCACCTCTAACGAGTGCCCACCATGACTTGTAATCCACCAAGATGGAAAAATGTAATGTCACGTGAAGGGCGACGATCGCAATTGCGGTTACCTAAGTGAAAACACCACTCAAGTCATGAAAACGATACCGTCATGGCGAACGACAGCGCAATTAAAGGAAATCTGCCGACGTAGTCGATGCTGCCCGATCTTCAGTCTGGGAGAAGTTCTGGCGAAAGTAAACGGAGACACGGTCCTCTAGAAATCAGTAGAACACAAACAAACAAACACAATGTTTAAAGTCTTGAGCTTATTTAAAGGAGAAATGCATTTCATAAGAAAAGTTGCGAGCTGTCATTTACAAAGCATTAAGTATAATGCAATGCAAGTTTCATCTTCTGAACATATTAAGATACACACCTAAGGTTGCCATTTACATTGGAATAAATAATATTTCAGGATTATTAACAGTTAAAATGATTATCTGGGTGAATTTAAAGACTTTTTCAGTAGACTGAATGTGATTTTAATTGCATTCCTAATACTTGTACATAGAGATGAAGAGAGACCTGATGTATAGAGTAGGTTGCTGGATTGGGTTTTGCTTGGAGTTACAAAATACTTATTTGATAGTTTTGTCCATCCAAAAACCTACCTTAACCGGTAGATTACCTAATAATAATACTTGTATACCAACAGAAATCAATAATCGCTAGAGGTGACCCGGCACGAATCGTGTTTGATCAAAAGTGCTAGCTAGTTACCGGGAATTTCAACCGATTACAATTAAGAAAATACCCGTCTTGAATTAGTTCATCAAATAAGAATGAGAATATTACCAGTTTACATAAATATGATTTATGTAAACATTATCATGGCTGGTAACCAACCACTCCCTGCCACACGTCCTTGGGACGGCTAGTGACGGGTATTGCGTACATGTAGGTGAATTATCTGCGGTGACGCACCTCAAACAAACAAACATACAAAATGTGTTCAATAAATAATGAATAAGAAGACTACATTCTACAAAATGAAGTTTTTATGGCCTCAGTTCGCGTACGTATTGGACAAGCCCGTATATATTTTTATTTGTATAATTTACAGTGCAAAAATTAATTATCAGCTGAAATTTTACGTCACTTTGATAGCATAATGTGAAAGTTTGATTAATTCCACATTTGCGTCAGCAGCAGTCGTTGCAATTTGAAACATTTTCAGTGAGCCCGCGGCAATGAGAGAGGCAACACGCGTCCTTGCGTTGCAATTTGGCTTTTGATGTACTGAATATTCTCCATAGCCAAATCAATCCCATAATGCCGCACTTAAAAGCAACGGGCTGGATGGTGCACCCCATGCATAATGCACGGATGCACGTCAATGGTGAATTTATCGCGAATATCAATGTGAAATTTGTGTCTTATCCTCTATTTAATCCAGACCGCACCCCAAATAACTTTTTCCCGTTCCCTGAGGGAATACCTTCGAGGAAAGCGTTTATCATCATCTGAAGCAGCGATGAAGACTGTCGAGTCGATTTTGAAGGGCCTATCGAAGAATGGCTTACAGCATGCCCTTGAAGGGCAGAAAGAAAGGTGGACAAATGCATTGTATCCGATAGGGATATCATTATAAGAACGAACGTAATTTGCGAGGATGATCACAGGTACTTTGTTAACAAAGTTTCATTATTCTTGACTTAACTGCCCTCGATTTAAGTGGAAAATTACAGTGCGTTAGCTTATCGACACGCCCGACGCGTTGGAAACTAATATACGTGTTTGCATAGCCGGATCCAGTAACGTGGCCGCGTTTGAACCAAAGGAAAACTTGAGTCCAACGCTCACGAATTAATATAATCAATCCCTTTGTCCCGTTGAGGAGGGAACGCCCACCAACTCAGATCTTCGATGAAAGCACTGAGTGTGCGAATAGCTGACGGTGTTTGCCTGCACGAAACCGACGCGGGTAATAATCTAACGTAATAAAGATGGCACACGTCCACTTTTAGGTTTCTGGAGAGTTCTAATAAGTCAATTTAAGTAATTAAGAGGATTTTGAGTTTAATTGCGCTTTTTAAACATTCGTCATAGCGGTGAGTCTTGTATGGGATTTTGGAGTTGTAATGCACCTTCGCACTTTCGTAAGCTGCATATATGAAACAACTGGCTTTTAGTGGCCCTTTTGCGCACATTTCTCTAATTTTCATTTTGATTACTATCCCATCTAAGGTATAATTAGCTTTGATGGGATAGTATACAAAAAAACTCTTAATTGCCCTCATCTTTTAAAGTACTTGGACTTAATTATGGGCAACTGTACGGGAGACTTTGCATTTCATTTGCATTTTATTGGCTACGCAATTTGAAAGTAAATTTCATTACTCACTCTGAAAGTTATCACAAAAATGTATACGTTACGTATGAAACGTTGCTGAATGACTCTCTCCCTCTCTCTCAATGACTCTCTTCCTCTCCCACATCCACCCTTATAACTTAGCCCTCCCACATGGTGTCTGCACCCCCTTGCCACTCAGCCTTTTGGTGGATCGCGGGGTGTATATGTAGGTGTAGATTCCTATGCCCCATTCCTGAAACATCCCGAACACTCCTATCTACGTGCGCTCAACATTATCCACTAGCCCGAAACACTTGAGTTTCCCAGTCATACGATACTAAACTCCATCAAAGTTTCGTGAATATTTCAATAATTCCAATAATTTCTTAAAAAATTAAATAAATGGCGCTCGTAGTATTGGAAAAGTTATGCTTTTAGTTTGCCTCATGTCTCACTAGGCTGCTGTTAAAAATTCAGCTGTATCCATAGCTTAGTTTCATTGTCATGGTCGATTGAAGCAACACACTTTTGTTTATTTACTATAAATATGAAAACAGATTCGTGGGGTGATTAAACACTTATATTTAAAGGGTTTAACGCCAAAACAGATCAAAGCCGAGTTGCATGAAGGTCATGGAACATCTGTTCCTGTGTTTGCGACAGTTTATAATTGGGTAAATGAGTTTAAAGGTGGCCGTGTGTCCACATATGATGAACACCGTTCGGAACGTCCAGTGGAAGCGACTTCCTTCGAAATGATTGAAACAATCCGCGAAATGGTTTTGAATGATCGACCAATCAAAGTTGGCGGGAAATAGTTGACCACAGTCATATCATAAGGCACAGTGATTTTAATTTTTCGCGTAAAATCAAAGAAAGAAATCTCGGCCAGATGGGTGCCGCGTTGAAGATGCAAATTGGGTGCTTCAGAAATTACGAACCGTCGTCCAGCCTCCGAGAATAAGCTCGAGAAGGACAGCAGCAGTGACTGTGCACCGAGGAGACAGCACAGAGCGAGGAAAGGACGCCCACGAGCAGATGGAAACTGCCATCCGTGAAAGAGACGAAAATAGCGCACTGTGTAACGACTTTGTTTTTGAAAACCTATCATCATCCCCAGAGACCCCAAAGCATCCTCCAAGCCGAAATACCGTTGCCTTACCCCCTCGTCCGACCCCTCACCGAGAGCTCCCTTTCGGACCACCCCCTCCACACCACCTCTAGGCACCCTATTCAGGTGGGTGGACCCAACCCGCCCCTTCCTTCCATCCTCCCCCGATTTTAAATCTTTCTTCTGAATTTCTGATTTTTTTAGTAATCAAATTAATTTTAACTTGCACCATTCTGTGGCCAATAAGTCCTCCAAGTGTTGTTGTATTTAGTACGTTTTCGGATAAATTTGGGGCCATTAAGTCTACTAATAAATATTATTTCCTCTGTTGAATGTTGGTACTAATTTGTTTAACGAATGTGATGTGAAAACACGAAGCAGTGACTCGCATGAGTCCTTGTCCTTACCTCCTGCTATGAAACTATAGTTTTTCCAGTCCATGGATTGAAAAATGAAATCCTCCTCAATTATAATTCACCTATTGTGCAAATGGGAATTCAAACTAGCGATCTCTCTTTTTATTTCTAAAATTGATGTTTCTCCGTCATCAGGAGGTCTGTAGTAAGCGCAAATGTAGACTCTTCTCGACCTGGGGTTTTCTATGTAATACCAAACACTTTCTCTGTCACTATTAGAGAAATAATCACTTCTGCTTTCGTGAATATCCTCAACAGCTATAAACACTCATCCTCCAATCCTATTTTCTCTGTCCCTTCTGTACATTTTCCAGCCTTTTGGACTGCCTTTCGTCTGACTCCTACCCTTCGACGTGGGTGGCTTTATATAGTAAAACTTCCTTACTCCTGACGGCATAGGTCCCCATCCCAGAGGAGGGGTTGTGCTATAGCATCATGTGCAATACGACCGTTGGAAACTATAAACGGTATTTTTCAACAACTGCAACTCACTTGAATATTCTGCAGCAGCAACACGCGTTGCACCAAATGTGAAAATTAGTTCTTTTAAAAAGTTTTGAAATCCATATTTTCCACTGCGTCCTGCCTAATGCCAATAAATGTGCACAGGATATGCTAACTTGAACGAGAGAAAAATATTGCTCTGTTTAGTGAGTAAATCGAACCTATACCTATATTCATTCATTTACCATTACCACGATGGAAAAGGAAGAGGAGAGATTGAGTGGGGGAGTTTCCCTGTGAATGAGTTTGAAATCAAGGGAGGGTAAAGTACATAGTTACATCTAATGCAATAGAAGAACTTGTCATATAGAAAAACGAAATTGGGGAGTAATTTCTGAAACACTCCATTCTTTAATCTCTTTAAACGAGAGCAGTTACATTCCTATGCTGAGAGACAGTTTATGTCATGCACTATGTCAGCGGGTCCACTATTTGACTTCGGCGGTGTCTTCCTCGAACACACGGTATATTTAATTTGAATAATTAAAAACTCCGTTAATATCACCTTTTCTTAGTCGGCTTCAGTAAAGTCTAATACACAATTTATTAAATAACGCTACCCTACACAGTTGGGTGGGAAGAAATCTCGGTAAGATGGGTTGCTCTCAGTGGAGAATACGTAAACGAATTCGTGTGGTCAGTTCGGAAGATGGTTTGACGCTTTTTCGACGAATTTCTGACGAGTTTCTTCGTCAATACATGACTGTGGACGAAAAATGGATTTGATACTGCAATCCAGAGACAAAAGAGCAGCAGTCAAAACTGTGGGTTTTTAAAGGCGATCCAGCTCCGAAGAAGGCGAAGACGGTGAAATCGGCCGACAAGGTGTTGGCCACGGTTTTACGGGGATACACGCGAAAACATACACATTGATTATTTGCAGAAAAACAAGTGATAAATGAGCAGTATTATGCGTAAAATTCTCTTCTATAAAATAAAAGGTACGGGTGCACACCTACGAAGTTTCGATGGCGAAAATGGTGGCATTAAATCTCGAATTATTACAACATCCACCGCATTCACCTGATTTGGCCCTAATTCACTTTTATGATTCCCATACTTGAAAAAATGTCTCTGCGGAAAACGTCTCACGTCGTCGCCAACAAAAATGCCCATTTTGAGGACCTCCGAACTCCTAGTTTTCTTCATCTCATCCACTTCTACATGACACCCCGCAAGCGCGCGTGGCTGGGAATGTCGTCACCAGTCATGCATTCAAAATACAATATCTTTGGTCGGTTTGAAAAAGTTGGAGATCTGCTGGGAAAGTGCGGCGAGCTGAAAGGAGATTAAGTTTTAAACTAAAAAATATATCCACCCATAATGATTTGCTTATTATTTTCTCCTAAGGACTTAATGAACGATTCACGTAACTATCTTTCCATTAACTCCCGATATCCTTCCTTTCCACGTCGCATGCCACTAAAATTCTATATTTTTTCACTCCAGCTTTCTAATTTATCATATTCCTGTGTCCTCAAATTCGTCGTAAAATTCCGAGTCCCACATGCTATTTGCTTGGTCCTTTTCTGTTATTTTTCTGTCGACTACGCTTTACCAAGATTTCTGGAGATGACGTTTGAAAAAGACATGTCTCTCCCCCTACCGGTTATAACTACGGTCCGGGAGGCTGGGTTCCGTAGTTATTAGGAATACCCAATTGATATATTTGCACACTACTATTAGGGTGAGGGATGAATAACTGCCTTCTAAATATCGTTTGCTGTGATATAATCGCTAGCAGATAGCCAGGCTCGGTTTGTTTGATAGGTAATGACAGAGCTCACTTAGTAGTAAGCACAACGGCAAATACATTCTGGTGCTGGGCCATTTTCTTTCCCTCTGTCGCCAATGGATTTCCAGGAATATCTGGCACCCAGAAAATGGCACAGCTGGTGTGAAGCTAATGGCGCCCGGACGCTACCCGGAATTGAATCGTCCCGGGCCCACCGCTCAATACCTCAGCGCTCTACCCACTGGATTACCAAGTTCATTGCATGTGGGTACACGAGGGTAGGCTGAAAACTAATGCACACATGCCTGTAGACCACAAACGAAATGACCTTCAGAAGCACTTCTGGTGGCACGTGGAAGTAACATTCCCCCTCAACACGCATGCGCACGTTTGAGGTCGTTTCATTTATCCAGTGTATTTTGAGAGGCGGAAGCATGGAGACGTGCTCTAGTGCTGTTATGTCAACGCGAGTGAAACAGAGCGCTGTTATTGACAGCTGCCTTCACCTCATCGTCCGAGGCGTAATGATTACCCTTGAGGTGTCTCTTGAGTTGAGGTAAAAAATAAAAATCGCATTGCACAAGATCGGGGGAATAAGGTGGGTTTTGTTCGTTCTCGTCTGTGAAACGGTGTGGAACCCATCGGGCACAGATTTTATGGTATCCCAATTGTTCAATAATGAAGCCGACACGTTCCTTGGATATCCTAAAATGGTTTGCGATATTCTTTTAAGTGATTCGCCGGTCATTTTGAATCAAATCTTCGACGAGTTTACGATGTTTATCGTCTGTGGCAGTGATCGGACGTGGCGCTGCGTGTTTCATCAACAATTATGGCTTTTCCAGGCTCGCAACCACGAAATTTTACTACCCATCAATCAACAGTAGGCCTATCAACAGCATGGTCACCATAAACAGCTTTTAAACGACAATTAATCTCAGTGGAAGTCACTTTTTCAGCAGTTAAAAATTCGATAACAGCACGCTTTTTAACTCACGTAGATCATAGCACTAGAACACGTCTCCATACTTCCGCTTCTCAAAATACACTGGATGAATGTAACGACCTCGAAGCTGCGCATGCGTGTTGAGGGGGAATGTTACTTCCAAACGCCACAAGGGGTGCTTCTCAAGGTCATTTTGTTTGTGGTCTACTGCCACTTTGAAGTTTTCACACATGTAGCCATTCTTGTCAACCGTGGTGTGAGAAACGGTTATGGAATCATCAATGCTATTATTCAGGCATCTGATGACGCCAATTAGCAGTCCGAAACGAAACCCATCTCAACGGAATATGTAACAAACATGAAGGAATGCCTGTCAGATGCGTATGATTCTGATGGAACACGGCCGGGAGAGCAAGGGCGCATAATTATCTCAACGGGCGAATTCTGTGGCAATTATCTCCGCCGAGCACACGATTTGAATTAAGAAAAAGTAAGAAAAATCTGTCGAGAGCATGGTAAGATAGGGTAATTTTAGGGCCAGGATATTCAGCAGTTTTAAGCCAGAAAGTAGTTTTATCCATTTGAATGGATAGAATTATGCTTGAATAAATAGTAACTAATGAATAAAACGATGCTTCCAGCAGTATATGAGATACTTATTTCGACGGATCACGCCGAGATGCCGAAAAACCTCTATTCTTCAAAATCTAACCTGCAGGTAAGGCGGGCATAGACGCCGTTCGGGCGAAGGGAATGGATGACTGCAACCGCTTCGCACGTTAGCTCGACGAGAAATCCCAAATCTTGGGCGCTGTTGTATTTTGAAAGCGACTAAAGAGAAAATAACGTTTTCTAGACCTCTCTTCGACCCACCCGTCCACTCCCAACTGGAAAAACTGTTGGCGTTTCTCCATAAGAAGCGCACAGAGCTAATATTTATAATTTTTTGCATCCGTAGAAGAGTTCTTGGGCAGTTCTAAGAGGAAATGACGCATGAAATACTATTCCGTTCTAAATTACGCCAATGTACATGATACCACAAAAGGACAGCAAATTCCACGGGCACTTGATGTGCGTAATTTTATGAAAAAATATAAAAACAGTTGCTTCCTTTAGGGGAAGATCTTAAATGCCTTAAAACTTAATTGTTGGTTGACAATAAAATTGTTCCTAGGCGAGGGTTGGTCCCACATTCTCGCTGTCAGTCGTGGTGATTTCCCGCCTGGTTGGAGGGACTCCTGCCTCATCGGATGAATAGTAACGACCCGTCTTGAGTGGAGAAGGGAGAGGTTTGAAGGTTGAAAAGAAAATGGTACATACGTGACATGAAAGGGAATTGGCTGCAACTGTTTGAATCTGTGACAGACATGAATGAGCAATCGCGTTTAAGTAGAAGAGGTGGAAAAACGTATTCTGCTCCTTGCAAAGGCAGTACATACATTTAGTCGATACCCTGTATGTTTTTAATTTAATAGATCCATCTTTTCAACAGTTCTCCAGCATGATTTGAGTAAACCAGATATAAAAACCTCCTAAGCAACATCAACAGTGTGTTGGTCCAGACCTGACACATCACAAGGAACCAAAAAGCCTAAAAAGAGAAACTCTCATGGAAGTGTTATTTTCGGGAACCACCACGCCTTCACCTCACGTCCGGCCCATCTTCCGCCCAAAAAGTTGGCGAATATTCAACGTGAATAATCGTGCAGATATCATAAAAAACTAATTGTACTGGGACATATCGATACAACGTAGCTCCACCTTTCTTAGGAAATTCACTCATTGTGTTATTTTTATTGCCTTGCATTTTTTTGTAACCAATCTCACGTAACAAAATAGAAAATTAGTTTTGCCTAAACTTTTTCATATTATTTTTCCCGCCACACCCCCTAGCGACGGCTTTCGGGGTATCATGAAGATGTATAGAACTGCTTTACCCTGGCAGAAATGACAGTCCTCACGGAATCAGGAGGTGGCATTGAGATGAGAACCGGGAGTGGGCACGCATTTGACTGCAAGGGACTCTTGAATGCGCCCCAACCCCCCTGCGAGCTGACCTGACATTCGCCGATGGCCACCATCTGGTTCAGTCCACGTGGATTCGTCTCCAGTTCTTCAGTTCGGTTGCCGTGCCTCATTGCGCCGTTTCTCCTCCACGTTGGGCTGAGTTTACGGAGCCCCATGACCTCGGCGTTCGGACCATTTTAAAATCACAACCACGCGCTGCAGTGAGTTACGCGCGGATCGCTATCGTACGTGCGCGAGGCGATCTGCACGCGCCTCACGACAGGTGGAGGTTCGCCTCTCGGCACCCGCCGGTTGCCCCTCTGGGAGGAAGCGCTCTGCTGCGATCGAGGGGGCGAGGCAAAAACCCGTTGCGTTGTTGCCCACTCCTACGGGGGGTCACGACCCCGCTTGAAGGGCGGTGACGGAAAGAGGAGCCACCGCCACACACTCGGAGAGACCCACTTTCCCTGGCGGGTGAGGGAAGTCGTCGACGAGGGGCCGATGCATCGATCGGCACCACGTCGATGTGCCTCGTTCGAAGCAACTGAGCAGATGGGATTATTTTCAGTAGCCTACGTACCGTGGCTAAATATACTCGATGTCGTCGATTTTATTTGATACATTCAATATCGTCGATGTTGCTCGATATATCCGATACTTATTGTCACCTCGATATTTCGTTTGTGTCCACGTTAGATGGAGGAGAGCAGGTGTCCCTTGTGAGCAAGGAGGTCGGGCTTTCTCGGGCATGTGGTGGACGTGATTGGGGGCGCGGGCGGTTGGGTCGGCCGGTCGGCCCGCCCTGCCCGGGGCCGCTCTCGCCCCGACGGAAGCAAGGGACCAAGACCGAGTGACAAATGCATTCGACCGACCTTTGACCGAACGTCGCGTCGCCCGCAGATATTACTTCATTCAGTTACGTATCTCATCAAACTTTTCTCTCGGCATGCTGTAAAAGTACTCCCAAGGAATCCTTTCTCCTTTGCACACACGTACAATTCGTGGCGGTGTGCGCGTCCAACGGGAGGGACGACCATTCGAATCCAAAACTAAAATGTTACCCGATGCCCCTGCATGCGATTAAAACGTTTTTATTTCTCGTCGAAGAATTGAGAAAATGGAGAATTGTATAAAAATAATGAATCATCAAGTTGTGATTTCAAAACACGGGCCCCTGTTAATTTTAAAATCGAGTCCCCGTGCATGATTTTCACACGTCGTCACAGCAGTAATGCGATGCTTGGTGCGGATGAAATCCTTTGGAAAGCTACGAGAGCGCGTCCGTCTCTCGAAGCCATTCTCGTGCGTTTGAATAAAATGGTTTTCATTCATTTATACATCAGCCAATTTAACATTCTATTTCAGTGGAAAGAAAAATCCTGCGGGCGGAGTACTGAGCTTTTTGACTGGAGAGCCCGGGTTCGATACCGAGTGGCGACTCTGATGACACGCTTAATTCAGTAAGTACTGGGACTTTTTGAATGGGATATTATTTTTGGGATTCGCAAGGTATAATTTATATCGACTACCTTGAAAAGGGGAAATCGATCATCAAGACGATGCACAACAGTGCCACAAGTCAATGAAAACAATGCCCAAATTGAACGAGTTGGGGCTTCAATCTGCTTCCCCACCACTCATCATAAGTACTCTCCAGATCTAGTAGCGACTACTGGCTGTTTGCTGATCTCAAAAGATGCTCCAGGGAAGAAGATTTGGTTCGAACGAGGAGGAAGTCATCGCTGATCAACTGAAGCTTATATTTTGAGGACAAGGACAACAAGCATGGTATCGAAAATTTAGAAAAGCGTTGGAATGATTGGATAGCTCTTAAAGGTGTTTACGTTGATAAATAAAAATTAATTTTGCGAAACAAATATCGTTTTCTTAGTTAGTCCCGGGACTTATTGTACAATGGGTTATATCACCCAGGTGACTTTTCGGGAACTAGAAGACCTTGGAAAACCAGAGATGGCAGAGGGAAAGAAACTGATCCTCTTGTCACCATGTTAATGCGTACATTTCAATCGCTGTATAGGACTCACTATTAGGTGAGCTCCACCCTAACCCATTCAAATACGGACTGAGTATTTCAGGTCTTTGAACCATTTGGTCACCGCTATTCCATCTAAAAACGTCCGATCATACTCCCAGTGATGGATTTCTTATTGGCTAGGGAGTGCCGATGGACAGCCTAGTTTGGGGATAAGGGTTCGATAGAAGGTTTCATATGAATTTCCCCGGGAACAGAATCGGTGGGGTGTAGAATGCGCGAATATTCCAGATCCCGATTGACTTCATCCGGTGTCATTCCGGCCCATTCCACGTGAAGTGCACATCGTCTTTCCCTCTAAGAATACACCAATGCTTGCGCACCTTTGGTTTCCCATCTCTAGTTTCTTCTGTTCTCTCAAAAAAAAACAATTCACTCCCAACTAACTCTGACACTCCCAACACTCTAACTAACAACTTCCAATTCTGATATTGCCCCCGCCAACCAGAAAGAGGCGTTTGGAGATAAAGAACACTAATTAAAGGTGAGAAATAGAACGGATCTGACCTTGTTAGTGAGAGGGCATCGACCAAGTAGAACGTCGTTGTTTCAAATGCTCACTCGAATCCGGAGGCAAGACAGAACTTTTTGCACCCTGAAACTCCTGACATCTACAGAATGAACGAAACCCGTAATTGATTGGCAGATTGGGCCACTCTGCTGATGATGAACAAAGATAATAGTCTCCTGAATTTAAGATAGCATTTCTCTCTTACGTTCAGTTCGCGAAAAATTAAAATACGCTGGAATCGTCAAAATGGGTATCAGCAATGTTCGATGCATAAATGCGTTCGCCAGTTCTTTAAACAGCACTTCCCTAATAAACTTTTACAAATTACGAAAATGATACTGGTTGCCTGAAACACTGTTGCAAGTACGTGGACTATGACGCAGGAATGTACTTCCCACGGCGCCAAGGTTTCTCCTCAATAAAAAAAAAGGAAATCGTTTTGAACGAACAGAATGTCTCATTACTACGTCTAATGGAGAGCTTGTTTGGGAGACAATGGAAACTGGGATTCGCCGACCCGGGAGGGAGTTCGGAACGGGACCCCCGGCGGGACACTCGAGTAAGTTCTGAAGACTCCTCCCTCCCCTCCGCTGTTCCTTAGACACCCAAAACAAGTGTAGAGGTGTGGGGTGACGCATATGAGGGGGGGGAGGGTTCCCAAATGCTGTGGGACGATTGCTATGCGAAGCGCGCCGCCAGATTTCTACTCCTTTGCATCCTGGCGCGACGGCAGGGAAGTTCGGCGAATGGGAGCGCGTTCGGCGAAGGCGGCCGGAGCGCCCGCGACGGAAACACTAAATCGCAGCGGCGATCGCATCTCGTGGAGCGGCGGAGCGAAAAATTAGAAAGTCTCACGGTTAGGTGCGCGGGTTCACTCTCGCTTCTGCGCGCGGGAACGGGGGTCGCAGATCGCGCATACGCGTACTCTGATTGAAATGAAGTCGGCAGCACACACACGGGGCTCCTCCATTCCCGATATTAAAGACTCGTCGACGGGATAGGAAAGTGAAAGTCGCGGGGAACAATGGAGAGCTGCTAATTTCAATTACGTGTGAAAGCGGGAGAGGTCCCGTCGGTCGGGTCGAGGCGCGTGGGTAACGGGAGTGCGAAATTCTCACACGGTCAGCGTATTACACCAGGAGGGGGCGAAGGGCCCGCGCGCGAGGAACTCACCCCCCGTGCCTGGAGGGGACACGGGGGGCGAGTGAAGAGTAAACGCTGCTTCTTGAACGAAGACCATCCTGGAGCGACAGTGACGCCACAGCGTCATGAAATACATCTGACATCATTTCATTATGTAATATTCAAGATGTACGTATTTGCGGAGGGAAATTATGAGCAAAGTTTTGATGAAATGTTTTCCTGGATTACTTGAAAGAGTATGTGGAAAACCAAATTTATTGCATATCAAGACGTACCATTATAAATGCACCGTGTTTAATAATCACGCTTGTGCGATATTCAAAGGAAAGTCGACATCCTTTCTCACTGATGTTAATTAGTTTTCTATTTATTTTGCGTGATTTTAACAAATTCTAAAATTTCACTCCTGTATCAGATCGAAACATGAAAAAGTAAGCTATGGACCTTAATTTAAACATGTCAAATTGGGAAAAAATTCGAAAAACATTAAAGAGTAATGGTTGACTATAATATTCTGAATAAAAAGGATACCAAGATAAAAAATCACCTACTTCATATCCGCCCCCACGATGCTGCTTCGGACCCTCTTGCTGTACGCTAAAAAACTAATGCCATCAAAATTGTCTTATGTGCATGCATGGCTGGTGTCCTAACACCCCCCGCCACACGCTCTCGCGGCGGCTTGCGGGATATTTTTTAGTTACGTAGATGAAGAAAATGTTCAGGCGTATTGGCCATCGTTTGAAACATGCATGCATAACAATTTATAAATTCAACATGAAATAACAACGAAGCATTTAGGATTTTGATAGTTTGGAAAAATATTACATATGGTAAATCAATTGACCCGAGGCAAATATAGGAAGGTGGCATAAATGATACACCTCGGACACCTGCGCCCTTTCCCGCCCCCTCGCCCCACCCTTCCGCCTCCCCCACGCCCCTTCCGTCCGCTCCTCCAACGACTCCACACTCGCATCGTCCGCCGCCACCCCCGGCCTGCCGCCCTCCGCATCCATATCCGGAGCGCCCCGAATCGATGCCCATTCCATCGCCTCGAAGGTCATACGACCGAAGCACACCCTGCGTCGAGACTCATCTAATCTCGCCAATAAATTTTGAGTTTTGTAATTACTGTCATTAGTACTCCCTTCCAACATGTAGTTATTTTTCTTCCGTCTAATGCAACTGTGGGAGACCTTATCGCACGTGTTTTTCATAAGGCCGACCCATCGGGTCTCATTGCCTCTGTGAATAAATCTAAAGCCCGGCATTTCTTACTCAGTAATACTATAATTATTTATTGAAATTTATTTCACATTTGTGAAAGTTTCATCATTTAAATATACGTATAGGTTTCAAGAGATAATCGGCAATGTCGAAGTATCGATATTCTTTTATATCATTCCTAAGGAAGGTCTCATACTTTTTACAAAAACTACAATAATAATTCTGATCCTTGAAGGGCAGGATTCTGTAAATATGCACCGAAAAAAGGAAAGCATAATTCCTACTAATACCATAAGAAATAGTATGTACCGTTAATGAAAGCGGTCTCAGAAATATTTTTAGCTTAATAAAGAAAAATTAGCCTTGAACTGTAACGTTCATGAATGACGTAATTTAAATGTATGATTCAGTAGGCATGCACAACGAGCACTTACTTATGTTCAGTGATACACGAAAATGTGGTAATTTTTATTGGTAAAGTGAAGTAGGCATTAAAAGTAGTTGAAGCGATATCAAAAGATAGAAATAACTATTTAAGTGGCAACAGTTCATTTTCGATGACTAGGTGCACGTATCTCCTCGTTGTGAAAAATAAAACCAGAGTAACCGACACGACACTCATGGCGTAAATAAATAAGTCAGCCTTTCACTCTCGACGGCTAGAGTGATATGTCGATTTCCCTCCTGACATCTTTTCATCCGTTTGGAAAAAGATAATCATTAAAAATTACGATTCTTCCTAAAACGAAATCTTTGAGCGGGAAGGGGGAGGGTTGGAGGCGGCGCTGCCGGGTGGGGAGGCGGAGAGCCAGGGGAACAAGGTACGCACTCGCTGCGCCTCTATGTCTGCTTGAGAAAGTTAGCACCTTGCGTCGAAAGCTGAACATTCCCTGGCAACAGAACGCTCCCTCCGCGGAAGGAAGACGCACTTGTCCTTCGAGTTATGTCCAGGTCGAAGTGATTTTTCCCCCTTCGAGCGGTATGGCCTAGACTCAGAGCCCTGCCCCACCGGTCCTCCGAGAAACCCCCCAGGCACCGTCCCCAGCGAGGGGGGATCCACTTCGACCGATTGACGGGGCACGAGAGCGAGCGAGGGGGGACGGTATCACACGCCAATGCAAGGAAGCGAGGCCGGTGACTTCAACCGCCGAATGACCCAAGGGACTTCAACGAGCGGAGGGTTTGCCAGTGATTCACGCGGTCGCGTCAGTCCAGGAAGAAAATCAAGGCGGGCAGGTGAATTGGAGGTGGAGGGGGGTTCCCCGTGAAATGTCCGGCGGTATTTCGCGCCACGGCAAGGCAACTGGCTTGAGGCTGGAAGGATGAGACGCCGCCCACCACCCTGTGGTTCCCGAATGGACGCACCCTCGGTGGGGAGCAAATGTCTGAGCGGTCGTCTCAAGCAAAATACTTTCCCGGCCGAGCTGACACCAGCGGAGGAGGACCGCAAACCTTAGCATTGGGACACTGATCATTGGAAAGATGTTAAGGGCGGAGATGTAAGAATACATCAAGATATAAATGGAGAAAGGAAGCACAGATATATTAGATATACAAGAGGTTAGACGGAAAAAGAAAGATTTACTGGCTAACGGTGCCAGGGAGAAAGGTCGATGAGGATTTACCGTATTAGTGAATAGGCAAATGGAGAAAGTAGAAGTTAATGTAGATTAGGTGAGGGATAACACTACATTGGTAGAGATCCCAACAAATCCGACCAATCTATACGTACGTACATGCCGACAAGTATTGTCTATGAGGAAAATGAGATTTTGTGAATGAGTAAATAAAACAAATAATGGGGAGCGTACAGGAAAAGAAAAATCTTACAAAAATGGGGTATTGGAACGAAGTGAGAGATGGGAAGGAGAGTTTATGCGTTAGGATGAATATAGAGGGAAAACAACCTAGTTTATAAAGATAAATATCTTGGTAATAACTAGCAGCCAATTCACATGCCATCACAAACATATTTAATCCCGGGAAAATGCAGTGTGGTACAAATTGACACCACATAGAAAACAACATGGTTAGGCCCAGGTTAAGGATCTACGTCTTCAAATTGAACGCCTTCCTGTGGTTGGATGCAGATTCAGACCACAATCTTGCTGTTTTGCAATGAAATATAAAATTTTTGGGAGAGCTAGGGGGTTTAAAAGTGGAGTTTGAAGCTTTGAGGGGAGTTTAATAAGAAGTTACATCACGAAACACTGTGTCTACAATTGATATTTAATTGAAAACAAGGACATGGGAGCCTTGGAGAAAATACATGACGGATTCCGCAGCAAAGGGAACTTTATGAAGGAATGAACGATTAGTTTAGTTAAAGGGAGTATATAGCGTGCTGGGGACCTACCTGGCGGTGACTTTCCTCCAGAGGCACTCCGGAACACCCCATTAAGGTAGAATGATTGTGGTTTATGGCTTTCAGTGGAGTGAAAGTAGTTTCCCGTACACATTCACAGGGAGTTTGTGCGTCAATTTGCCACACGTTCAAACAGAGAAATTAGAAAATGTTTAAAACCAGGTAACGAAGATTTTTTATGAGTGCTAGAGGAGCTCCAAAATATGGAGCAGTAATAATGAAAGAATTAAAATAAATATTGGCAAGAGCTAGGGGAGTTCGAATAAAGCTAGGATAGGAAAAGTAAACCTGTTTTAAACGCATGTCATTAGGGTATGTTTCTGAAAATAGAGAAAATAACCTGGGATTTAGGTAATCACTGAGGAATCTAACCTGTTAACCGTGGACGCTCGAAAGGCATCCAAGGTTCATAGGCTTCCCAGTTTTCAAGCCAATTTAGGCCAACTAAGTACTGAGATATATGATCTTCTCTTCATAGATCAAACATTAATCTAACACAGAAGTTAATTAGCCGTTGGAGTCGAATATGAAGAACACCGCCTAAGACAATAAATTCAAGTACCGTAATCCAAAATTGGAAAAGTGGATAAAAGCATAACTCTGATGAAATCAGAATATTTTTATTTTGCAATTTAATTAAATAAATAATCTCACAGAATCTTTCCTTTCCACACATTTCCTAAGCACTTACTTGCCACGAAAATGTAAAAGAAAGAGCAAGCCAAATATACCAAAGAGCGTTTTAAAATATAATAATAGAGTCAGTAACCCGGACAGGCGGAATGCAATCATAATAAATGCTGTTTAAGAGCCCATCATTGCCAAAATACTTGCTTTCGTCACATTTGGATTTAGCCGGAGGTAATTTATTTCGGCCCATTAACTAAGAGACCTAACTAAGAGACGAGAGGACCTGCAAGCAACTCTTACGTGCTATGGACCAAGTACTTTGGGAATATCAAAACGCTCAAAAAGAAGAAAACTTAAATCCTAGTGTGCGGAAGAGAGAAGCTGAATGCAGATATGACAAATCGAGGGATGAAACTAGAGCAAGTGGAATCCTTCATCTACTTGGGCAGCAGCATAACATGGGATGCAACAAGTTCCACCGACATCAAGCGAAGAATAGTCCAAGCTAAGAACGCATTTATGACGAAGAAGCAATTACTATGCTCAAAGAACCTAAGGCTGGAAACAAGGAACCAATTCCTCAAGACTTTCGTGTGGAGCATGACACTCTATGGTTCCGAGACTTGGAACATTGGACCAGCAAAGAATAGAAGCCTTTGAAACATGGTGCTGGAGGAGAATGCTGAAAATTAAATGGACAGACAAAGTGAGGAACGAGGAAGCATATAGAAGAGCAGAAGAGGATAGAATCATATGGAGAAATCTACGGGAAAGAAGAAATAGGTGGATTGGACACACGTTGAGGCACAATGGATTGATTAGGAATATAATAGAAGGAAAAATGGAAGGGACGATTCCACGAGGAAGACCAAGAGACATGTACATCCATAGGACAAATTAAGGAGGACGTAAAACAGAAAAGGTATCAGGGATTGAGGGAATTGACATTAAATAAAGGAAAATGGAGGGCTGTAATAACCAATTAAATGTATATATATATATATTTCTATATTTTTATATAATTAGAAAATCTCCACGATAAAATATGCGGTCAAGACTGAAGATTCTCAATCAGAAGTATTCTCCTCCAGCCTCAGAAACAGCGTGCGTGGCAGGTGAAAGCCAGTAAAGATATCGGAAAGGAAGATGTTAGATATGTAGATAAAAAAGAAATATGGAAATAAGACGTAAAAATCACCCCTAAAAAGGGATAATTACAATTGATTTGTCATTGGATAGCTCTCTCTCTTTCTCTCTCATGACGGAGAACTGAAATACAAAAACGAAGTAGGATTTGAATGCATCTACCAAAGATCATCTGACTTCAAAATAATTTGTACTCCGCTGCAGACTTCAACTATCTTCGCTTCTCACAGCTGAGATATGAACATCCACCCACCGATTTCAGAGATGTTTTTATGTGCTAGAAAAATAAATGAAAATATAGACTTCTCAACAACGAGGTACCATCAACTAGTGACTTAAATTTCAACTTATCACCTCGTGAAAAATGCTAATGAAGATGAAATCCAATGAAGCGAACTACCACTCGAGCTCTTGTTTAGTATGCCTCTTCAATTGTTCAAAACTTTCCTCTTTTAGCGCGCTGACGGATTTGGGTGCGCTGTCGGTCGTGACGCTGGGGCAGGCGGAGGCTCAAAGGTCGACGGGAGGAAGGGGCGGCCGTGCCTCGGGGGTGGGGATGCAACGAGTAAACAGCCCCCGTGTCGCAAGTTTCCGCAAACACTTTCCCCGACTCTCGTCCACTCTTCCGTGACCCACAAGATATCTGTGAGATTAATAATAAATGCTGCCTGGGATCGTTTCTTCCAATGACTGCGAGATTCGCCTATTTTTTGCGAGTAGTAGACGGCGGGGAAAAAGGGCAATGCCTGATTTTTCGGAGAGTGAGCATTTAAAAGGCATTGACGCTAATTTGTTGTAAAGGTATACTTTTACAATAAAGACCTTGTGTAGGCTAATACAAAAATTGTCGGGTGGGAGAAAGACAATAGATTAATTAGAGTTGAATGCAAAATAAAGAAGTTTCGGCTAAACGGTTTCAAGGATAAGAATGGTGTACTGTGGCAGTATGTTTTAGCACCATATGAAGCATGCGAGCGCTCTAAAACTTAAAGAGTTAACTTTATTAATGGCGCTCTCTTAGGGTGAACTCTGTGCGTGAAGGGAGAGGGGGCGAACGAGGAGGAGGCCCGGCCGGCCGGCCGCCGCGTAGAGAGAAACGCCGCTAGCTTCGGGGTGTGTAGTCGCCGCTGCTCGCGTATCATGAACCGAATTAGCAACTCGTCCCGAGTTTAAGGCTGACGAGTGGAATTTTGCACAGTAGTGAACTTCACAATGGGACTCGGAAGAGCCGTCCATGCCTCTGCATCGACTTCCTAGACGCACATCACGGGAGTACATCGCACGTCACCAAACTTGTTCATTTCCTGCTATTGGAAAATCATCATCAGTATTTCAATCCTAGGATTGGTTTACTGCAGCCCTCCATTCTACTCTATTTAATGTCAATTCCCTCAATCCTTGATACCCTCTCTGTTTTACGTCCTCCTTAATTTGTCCTATGTATGTACATGTCTCTTGGTCTTCCTCGTGGAATCTTCCCTTCTATTTTCCCTTCTATTATATTCCTAATCAATCCATTTTGCCTCAATGTGTGTCCAATCCACCTATTTCTTCTTTGCCGTAGATTTATCCATATGATTCTATCCTCTTCTGCTCTTCTATATGCTTCCTCGTTCCTCACTTTGTCTGTCCATTTAATTTTCAGCATTCTCCTCCAGCACCATGTTTCAAAGGCTTCTATTCTTTGCTGGTCCAATGTTCCAAGTCTCGGAACCATAGAGTGTCATGCTCCACACGAAAGTCTTGAGGAATTGGTTCCTTGTTTCCAGCCTTAGGTTCTTTGAGCATAGTAATTGCTTCTTCGTCATAAATGCGTTCTTAGCTTGGACTATTCTTCGCTTGATGTCGGTGGAACTTGTTGCATCCCATGTTATGCTGCTGCCCAGGTAAATGAAGGATTCCACTTGCTCTAGTTTCATTTGGGATTCTCATTGGAAAAACGATGTATAAAATAAGAAGCGTTCAGATGCATAGAACACATCTAAGTGCACCCCGTTGAAACGAACGCGTAATAAAGGCGAAGGAGACTCCTCAGCGACGCAAAGGCCGCCTCATTGGGCATTCGGTATTGTTTTCAACACGCATCGGCTAATTGCATATCGCTACGGTGTCATTCTGATGCGAATACGGCCGACATGCGCAGAGGCGTGTCGTGTCTTCCTTTGATTCGCAGACTGCATTTGTCGCGGTCAACTTTCCACTCGGCGCTCCACAGGAGCACGGGTTGATACGTGGACTCCCCTCAAACGGTCGGTCGCTCCTACAGAACGGCATGAGGGGCGCTCAGAACGACGCTTTGGGCGCAACAAAGATGATACCCTTGGGGAGATGCGAATGTCCCCTATTCACCACTCGGCCGCCCATCGAGTGCAAGGAATTAATAAATAATAAAATATTTTATTATTAATTAATAAATAATTAATAATAAAATATTTTTGGAACGAATGAATCAGCGTTTATGATTTATGAACCCTGTTGGAGTTTTAAATAAACAACACTTTTCACACGCTTTCTCAAACTTGTTCATCATCAATTCTATGAATGGCTTCGTAGTAAAAAGTAATCGGAATGCTGGAAAAGATGTTAAAAGTTTTAGCAGCATATACTTATTAATGTCTTTCTATTTAAAATTATGGGTCGCGCTAGTCCAGGGGGTAGAGCGTTGTCCTACTGACAAAGGGCCCGGGTTCGATTCCCGGGCAAGCCACTCTGGGTACCTGCAGCATTACCCAAGCTATGGGACGGGAAAGGAACTAGCCCCCCCTATCGTGATGTGTGAATATTCACACGCCGTCGGGCTTAGTGCTGGGTGAACTCTACCATCACCTACCAAACCGACCTTCGGGTTGATTACTTTGTTTATGGTTTACATAGTAAATATATATATATGTGTATGTATATGTATATATATATGTGTATGTGTATATATATATATAATGTAAATTCACTAACAAGTCGACAAACACAGAAACTAAAACTTTTATATGTTTTAGTTTCTGTGTTTGTCGACTAGTTAGTGAATTTACATTATTGTGCACGTTCGTGGATTTTTCAAGAAAGTGACTTCATATATTATATATATATGTGTGTGTGTGTAATTTCTTGTAACTTCAGTCTAGATGAAACTACATTGGAGCGAAACAAGTGTTTCGGATGTTAGGTTTAGTTTTTATGAGGGATTAAAAATCTTAAATACTTAAAGAATATATTGTCGTATTTGAATGAATATAGTCTCGTATTTTACCATCACCTAATAAACCGACCTTCAGGTTGATTACTGTGTTTATGTCTTATACTCGTATGTATGTTTGTATAGCCATCAGCTACATATATATATATATATTATTTTTATTAGGTAATCTACCGGTTAAGGTAGGTTTTTGGATGGACACAACTATCAAATAAACATTATGTGACTCCCCACCTAGCAAACTAATCTATATCAGGTCCCTCTTCATCTCGGTGTACTTCTTTCCTCCCTTCATCCCGTCCAACATCCCTATCCTGTTCCTACCCTTACCTCGCTTGCCCAGCATTCTCCCCTCTATTACCCTCTTCAACATTCCACTACCGCTCAATACGCCTTTCATCCATTTTTCCTGCCTCCATAGGATTTCTCTCAACAAACCCCTCTCCTCACCCACCATCTCAAGTACTTCCTCATTTGTTTTCCTTTCGGTCCATTTCACTTTCTCCATTCTTCTCCACACCCACATTTCAAAAGCCTCCAATCTACGTCTATCCTCCTGCTTCAGCGACCACGTTTCCGCGACGTACATATCTGCGCTCCATACCAGAGTTTTTACGAGTCTTGTCTTAACATCCCTACTCAAGGTCCCCGTCATCAACTCCCTCCTCTTTGAGAAAGCCTCCTTGCCTAGCGCAATTCTTCTCCTTACGTCCCTACCACTTTGACCGTATTGGTCCAAAACACTTCCGAGATATGTAAACTGTTCTACCTGCTCTATTTTTTCCCCTGCTATTTTAATATTTAGCTTAGCCTTTTTCTTTCTGAAAAATCGCATAACCTTTGTTTTATTAATATTGACTCTCATCCCATATTTATCGCACTGAACCTCCAATTCACTCAGCAATGCTTGCAACCCCTTGGCTGACTGAACAACTAATGCTTGGTCATCAGCAAACCTAACCGATTTTACGAATTCCCCTCAGACTTTCATTCCTACATCCAGTTCTTCCCATGCCTCTTTCATCATTTCCTCTACATATACGTTGAACAGTACCGGTGACAATGGGCAGCCCTGCCTTACCCCTCTTCCTCACACTGCCCATCCGGACTCTCCGTTCCCCAGTCGCACCTGAGCAGTCTGAGACATGTACAGGTTGCGGATCAGTTTCCTGTCCCTCCAATCCATTCCTATTTTCTGCAATACACGCATTAATTTTTCGCAATTCACTCTATCAAACGCTTTTTCGAAATCTACAAAACAGGCAAAAACGTCCTGGTTGTATTCTATATTCCTCTCAATTAGTGATCTCATAATTGCAATGGCATCACGCGTACCTCTTCCCTTCCTAAACCCAAACTGATCATCCCCTAAGTAATCATTTGCCTTACTCTCTATCCTTTTGTTGATGATCCTGAGAATAACTTTAGCTGCGTGGGATATCAAACTTATTGTTCTGTAATCCTCACATGATTTAGCCTTTGTCTTTTTTGGAATAGGAACTAACACCGATCTCATAAAATCTTCCGGCCAGATTCCTTCCTCATACATACTACGAATCAATCCATATAGGGCCTTCTTCCCGCATTTTCCTAAACACTTCAACAGTTCTACAGGTATGTTGTCCACCCCCACTGCCTTATTTGCTTTCATCTCCTTTAATGCCCTTTCTATTTCAACGTCGAGTATGCCTGGACCTAAGCTATTTTCTTCTACGTCATGTTCCTTTTCTATGTCTAGCCTTGTCGGCCTAAGTTCTTTGCCATACAGTGTTTCTCTATATTCCTTCCATCTCTCTTGGATTTTTCCTGGTTCAACTATTATCTTACCCCAGTTATCTTTAACTGTGAGCACAGATCTTGCCTTCTTACTTCCCGATAATAACTTAACCTTGCTGTATAGAGCACCAATTTCACCCTTCTTCTGTAAAATTTCCATATCCTCGCATTGCGTTTTCCACCATTCTTCTTTTGCTTTATTTGTGGTCCTCTCAATTATTGTTTAACTCTTTGTACTTCATTTTGCCTAACTCTGTGTTTACATTTTTCCATCTTCTTCTCTCATCCATCTTTGCAATCATCTCATCCGTGACCCATGGTTTCCTGATTCTTTTCCCGTTAATGGTTCCTATAGTGTCTTTTGCTGCTTCCGATATCCCTTGCTTGATACATTCCCATTTTTCTTCGATTGTACGCTGTTCTTTACCGTCATCCATTATTTTCTCTATAGCCTGTTGATACTCATTCCTCGTTAATCCATTTAATGCTTCTACGTTTCATTTCCTAACCCGCCACCTTTGCCTTATCTTCTTGAAACGGACGTTACATTTCATAACAACTAAATTGTGGTCAGAGTCCGCATCCGCTCCTGGGAAACTGTGCGAATTTATCACACTGTTCCTAAACCTGTGCCTAACCATAATATAATCTAACTGATACCTTTCTGAGTCACCTGGCATTTTCCATGTATACCTACGCCTTTTGTGATGTCTAAACCATGTGTTGGTGATGTTTCCCCTGTCCCCTGACCCCTGTCTCTTGCAGAATTCAATCGCTTTCTCCCCGCGTTCATTCCTCGTGCCTAACCCATAGTCACCCACCTCACCACCCTCTCTTCCTTCGCCTACCGTCGCATTCCAATCCTCCATCACTATCAAATGTTTCCTTGCAGGCACACACGAGATTATATCCTCTAACTCATAGTACATCCTATCGACTTCTTTTTCCTTGTGGTTGCTCGGTGGCATGTATACCTGAACAATTACCAAGTTTGTCGGCTCTGTTTTAATCTCTACGAGTAAACTTCTATCAATTGCTTGCTTTATGTTGACTACGCTTCTTCCTACCCCTTTATTTAATATTACGGCAACCCCTCGTTGGCTCTCGTCCCCGCCGCTGTATATCACTCTATAATTGTCACTCCAGTAATCCCCGCTATCCTTCCATCTCACCTCGCAGAGACCTAAAACATCTATATTACCTCTTTCCATCGCTCGCTTAATATTTTCTAATTTTCCTTTCCTCAACATTTTCCTGACGTTCCAGGTTCCTATTCTAACTACTTTCGCCTTCTTCGGAGTCTTCTGTCCTGCTGCAGTTATTTCTTCCCTGCATGGGTGACCCTTCCAGGAGTAATTATTATTACTCCTGCCAGCACAGCTCTAGGGGTCATCGGAACACACAAGCCCTTCCACCACGACAATATATATATATATATATATATATATATATATATATACTCACGGTGGTCTAGTGGGTAGAGCATTGGACTACTGGACTGACTACCGGAGGGTCCCGGGTTCGATTCCCGGTCAAGGCACTTTGGGCACCTGCAGCTCCACCCAAGTTAGTTGATTTTTCAGGTACCAGATCATTTTGGGAAACCATAACCGGCTCAGGGAAAGGAACTGGCCCCCCTACCCTGATGTGTGAATATTCACACGCCGTCGTGCTTGGTACATGGGTGAGCTCTACAATCACCTACTAAACCGACCTTATTGGGGTTGATTACTCTGTTTACACATACTAATCGGTAGCGCATGCGCATGTGGAAGGTTCGGTGTTCAAGTCCCGGTTAAGGAAATATTTTTACATTTTTGATCTGCTCAAATCCGCCTTCCCCACCTGTCCTGTGTTCGTCTTTTATGTGTTTTCCTATCCTCTTTCCTTATATCTATTTCTATTTGTGAATGAATATTTGTTCACCGTATGGCGGGATTTCGTATTTGTATGTGTATATATATATATATATATATATATATATATATACATATATATATTATATGCATAGCAGTATGACCTGAAGAAGGCCGGCAGAGAAGGCCGAAAGCTCAAACAATCTACAATGTGTCCTTTTACGTGTTGACTATTTTATTTTGCGTTCTAATGTGCCATCCAAATGTTATATATCGACTAAAGGTACGGTGGTGTGGCGAAGAGGCGGGGTTAACCAGGTTGTGTTTGGATGTGAGAGGAGAGAGGAAGAAGGGTTGCGGGGGTGTACGGTCACTGGGTTTATTTATTTAGCTTTAGTTCGAAAACAGCACGTTTTGGCCATAACTACACTGGACTATTAACAGGGATAACAATGGACACGATTACCAAAACCCACGCCCTAGGTTAAGAAAAACACACACAGGCGTGAATAGTACCCGCGACCCTTGGATTGGCAGACGAGGGCATCCTGCTTCATTGACCATGCTAATTGCGCCGTGTTTGTTTGTTTCCTCCAATTGATTGTATACCCTATTTCTTCCTCACTATGGTTACTATTCGGATATCTAGACCCGAGGAATTACCAAGTTCGACGGTACATCTTGAACTTTTACAAATACTCGTAATATTCTATCATTCGCTTGCTCTATGTTGACTGCGCCTCTCCTTGCCTTTCACCTTGCCCTCTTGCCCTCCGATATGTACTATTCTGTAACTATAAGTCCAGTTATTCCTGCTATCCTTCCATCACCTCGCGTACCTTAAAATATTCGTATTCATACAAGTATTTCCTCTTTCCATCTCCTGCTTTTTATTTTCTATTCTTCCTCTCCTCGGCATTGATTTATCATTCAAAGTACCTATTCTCACTGATTCGATCATCTTCCGTGTCTTCTGGACTCCTGCTGTTGCCTTTGCTTTGTAAAGAATCCGTGCGACGATGGAAGCCTTGCCTCTCCCTCCGCCGGGCACGACACACGGCCCATTGGCCCCTGGAACCAGGCCCGAATCCATGTGCGTCGCATTGTGCAGCATAGGATACCCCATTGAGGTTGTTTCCCATTGCCTCTCTCCAAAAGTGTTTTTACGTGACAGTATCACTGTGACAGCTTCCCTGAGGATCAGATACTCTGCGGACTACCTTTCTTCTGAATCCTAATCTTCGACCTATCATGTCGACCTAGCATGGGTGACCCTTCAAAGTGCAAATATCATTGCTTCCGCCAGCACAACTCCAGGGGTCATCGGAACGCACAAGCCTTTCCACCACAAGATTTTCCGTGCCGGCATTCGTCCTTAAAAGAGGATTTTGTCGCTGGTTCTTGACTCGTCATCGATAAACTAATGGTTCGAACGGTGCCCTCCCAGAGTTTAACGATCACTTTTCAAACAACAAACTCAGTGCTTAATTACTTTGGCAGAAATGTAAAAGTAGTATCGACAGGGAATAATTCAAGCAAAAGTAATGTTTTCTTGTGGTGAATTGATTTATTTTTTATTGGCTTACTAATTGTGATTTAATTTAAGATTGAGAAATAAATTCTAATTATAGAAAGAAATGCAATTTACATGTAAAGCATGCTAGAGTTCTTGTTCACGAATTGAAGAATTGATACACAGCGATGTGAATTTCGATGCATGGTAACTTAATAACAGAAAAATATTATTATTATTATTATTAATAATTTTCAAACTTACAACGGTAAATATAATTATTATTTAAAATTATAACATTTGTAACGGAAAAATTACCGGCTTCATGGTGTAATAAAACCATTACGCACAAAATTATGAACATAGGATCCAGGTTTAGTACAGCCAGAAAACAGAAAATAGCCGAATGATGTCCATCACTTTTGTTTTGACGTTATCATCTTTCTGAGAAGTACTTCGTGAAAAAAAATCCCTGCCTACACACGATGGCATGGAGTCGCCCAGATCGGCCTCGGCCGAAGAGCCTGAGCTGCGAGTCTGAACGGGTCACTCACTCCAGAACGTAAGTCGTGGTTCAAAATAGAGGCCCTGAATCGGTTTCGGGGATTGCACCCGACCTTTCGTGGCCGTGGATAATGCTTGGCATTCCCGTGGGCATTCGCGCTTTCTCGACAGGCATTTCTCAGCCCTTGGCGCGCCATTAGATGCATGACTCGTTTTGGAAATAAACCTCCGGAGATATTGTTAGTGTGTGCGCGCGCGCACGGGCCTCTCAAGGTCAAGAGCAAGCAACGCCCAACTCCAGATCGACCCTCTCCAATATATGCCCTTGAATATTTTTTAAATAACTACTGTATATGTCAATGACTTATCCAAATGTCAATTCTGTACATATAAAGATGGAATTTCACGGAGTTAAGACTTATACGTTGAACTTCATTCGTATAATAACTATCCATTATTTTATAATTATATCATCGAACGTAAAACAAAGAAAGCGACTGCGTTTCATTATAACAAAAAACGGGTACTCATACATTGACGAATGTAAACCAGTAGTTGTGCGGGTATTAGTGTACGAGTATGCATGTATACAAATTGCTACATCTAGGATTTAGGTTCCTTTTTCGCCATTACGATTAGCTAAAGAAAGGTATGCATTAGTTTTCAATGAAATGTTTCTGTGTCATCACTATGTAAGCTATGAACTTCTCGTTTACACTAATTAAAACCAGAATTCATGATAATACAGATACTAAATTGAAATGGAATATTTCATTTCGTTAGCTGATTTCTGTAAGTTGTAAGCTCATAGTGGATATAATTGTGAATAATACTCCAGGAATTTGGACCGATGACGTGAAACTGGGCGTGGGTGTTTACTAAGCGCTTCTGGGGAGATAAGCGTGGACATATCTGATGGCATCAGCTTATATTGGACAGAAGTAGTTGAAATGAAAACTAAATTCGCGACAGGTATGAAGGAATTAAGCATCAAATATATATATATATATATATATATATATATATATATTCATTCAAACAGAAATAGGTATAAGGAAAAGGGATAGGAAAACACATAAAAGGCGAACACAGGACATGTGGGAAAGGCGGTTTTTGAGCATATCACGAAAGTAAAACTATTTCCTTATCCGGATATATATATATATATATATATATATATATATATAACTTTTGGACGGCACAATAGAACACAGAATAAAACAGATAACACGTAAAAGGACACTCACACTGTAGATGATTTAAGCTTTCGGCCTACTCCGAGGCCTTCTTCAGGTCAGACTTCAGCAGTCTGACCTGAAGAAGGCCTCGGAGTAGGCCGAAAGCTTAAATCATCTACAGTGTGAGTGTCCTTTTACGTGTTATCTGTTTTATTCTGTGTTCTATTGTGCCGTCCAAAAGTTGTATTGCTCTCGTGAGTACTTCCGCATCATCTATATATATATATATATATATATATATATATATATATATATATATATATATATATATATTATTATTAGATAATCTACCGGTTAAGGTAGGTTTTTGGATGGACACAACTATCAAATAAACATTTTGTAATTCCAAACAAAACCCAATCCAGCAACCTAAACTACATCAGGTCCCTCTTCATCTCTGTGTGCTTCTTTCCTCCCTTCATCCCATCCAACATCCCTATCCTGTTCCTACCCTTTCCTCGCTTGCCCAACATTCTCCCCTCTATTACCTTCTTCAACATTCCACTACCGCTCAATACGCCTTTCATCCATTTTTCCTGCCTCCATAGGATTTCTCTCAACAAACCCCTCTCCTCACCCACCATCTCTAGTACTTCCTCATTTGTTTTCCTTTCGGTCCATTCCACCTTATATATATATATATATATACACACAAACACACACACACACACACACACACACACACACACACACACACACACACACACACACACACACACACACACACACACACACACACACACACACACACACACACACACACACACACACACACACACACACACACACACACACACACACACACACACACACACACACACACACACACACACACATATATATATATATATATATATATATATATATATATATATATATATATATATATGTGTGTGTGTGTGTGTGTGTGTGTGTGTTCAATCGTGCGTGCGTGCGAAATCAAACTTTAAGTTCCATTAACGCCGAAATACCAGTGTTACAGCACTATTATTTTTCTCAATTAAGGTGGTATTCAACATGTTACTCGATTGATCCTCTTCTGGGACAATAACCTTGACGTGGCAGAAGGATCTGCGTGTTCTAGTCATCCCTGGTAGCCGTGGGTGAACCTACAGGGAGTACTTATCGCTGTGAGCAGCAATCTCCTAATGGCTTCTCGTATTGCCACCCTCCTAGGCCGAAGGATAGGAGTCAGGCGAAAGGTAGACCGCGTAGTGTCCTCAGTGCGTGGGTCGGCTTTTGACAGCTCCGGTGGCCTCGGGGTGACCTCTGCCTCCGCCTAACAACCCAGAGGTCGTAGGTTCGAGGTCGGGCTCCCCTCGAGGATTCCCCCGCTTCCTAGGGCTTGGATGTTTGTGGTTGTCTTGTAGTTATATTCCGATGTAAAGGGCTCAAGATGACGGTTTGTGGATCAGTACTAAATAAAAATACGGATCGTAGTACCGTACGGCTCGGAAACTTGGTCATCGAGGCAACAGAATAAGCTTAGGTTGGAAACATTTAAGATGGCGTGACTGTTGAGGATGGACCAATTCGGATGGTGGGGAAGGAAAGAAAGAAGTACACAGGGAAAATCAAATAGTGCAGCGGAGAAGTTGGATGCAGGGCATGAAACGGAAAAGTAGGAAAGGAATTTGTTTGATGCAGTGAACAGGGACGGGGAACACATGGTCTGTGCAATAAATGCGCGAACTGGTGAAATCTGACGGCAATGGCGCGGACTATAGTCCCTCGCCCACTAGCGCCGCTAGTTGCCTGTGATCCAATGAGCCGCCTGTGCTGGGCGGATCGTCGAGTTGTGCGTATGGTGTCAGTTATGTTAGTTTCTGCTGTTCTTGTTTTTACTGTTTGTCGAAAATGGAAATTTACGAAATCATGGAGCAATGAAACAACATCAAGTTTTTAGTGACGTTAACAAGAAATTACTAAAATTTTGAAATACAGCTGTTTACGGTGATAATTCTCTGAAGATAACATCTGTTTTCAGGGGGATTAAGCATTTTAAAGATGGCCGACAAGACGCCACGGATGATGCAAGGCCGGAACGACCTTCAACCACCCATGTTGAAGACAACATTGATCGTGTGTAGTCTCTTGCCCTTACCGATCGTCGAAAAACTGTCCGAATGATAGCTGATGAACTGAATTTAGGATAATCAACAGTGCACATTATTTTAATCGAACATGATGGATGGATCCTCCAACTGCCGAGGACTTCCAAGGGTGCTTGAAACAGTGGAGAAGAAGATGGAATAAGTGCATAGCAACGAATGGAAATTACTTTGAAGGGAAAAAAATCGATGTAGACTTACATTTGCAAAATAAAGTTTTTATGACCTCAGTTCGCGTATTCAGCGGACAAACCTCGTATGCTGTTGAGGAATGGCTAACTGATGTGAAGGGCGTTATGCTCTATATTTAACCTCGTGCTACGTTGGGCTGGTGATCAAGGGTAGCAGTTGTTAGTCCCAAGATTCTTCACTTAGTACCCTTGACCGGTCGACTCCTCTTAACAATAAATTGAAGCATGGGAATGACATTCAGTGGATAGAGCATTAGTGCGGAAGGCGGGGCATAGAACATATTGATGGGTTCGGAGGTGACTGACTGAGTTACGTAATCAATGGTCTGTTCAATTAAAAGCGAACGCTCTCGTTTCTTTCCCCTAAGCGTTAACTTGAATCTAAAAATCGAATCTTTGAATGCCCTCCTCATCCCATCACGAACCGAAAGGAGCGGCAAAGGTCACCTAAAGTTAACAATTAATTATTTGACTATCCATCGCTACTTAGCCACAGCCATATAAAATTATTTGCACGATAATCCACGTAGCAGAACTTGTTTTAAAAATCTATAAAATGAGGCGATATAACAAGAAAAGAGTGTCGCGCGAATGGAAGAAAGTTATGGGACAGAGTAAAAACTCATCTCGTAAAGGGGGCCATGTCACATGGCCTTTTCTGGGCAAATACGAGCCTTGCATATTGGATATGAGAACATTATAATTTTAATAAATAAAATAAATAATATAACTTTTTAATAAATAAAATAATTATCTACTAGATGGGTGCCGTGACTCTTGATGGAGGATCGCAAATACATAGAATGGAAATTTATGAACAATGTTTGACCCATTTTAAGAACAACCACAAGATTTTGTACGGTTTCTATAAAAGGTATCGGAAAAAGATCGGAAAAATGGATTTATTTCGGAATTTGCTAAAAAGCCTCAAAATGCATCAAATTATATCCCTTGCCAGGGGTTTTTCCACGACTCGAAGGCTCACTGGTGGGTAGAAGATCCATAAGGGTAGGCGTGCAAGCTTCTTTGGCAGCAATTAGGGTCCCATGGTGGTGTCTTTTGAGAGAGAATTTCAATTTTGGGAATACGTAGGAAATAGTCTGCTGGTGCCAAGCCAATAAGGTAGTTGGGAAATGGTAGTTCTTCAAGACCTTCGGGACGAGTTTAGTACAGGTGTTTCCCATCGCCACATTTTCAGTGATATAATGGTGCGCGCTGTCATCTTATCAATGCCAATACGATTTGCGATCATGAGCACACTTAACCGACGAACTCAGCGCTCCACGCACACGTAGGAAAAAAAATTGTTACCGATACTTATTATAATGTATTACTTATTGCTATACTTATTAACCTTGTATTTCAGCCACACGGTAATTCTATAATTCTTTATCGAGTCCCGTGAGTTCTGAGTCTTTTTGGCCTAGAATACGAGTCACCGGAGAAATATCAAACCACTGCTTTTCAAAAAACGGGAGTTCGCTGAGGCGGGATCGGTAGATTGGGGTGGATGGGAGAAGGTGATGTCGCTAAAAGACCGAGTTTCTCTCCACCATTCCCATCCATCCCTATCTGCCTGTCGCTTAGAGCTGTCGGTCGCCTCCCCTAATAACCTCTACCATTATCACCTACGCGTTTATTTCCTAAAGGGCATCACATCTAGTAATTAGAAAATCGCTCGATTAATTGGAATGTACCCCGATTCCGCCTCCTCATTCCCCCCTCCCACGATTCCTAATTGCTCTCCGCTGACCGCATTGAAAGAATATGACACGCTCATCGAAAGGACCCTGGTACACTATTTGGCGATCCACCATCTCCGTTACTTCTTGGCGTTGCTCCATGCTCAACCTGCTCCCCAAAAGCAGCGAACGATCAATGCACCTCATTCCCGGGTTGCCATTCTCGTTAAAAGGGCGAACCGCAGTCAGGCGTTCATTTCTCCTGATTCTCACCAAGTCCAAATGCGCCGATG
>CM073774.1:106012735-106107735 GCA_037158775.1 Hetaerina titia
AACTGACACATTTTTCAGAGTAAATTGGGTCAGCGTTTGAAACGCATACGGGTAACATGTATGAACAAGCTAACGATACATTAGGATTTATCTGAAGAGCAGTGGGTAAATGTGATGAAAAGATCAAAGAGAAATGTTATCTGTCGCCGATTAGGTCTCATTTAGAATATGCTGCAAGTATTATATGGGATCCTCACAAAGTTCGCGTGCAGCGCAGAGGAGCTAGATTTGTGAAACGTTTCAATGATAAACTTAGTTGCGTATCCAAAATATTAGAGGAGCTAGGCTGGGAATCACTTAATGGAGCGAAGGTTAAATTACAGATTTGAAGCTCTTGCATAAATTGGAAGGTCTGTTTAACTGTGATGATGAAAATATATTATTATCCCCGTCGTACAACGGTAGGAGAGATCATGCTAGTAAAATTAGAGAGAGTAAGTGTAGAACAGATGGATTTAAGAAGTCATTTTTTCCACGAACGATGAATGGGAACAGAATAACACTGTCCTAATGCGGTGAGGGGGAATGGTGTACTGGAAATGGAGGGGGAATGGGAACAGAATAACACTGTCCTAATGCGGTGAGGGGGAATGGTGTACTGGATCAAGTGTAGGTTGGTAAGTAATCACCTCCTGCCACACACCCTAGTCAAGCTGGCAAGGTCCTTATTAAATAAAATAACGGAATTAAGAACTCGAATGGATTGGAGAGCGCCCCACTCCCACCCTCGCACGTCCGTGGCCGCGTTCGCCGCCACCGCAAGTCCCGCCGTCTTCGGAGTCAACAAGTTGCACACAAATCCCCGTTCACCAATAGCCGCGGAGGGCGATGCATTTCCCAAAACAGGGAAAGGAATTCCCACGTGTACGGCTAGGGGTAAGGGGCGAGAGAGGAAGAGGGTGGGGTGGGGGCGGAGGGAAAGGCACGCGCGCATCGCCCGAGAGCGATCGCGAATACTATATGTTTGCGTCTAGCGCCCACTCGCCGCCGCTCGACGGAAAGTGCTCCATCATTCACGATATCAACGCGCTCCTCGCACTAATGCCTCCGCCATCACATAACATATTACATGGTACCCTGCAAGTCCCAGCTAGGATGTATGGCAGGGGATGATTACACAACAGGCTACTTTCGCCTCAACATAATTCACCCCCCCCCCCCCCGGACAGTGTTATTCTGATCCCTTATCGTTCATGGGGAAAATGACATTTACAATCTGTTTCGCAATTAATCTCTAAAATTTTATTAACATGATCTCTCCTACCATAGTACGATGGGGGTATTAATACATTTTCTACATCGCTGCTAAAGAGACCTCTTTCCAATTCATATGCAACAAGAGATTTAATCTGTAATTTAACTTTAGCTCCGTGAATGATTCCCAGCCTAGCTGCACTAATATTTTGGATGCGCTATTAAGTTTATCTTAACACCGATTTACAAATCTAAATCTACGCTGCACGTGATCCAATTCGGCAATCAATCTAACTTCGTGAAGATCCCATATACTTGCAGCATATTCTAAATGAGGCCTAATGAGCGAAAGATGATATATCTTTTAAAGCCTTTCTTCACATGCTCTTCTAAGGAATCCTAAATGTTTATCTTGCCCACATGTATTTCGTTTACATATGTTTGACGAAGGAGAGATCTTGAGTGAGGGTAACGCCCAAGTGTCGAGTCTATACTTTCTATTTTGGTCTATCTGATGCAGTAAGCGTTCAATAGGGAATTGCTCTTATTCCAAAAATTCATCACTACTCATTGTTTTACGTTTAATTCTCATTGCCCAGTGTCACACCAACGCTGCACGTATAGCATTTAGGTGATTGATCTACTAATGTCAGTTCACTACGGCGGCGCCGCGGAAAGGATTGCGTGGCTGTGGGCGGTGGGTCGAGCCAGCCAACGGGACAGGGCAGTTGGGCCGCTCTGCAAGGCTGCAGACTGCCTTTGACTCCGTCTGCGAACTTCTTGTCGCGGGAGAGGTCAAAGGCCAACGTGTCTAGCAGTGGAGGAGGTAAGGAATCGTTACCTGGCCCCCGCAGCCGAGGGAAAATCTCCTATTCGGATAAATTAACCACGAAGACCATTTTCACAGGAAGCAGTTTCTTAAAGCCAACAGAGACACACCGATAAAAAATATAAAATGCACACAAAAGGGCGGGGATCATTTAGGTTGGGTGTTTATACATAGTGATACGTTCAAACTCGATTTTTACAATGGTATAAAGGCTATTGCAAATCTCATTGAATTTAGTTAACACGATTCTCGTATTTGGTTGTAAAATGGTTGCATTGGGAACAAGGCACCTGTGATATGATTTCCCTACCATTCACCGGAGTTTCAAAACAATAATTTATCTTGATACGTAGGTTACATAAATGCACTTATGCCATTGTACTATGAGTTATATAACTACTCAATAGTAGTATCCTCAAGATCAGTGGTGAAATTGTCTGGAATTTTAGTTCCATAAGAAATTTAACTATTTCAACCCGTTTTAATTCAATCTAAACAAAAAAAAGCCGAGACCGTAAACTTCAAGTTTACGATCTCGGCCCCTTTTTTTTGTTTACATTGATTCACGACCGTAGCTACGATCCTTGTTTATTTAAACTGTTTGAATTCATTTTGATAATATCCATTATGAAAATAGAGGCAAAGGCGTTTGAAAAGCATTCAAAACGGGTAAATAATCACAGCAGTAAAACCATGACATCGTTCCTCTGATTTGTTACGGCAAGCAGTGTCCACGACGTTACGTAGCGTAATTTATGAAAACAATTTAGGGTGTGATTTTTCACTGGGAAATCATGTTGGTAAAGATAAATTGACATTTATGGAATAGAGAAATCATAAAATAACGCGCAAGTTAATTAGCGGATATTTGAATGAATATAATTTTCCTTGACATAGCATTGTAATATGAATGCACGCATGCCTGGTTCGTTGCCAAACCAACCCACAACAAGCAATTTTCCCTCGAAGAGAGCATTCGCTAGCATTGGCGGAGTTAGTAGACTCACTAGTGGGCTGCCAAGGGTTGTGCTGTTTCTATATAGCCGTGTCGATATCAGGATATTCTTAATCATTCGGCTATGCATTTTCTAGGCCATAAAATCTAACGTAATTAATGGTAAATATGTAACTAATGGAGTTAATGACGGGTACGTTGAGTAGGGAGGTTAAGAAAAGACTCGAAAAAACTCTGACATGGAGCGTAGCTATGTACGGCGCGGATACGTGGTCACTGAAGCAGGAGGATAGACGTAGATTGGAGGCTTTTGAAATGTGGGTGTGGAGAACAATGGAGAAGGTGAAATGGACCGAAAGGAAAACAAATGAGCAAGTACTAGCGATGGCGGGTGAGGAGAGGGGTTTGTTGGGAGAAATCCTATGGAGGCAGGAAAGATGGATGAAAGGTATGTTGAGCGGTAGTGGGATGTTAAAGAAGGTAATAGAGGGGAGAATGTTAGGCAAACGAGGAAGGGGCAGGAACAGGATAGGTATGTTGGACGGGGTAAAGGGAGGAAGGAAGTACACAGAAATGAAGAGAGACCTGATGTAGAGTAGGTTACTGGACTGTGTTTTGTTAGGAGTCACAAGGTATTTATTTGATAGTTGTGTCCATCCAAAAACCTACATTAACCGGTAGATTATCTAATAATAATGATACCAAGAATAATGACTATTTTTTGAAGAATTAGTTCGTCTTTAGGTTTCATGCACACGAAATATACACGATGAAAAAATTAACCGCGTCTACTCAAGTCTCAAAAAATATTTTTTAATAACCTTAGATAACGACGGAAAAAATAAAGAAAACGGATTGCTAATAAAAACGCGTGAAAATTGAGGAAAATAATGAATCGGTAAGGTATCTCAGTGTGGGCGGATGTTGGCGAGAGAGACCGGGCAAACACGCTTCCGTTGTCGGCACCAGTTGATGGCTGCAATTATGTCCAGGTGTTCGTAAATCTGAACACACTTGTTAATGCATTTATTTACATTAGAAATGAAATCAATCAGCTCATTTATTTATCGTTGATGTTAAATTCCATTCATTGACTCCATATTCAATATTATAAAATATTTCATTGCCACCTTGATTTGTAAACGCTTTTCTCGTAGCTAATGGCAAGACTGTTGAGATCGGTGGCTAATCGTAGGAAATACCAATCGCAAATACGAACTTTCCGTAAAGAAAAAAGTTGACTTAATGGAGGCACACACACATACACACACACATAAACACTGATTTATATAAACTGTGTGATAGTCACATTAAATGTAGACACTTAATAGTTGTATCTCCCAAAGTAGCTTTAAATTCTCGGAAGATTCACTAGCACCTCCTTCGGAAGATAGAATAAGAACCTTGTTAACCCCCATGTTTGAACTACGAGGCGTATTCTTAAAGTAAGTACCGTTTACTTATATTTAAATATTGGCGCTTCAGAACACAGTTTTGCTCCTGCAGCGCCATCTACTGATTCATTGAGAAGCTATAGCAGCATTTGTTTTGTTTCAGAAGTCGTTTGCTTGTCCGTGCATGCAAACAACAATGTCCGCGACAATCGTTGATCCCGCCAGCTGTGAAGTGCGTTCTGTCATACGATTCTTATATGCAAAAGGATTGTCGGCTGCTGAAATTCATCGGGAATTATGCCTAGTTTATAAACCTACAGTTATGGGTGAAGGAAAGGTTAGACAATGGTGCTGTGATTTTAAAAATGGACGAACAAATGTCCATGACGAAGAGCGAAGTGGTAGGCCCAGTATTCTGACTGATGAAATTGTTTCGCAAGTGGAACAAAAACTGCGATGTGATCGTCGATTGACAATTAATGGCCTGGCCGAACAATTTACTCAACTTGGACGCACTACTGTCTACAATATTGTCACGGAAAACCTCGGATACCACACATTGCGTGCAAGGTGGGTACCGAAAATGCTCACCGACAACCACAAAGAGCAAAGAATGTCCAGTGGACGAGAGTTTTTGGGTCGTTGGGAACTCTTTAAACCGCCCACCGTACAGTCCTGACCTTACACCCAGCGACTACTTCCTCTTCTTGCACTTGAAACAGTGGTTCGGTGGACAACGTTTCGAAACCGAAGAGGAACTCAAGAATGGCGTTGTCGATTGGTTCAACCCTCAGGCGGCGAGTTTCTATGCAGAGGGGTTAAAGAAGCTCGTGCAGCGGTACGAAAAATGCTTAGAAGTGAACGGCGATTATGTAGATAAGTGAAGTAGGTTTGTAGCTAACTAAAAGTGCCAATAAAATGTGTTTCATATAGGTATATTTTTTCCTGTGACCAAACGGGCCTTACTTTATGAACACGCCTCGTATATAGGGGTGACTAACACACAACTTTCCGACACCTCTTTCTACCAGAAACTACCCAAAGATCCAAATCCCACACCCCAGGAGGAACTCATTCAAGTTCTCTCGTCCAACGGACACAATGAAGGTATATCCACAAAAGACAATGCCCTCCTTTAACCCTCCAACCCACCCCCCACTCCTCATTCCCGAAGATCCATAAACCTTCCAAACTAGGTCGTCCGATTCCATCCTCCCGCAACTTCTTACTTCAATCAGCACGCAATTCCAGTCTGGGTTTTTAGCGTTGAAGTCCTCAGCTGCGATTGTAGGTTCTCCAGAGAATATTTTCCTTATGTCGTCTAGATTTGATGTTTTAGAGGGCGGGAGATAACAGCTGTAAATCTTCCATCCCGCCATTCTCATCCCGACAGTTTTAATTGCCTTCGTCGTTAGTGGTTCGCTATGGTTGAACTGCACTCCATTCCTTATTATTATGGCTACTCCACCTCCTTTTTTGCCGTTGTCATCTCGATCTTTTCTGATTATCGTCCAGTTAGGCATATTGATGTTATCCTTTGCAGTGAGGTGTGTTTCACTCAGCAGGCAAATGTTACATTTATTGCGATCTAAAAAGAGTAGCAATTCGTCAATTTTATCTTTCAATCCACCATTTGCATTCCAAAGGGTCACCGTCATTGAGCTATTCATAATGGGTGTGTTGTCCATTATGGATTCGTTGGAGAGCCTCATTAATAAGGTCGTGATGGCGGACATTTGCGTCTGCATCATCCTTACTAGTTCTGTTAAAGCCTCCATCGTTGCCCTTAGCTCCTCATTCCCTTTTACTGTCTGCTGCGTTCCATGCTCAATGTTCCTTCCCTCAGAGTTTGCGGGATTCGTTCTCTCAGGCTCAGCTGCACGGTTTCTTTCCCTTGGTGTGTTCTCCGCTACGATTTTTGGTGTTTTGTTCCAAGCGTTAACTTTTCTGGCAAAGGTGCCTCCTGATAAGTTGGCACGACTTTTGGCATTTTATAAATTTGGTATGCCTTGACTTTTTCTTGTCTGAGGGGACAAGCATTTGCAAAAGACACATGATCTCCTCCACAATTGCAGCACGTGGCTTTTTCTTCCCTTGCCTTTGTGCAGTCTCGTCCTTCGTGAGGTCCTGCACATTTATAGCATCTGGGTGCAGCTGTGCATCCCTTAGAACCGTGACCATACCAGTTACATCGATAGCACATCTGAGGAGTGTCGTAACGATATACTTTCAGCCTGGCTTGGTAGTGGCAGATGGTGTATATCTCGCCTATCTTACTTACTTTAAATCCGTTCCCCATTTGAACCGTGACGGTATAGATATCGTCCCTTTTGCCTAGGGGAAGTGCTTTCAAGGCCGGTATTCCCTGTTCTTTTAAGTTTTCCACGATGTAGTCCAGGTCCATTTTTGGGCTAAGTCCGTGTGTTACGTATTTTTGTATTTTATTTTCTTTTTGCACCCAAGTCGAATATTGGGCACCAGATTTGTCCAGCAATTCTTTTATTTTAACGTAGTCTGCCTCATTTGTCTGTTGAAGGCGACATCCTTCCTTTCCTGTTCTCAGATAGAGCATCTGGTCCCTGGCCTGATCCTTAATTGCCTTAACAAAGGCTGCCTGGTCTTTGACTTCGTAGACAATAATAGGCGGTGGTCATCTTCCTTTCTTGGGTGCACCACTAGGTGTATCATTCTCTTTTGGCAGTCTTCTTATTCGTCGCTTCTTATGCGCCGAAATGTAAAAACGAGAGGAAAATGGTCCATGCAGCGTGCGTTCCTTAGTGAGACTGCGTCATACCCTAGTGCGGCGGACAGTTGAGTTACGTGGAAAACTGTATTAATAAAGGCAACGGGAAACCATTTCAATGATTATGTCATGCAACAGTGACGGACATATATAAGAGAAGGAGTCCTAGCAACTACGAGACTCGGCCCTTTGGGATGTGTGTAGCGTCCAGTAGCGGGGGAGGCAAGACGTTCTCCGTGGTCATCTCAACTAATACTTATAAAGCAAAAACGAGAGTAGAAGCACCGAGGACACAGAATAGAACCGAACCAGAAGAGAAACTTGGAATGTTGAGTCGATGTTGAGGACAGAATAATTAGAAAATATAAAGGAAGATATGAAGAGGGTATATTAGATATTTTAGGGAGATGATATAAAAAGATTGTGGGGATGGCTGAAGAGTTATTTAGAGTACCAACCAACTTCCAAATTATGCAAGAGCTTCAATCTGTAATTTAACCTTCGCTCCATTGAGTACCAGCCTAGCTACTCTAATAATTTTGATACCATTCTCAGTTTGTTTTAACAGTGTTTCACAAATCTAGGTGGGGAATATTTTGACCAAGTAAAGAAGTCCATAGCAAAAAATAAGGAGTATAAAAGGTACTGTATATTCTTCACCTGAAATTATAAATAGCTACCCTTGTAGCCCCTCGACGCTGTACGCGATCCAATTCCGCAATCATTCCGTTCATGAGGATCCCATACACTTGCAGTATATTCTAAATGAGACCTAACCAGAGAAATATAACATTGCTCGCTGACCAATTCGTCCAATTTACACAGTTCTCTGCCAATGAATCCTAATACTTTGTTAGCTGTCCACATATTCCCCGTATGTGTGTCACCCAGGAGAAAAAGTAACCCCTTGCAATTTCTTTATGGGGTGTCTTAAAAACATCGCGCACACTGATCCTCCAAGGACCCTGTCTCAACCAAAAGACAATATCCTCTCAGTAATAATCAGCGAACCCTAATATCCTATCCCCTTGGGTCCTCGTCCATTTATCATTTGGTGGGTGAAATAGCTCCCGAACGCGTTTTCTTGGCCAAAGAATCGGGACAGTTGGTTGAATGAACCTCCCACCGATTTCAGCGTCATTTACGTTTCCTAGATAGTTCAAATGGTTAAGAACATCGACCTGGAAAGTCGAAAGATCCGTGGTTCGAGTCCCAGTCAAGGAAACTTATTCACACTTTTGATCCCCTCGTTTACACTTTTCCACCAGTTGGTCTTTCACAGGTGTTCCTATCCCTTTTACTTACATCTACATCCATATGAAGTAATGTGTGTAAATAATACGCATATATATAACAGTAATCAACCCGAAGGTCGGTTTGGTAGGTGATGGTGGAGTTCACCCAGTACTAAGCCCGACGGCGTGTGAATATTCACATATCAGGGTAGGGGGGGCAGTTCCTTTCCCTGTGCCGAGTATGGCCCAGGGAAGATCTGGTACCCTAAAAATCACATAGCTTGGGTGGAGCCACTGGTGCCCAGAGTACCTTGCCCGGGAATCGAACCCAGGACCCTCCAGTCAGTAGTCAAACGCTCTATCACCTGGACTACCGCGACCCACAATTTTTTTAAAAATATAAATATATATATTTATCGAACATAAAAATAATTGGAGCACTGACCGTAGGGTCCCGGGTTCGATTCGCGGGCAAGGCACTCTGAGCACCTGCAGCTCCACCCAAGCTATGCAGATCTTCCCGGGGTCATAACCGGCACAGGAAAGAAACTGGCCCCCCTTAATACCCTGCTAATGTGTGGATTTCACACGCCGTCGGGCTTAATACTGGGTGAACTCTACCATCACCTACCAAACCTTTGGGTTGATTACTATGTGCAATATATATAAACATATATACAAAAATATATATAGTGTGCGCGTGCATATCTAATCACGCACGCCTATTTTCATTAAAGGTAACCTCACCCTCCACCTTTTATTCCGCAGGAGCTCTCTCGCCCAAGTGTTCTTTAGTGGGCGGACTGGGCACTACGTCGCCGCAATTCCTCTCACTCACCTCGGCAATCGGTCGCGGCGTCCGCCTGGCACTTTCCCGCGTCTCCGACTGAGGAAGGAGTTGCGCCTCGGGGACGACGTCCGCAACACACGTGCTCGCGCCCACACACACACACACACACACACTCACACGGGCGGTCCGTCGCCCGGATCGGCAGCAGCGGCAGAAGAGAGAGTGCGTCCGCGTCGAAGGGGAACCCGCGCTGGACTGAGGGAGCGGCAGAGCCGTCCTCGGAGAATATTTCGGAGGCCTGTCTCTCCCGGGGGGTGGGGGTGCTTGAAGGGGGGAGGGAGGGGCGAATGGCTCGCCTCCCTGAGGCCTCGGAGGCACGCGTACACCCTCGGCTCGCGGAACTAAGTATTACGGAAATTTTTGGTATACACGCATGTACAGGCGCTTCAAGTTCAAGATATAATCTCGACCCAATTATTGGTTTGCGGTGGCCGCTGTCCATCCCCTTCTCTTCCAACCAATCTCTTCATTCCCACCCTTAGAACCCCTGCGCCGTCGTATTCTGTTACTTTTCTCACCTCATTCAGCGTCCGCCTTCATTTATGCCAATTTCTCCCCTTATTATTCCATCAATGTGATCGTCTTTGATTAACTAGAGTGGACCAAGACGCGTTCGCCTCGTCCTAATGTTATGCAGTTCAATAATATCTCTTGTACTCACCCACTCTACGAGTTGATTCTTCATTTTGTCACGCGTATCTGTCCATTTCATTGGCATCATTTTGCCACAGCAACACCGGTTATTTTAATCATTACGATCTCTATCCCCGCTGATCATCGGCCATGGCACCTTATTTGATTTGTTGTCCGCGCAGCCACCTGTTCTTCTTTGAGGCGGTTCCAAAGACGTCTGCCCCAAGAAGGGTTGTCATTTGAGGGATGCTTTGACGTTAAAATGCAATTAAGGAATCTAAAGTCGTGATGATAAAAACCATTATGAAAATGAGCCCTTGCAACTACGGGACTCGGTTGATAGGGGCACCTGGCAGCGAAGGATTGACGGTCTACGTGGTCGTCATCACACGAACGTCAACACACGCTGCTTATCCTAACGAGTAGCCGCGGGAAAAAAGAGACAGGAGCGGAAATCCAACAATAAAACAGTTGAAAAAAGATTGCCATTACCTTAAATCCTAAAAAGGAAGACTTCTCTCGTACTGGAAAAATCCGACTACGTCTTACGTACGATATACACCAATATGAAGGCTCTTGTGTCGATGAATAATAAGATGATTTCCACTTCATATCAAGTGGAAAAGTGCAACCATCTATTATTCATTATGTTCGACTTCCACCACGTCACGCCTGAAGCTACTCAATTCGCTCTTGTGTCGAGGTATATAGGACTCCAATCGACAAAATTATCACTGGCATTGATAACACACTCGACCGATGCGCCACAATTAAAAAAAAATAAATTTTAAAATATTAATTAAAATATTTTCCAAATGTATGCGCTGCTGAAAATAAACAAACCCGTCAGCCAAATGAGAACCATTATTGCAGGGTTAAACCTCCCCATCTACAAACTCTCCACTTGGCTCGACGCTCAGTATCAAGCACTGGGACTCACAGAAACATACGATATAGCATCCAAAACTTAATTGATGAAATTCAGCACATACTGACCTCCTTCCAAATGACATTGTGGTCTCTTTCGACATGGAAAAACTATTTCCTATGGACCATATTTCCATCGACCTTGATAAGACAGCCGAATGGCCAACGGGAAAACAACTGTACCCGCTTATTAGCGAGGATTTCTTGAATCAGCTTCATTTCTACTAATAACTGCTTTTTGTATATTGACTACGGTTCTTCCTAACTTTTTATTCAATTCATCTGCTACCCCTCGTTGGCTCTCGTCCCCTCCGCTGTATATTACTCTGACTATCATTCCAGTAATTCCTTCCTTCTCACCTCTCATAGACCTAAAAAATCTGTATTTCCTCTTTTTATCTCTCTCTTTGTATTCATTTTCTAATTTTCCTGTCCTCCACATTATCCTAATATTTCAAGTACCTATTCTAACTAATTTCGTCTTCTTCTTCTGCGTCTGCTGTGCTGCTGCTGTCGGTTTTCCCTTGCAAGGGTTTGGTGGGAAGACGACCGTGGAAACCTTGCCTTGGAAACCTTCCCCCTCTTCCGGGCACGACACACGGCCGATTTGGCCGAGTCCCGCAGTTGCCAGGACTCATATTCCCAATTGCGTCCATCATAGCAATCTTGGGAATGATAATTGAGGTGGTTTCCCGTTGCTTTCTTCATTAGTGTTTTTAACGTGACACCATCACTCAATGGCCTGGGGGCACTGGAGTCAGACGCCTTTGCAGCCGCCTCACTGAGGAACAGATGCTGCGTGGACTACCTTTCGTCTGGCTCCTAACATTTGACCTATCTTAAATGAGTGATCGATCTTGTTATGAGCAAATATCATTCCCTTTGCCAGCACAACTTAAGGGTCTATTACAATTACAGTTTTCAGTCACTCAGATTTGTTTCTTTTATCTACATAACCTTTAACTTAAGGGGAAAATAAAATATATTGTGATTTTCTTTATTTAATATCATTATTCTTGGCTCTAAAATTTATCAACGACAATATTTACAAATGTGTTTATTTTACAGAAAGCTTCAACTCACATAACCTTCTCACAGCTGTCTTCTCTTACCATGAGAAGACAATATTTTTACAACAATTCAAAATTGCAGACAACCTTGGGTTTTCTTGTTTCTGAAGTGCAGGTATGGGAATTTTTCCATTGAATTATTATTTAAATTGTACTACGAATATGTAAGTCCCATGAAACTCATTTCAATCGACGGGGAATGTTTTTTTATTTTCCTAAGCCGTTGTAATTATTCTGATATCTCTTGATGGCAATGAATCAGGCTTAAAATTCTGATATTTTTAGGAATTATTCGTAAATCTCGCCGCCTGTTTTCGTTCATTCAAATGTTATATTCGGACGACACGGAAGTAATTATCAAGAAAGCTAGTCTAGCAACGAAAAGCATCAGCAATCAACGGGATGACTTTTTCAACGCAAATACACAAATGTTTATGTTATTCCATTTCCTTGGTTACTTGTGAGGGAGGGAAAACTCAGCTAAGGCAGTGCGCAACAACAACACGATTACTGGCATCTTACATGCATGAAGGGCAACTCGATAACCAAAGGCCCCCTTAGGCATAGTACATGGGAGAGCCATAAGATAAATGTACCGATAAGCATCGGATTTCTCAAGCCAACATTTGTTCGATGAATAGCTTATCAGCTTTTCAACAATGCAACCAATGTAAAGAGACAACAAATGATTTCAAGAAAAAATTACTGCAAATCCTCATGGATACCATCGGAAGGGAAACTAGGTTGTAATTTAATAGAGATTGATATTTAAGAATACACTTTTCGTCAATGCACCTCTTCTTAAAGTAAAATTATTAGTCGTAATATAACGACTGACTAATAAATATTGCATCATTTTCACTCAAAACATAGCGACGAAATTCTCTCAGGAACATAGGCTATGCAGAATCATGGCACGATTCACGAAAATGGCGCAACGCAAGTTAATCAAATATTAATCCATCCTAGTTGCTTCTTAAGAAAAACTCAAATCTTAAAAAATACCAACAAAATAAAAAATATTTCCATATTTTTACTGGTGCATAACATTTAGGATAAGCTATATAATTGCAAGGCCATTTGGATGCTGCAAAATGGAGTTCATGCCAACGTCTTCAAGCCAATGATCGCATTGGCATGGAATGCTGGAAATATTCGTCATCGCTGTAACTAGGCCACATTTTTCTCGCTGCGTTTAGAGTGACGCTAAAGAAATCGCTCGGCATTCATCAAAATTTTTTAATGGGCAGTATGGTGTTCATTTGAATAATTTCATGGTTGGAACAAATGTCAAGCAATTACCGAGGGACCCATCAGAGTATCGTCTGGAATAATCGGATGCCTACCTCTCCCCTCCTGTCCCTGCTCCATTCGACGACACCACCGCAACGAAGAAAACATGGAAGATGCGACCAAGTGCGCGCCCCACCCTCACTCGCTCCTCGGAAGATGGAAACGCACATCTTTGACTGCTGCTGCGTGGATAAGATAATCCTCGGAATCCTGTTTTGCAGAGCCGATCAGGGATTTCAACCGATAGAAGGGCTAGGGTAGGCTAGGATATTTATCATGATCCATCATCTAAAATATTTTCCGATTTAAATGGAAATTTAGACCTACGAGGGTAGGCTGAAAACTAATGCACACATGCTTGTAGACCACAAACATAATGACCTTCATAAGCACTCCTGATGGCATGTGGAAGTAACATTCCCCCTTAATTCCATTTGCAAGTTTGAGGTCATCCAGTGTATTTTGAGAAGCGAAAGGATGGAGACGTGTTCTAGTGCTATGTCAACGCGAGTTGAACAGCGTGATGTTGTCGAATTTTTTAACTGCTGAAAATTGACTCCTACAGCGATTCATCGACGTTTAAAGGTTCGCATCGACATAACAGCATCACTGTTGACAGGTCTCCTGTCAATCGATGGTTAGTAAAATTTCGTGGCTGCAAGTCTGGAAAAGCCATAATTGTGGATGAAACTTCTTTGGACTGTGTTTTGGGAGGCTCTCCGATTATATGTGGCCGATTTTCTGGAGCGAGGGGAAACGGTAAATTCTTCTTAGTATACAGGTCTAAAACCTGTATACAGACTCTAAAACACCTCCGACGTCGAGTTTGTCGTGTTAAAGGCAGTCAGACGCCAATAATCTTGCAACATGCCAACGCTCGTCCACACACCTCGCCTGCAACTGAAAAGGCTCTGCGAAACCTTACATTTGAAGCGATTCCACACCCTTATTCCCCCGATCTTGTGTCTTGCGATTTTTATTTTCTTCCCTAACTCAAGAGACACCTCGAAGGGTAATATCATTACACATCGGACGATGAGGTGAAGGCAGCTGTCAATAAGTCCTGGATTCGAGAAAAGTCGGAAGAGTTTTTCAATGACGGAATGAGAAAACTAGTTACATGTTGGGAGAAATGTGTTAGCCTAAACGGTGACTAAAAAAAAATGTCAAATGTCAAAATGTCGAAAAATAAAAATATGATTTTGAAACTTTAGAATTGTACTTTAATGTACTTTTCGCCCGATCTTGCTATTTGTTTTTGTTCGCACTCTACAAGCATGCGTGCATTACTTTTCAGCCTGCCCTCGTATATCTTATACATATTTGTCTTATAAAGTCGTATAATGGACCCGATATTCAATTAAGTTAGGGAAAATTATATTTGAAAGCCCACTTGGCTATTTAACGCAGCAAAATGTAATCGGCAGTGTGACTTAAAGGGTTTTGAAATCTCAAAACGTACATTACAGAAAATTTTCAGTTTGCAAATGCAGTTTCCAAATCGTGGATTTAAACACAAATATTCAAGAAAGTCATAAGCATATGGGGTGTTTGGCATATTTATGGGTTAGAACTTGATCTTGAAGAAATAAGTACTCCCGATTGACGAGCCAGGGTTGAGAAATAATGAAACCCCTAAACTCAACATTGTTAACTCTTTTGCTGACTTCCTTTCATTTGGATGAGCGGAGATAATATGTTGGAGGAATCTGAAAGACCTTTTCAGGATACAGGTGATGCCCAGGATTTCCTATCATTGACACACGGGATCTCGTACCTCGATGCCCTTTTCGGAAACAACTGACCCTTAAAACTGGATTCAAGCTATAGAATGCACTTAAATAATATACATTGACATTCAGAAATATACGAAAAGATGAAAATTCTCTCAGCTTGCATACATATCGCTCCTTGCGTGAAGGATAAAAGTGGAAAAGCAACAACGCTCCCATTTCCGAAAACAACTGAGATCATTTTCAGGCACTCGAAACGCATTGAAAACAAGCTCTGCAATGATATCCTGTGGGCAAACTGAAACCCTGTCGCTCGTTATTTATAGAATGTGATGATAGAGGAAGGTCTGGTACGGTGTTTCAGGCATACTTTGCAATGCAAGATAGTAGTTAACTTAGTAAAGAAAGCCCCAAGTAAGAAGAGGCCCACTCGTTGCCCTCCGTGGTGGGAGCGCTGCGTTGGTATTAAACTGTTGCGTCCACACTCGTCATTTAGACGCAAAAATCGTTCAAATTTAGGACGGCACCATCTTAAAGGGTGTCTAAAGTCGTTAGGTTGCAAGAGGGCGCGAAGTTAGGCGCCTGTATCGGCCCCTGGATTTAGAATAAAACAAGTGAATCCTAAAGACGTCATAATTCAAACTGTTGGAAGCGTGGTAGCAGGTAGAAGAATAATCGCCATGATGAGAAAGTATTATACTATATGTAAGTCGCATAACATTGTTTTTAACATGGAAAGAGTACACTCATTTGACCAATATGGTATTCAATCGATTTATTCAATACTCGGGGAGCGCAGGAAAAAACTGAGGCATGTATTGAAGTTAGGAGGACAAAAGGTGGAGCGTTTTCCAGGAAAGAGAAAAATATGAAACTTTTAATTATAAATGGAAGACTAAATATTTAAAAAAACTATGCACCACATAAAACACCTCTGTAAACAATTAATGACAAGGATTAATTATCGACACTACCAAAAAATAAGCTACTACTAACTTTATACGACCCCGTATAAAAGATATAAACAAAAGTTATTGAGATGAAACTAATAAATAAAGCCAAATCTAAAAAAACGAACGATCCATAGAGAGTAAATATAGTTCAATAAAGGAAAATGAGTAAGCAACTAGTCCCAAAAAAATCGTCTAAGCTACTAAATTAAAGGAAAGAGATGGAAATTTCACGTAAAAATTACTGGATGAATTATGAAGTGAGCTCGAAATTGCGCAAGAATCACGTTGTACGCAAGCAACCTCAATCTCAGTGTTCACAATATTTATATTCGAACATTACCTGTTAATCCTACACATACATGGCATAACTAATGCGTAGGGTGTCCAAACTCAAGCTGGCTTTTCATTAGTCACCTTACATTTAGGCACACAAAGGCATGCGCCCTAAATGCCAACCAGTTTGGACGCAGTTTTAATTGTGCCGCGTTCAGAGCGGGGGCGTGGACATCCGGGTTCTCGCAGGGGAGGGGGGAGGAGCGAAGGACGTGGGTGCCCGAGCACTCCTTTATTTCTCTGGAGGGCCCTAAAGCGAGCGCCCGCGGCATTAATGAGCCTGCAAATCCCCGCATGACCTCTTAATTACCACGGAGACGATTCTTAGCACTCACGGAGGCGGTCATGCCTACAGCGATTCCCGAACGAGACGTCGACAGGGTCAACATGTGACTAGGGCCGACATCGCCATGCACTAGCGGCCATATTTCATCAGTGATAAACCACGAACATAAATGCTATATTATTGGGAATGGTGAATCGCAGAATATACTCTGGATTTATTGCTAACAACTTCATATCACCACTGAAATGCTCTTCCTCTCTTTCTTCGTCACCAATCATGGGTAAGGTGGCACTGGCCAATGGGATAGCGGATATCAGGCGGTAAAACTGCTACGTCGAATTTGGGTTGTTTTCAACTGGACTTTTGTTTCAGAAGAATCCTTCAATGCTGCATCTATCCGTTATTCCGAAATTGGAGTTTCACAAGTATTAACTAGCCCATTTCGGGAGTTAATATCCATCAGCATCTTCCTTTGTTCTTTAGTGGTTTTCTTGTTTTCTGAGTTTTCTTTGAACATTAAAAATAGAAAAAGGCAAAACTTAAACTATGAATTCACAAGAGATGCTTTCATATGACAAATGCATGGCAAATGTCTGTCTGGAAAATAATCAGAATTCCAGGCACAGTGGCAATAGATTCAAGCTTTCTAATAGATGATATTTTCAATTTCCGAAATTAAAACCGCCTATATCGAGCCCTAGAAATTATTTCACATTCTAAGTTACGTGTATATACCTTTTTCATTGACTTGGAGAATATTTACCGATGTAACTCCTGAATATGTCCATTAATTGGTTCAAAAAGAAGCAGCCTAACCTTTTCTTACTTCTTTATGCGAGCATTTGCTTATACATGGTTCGTCCATAAAATAAGTGTACTGAGCTCAGGAAAAAAAATTTATTACACTTTTACATTTCTTAAGCTAATATTCCTCAAAATAGGACCCTTGTGAGTCAATACACTTGTTCCAGCGGCATTCCCATTCCTGGAACGCTCCCGCGAAGGCATCATCGGGAACCTCTCGAAGACACGCCGTCACGGCCTCTTTGACGGCGTCCAAAGTCCCGTATCGCGTTCCTTTCAAACTCCTCTTTATCTTAGGGAACAGAAAGAAGTCCGGTGGTGCCAAGTCCGGGCTGTAGGGCGGGTGCGGCAGCGTTGCCACACCGTGCTTTGCCAAGAAGTCCGACACGACAAGCGCGGTGTGAGACGGCGCATTATCGTGATTTTTTTCGCATCTGTAATTGGTCCCTAATAATCTCGTGCACTATTGTTTTTGGCACGTTACACTGCTCTGCTATCATCCGAACACTAAGACGACGATCAGAGTTCAGTACATCGCGAACTTTTCGCACATTTTCGTCGGTGAGTGTCGTTGATGGGCGTCCAGGCCGTGGTTCGTCGTCGACCTCTTCTCTGCCCTCCACGAACATCTTGTGCCACCAAATGATCATGTTTCTGGACATGGCTGACTCCCTGTAAGCCTGGTTAATCATACCGACAGTTTCGGTAGACGATTTCCCAAGCTTTACCGCAAATTTGATGGAATAACGCTGCTCCAAAAACTTCGGCATCGCGTTCCGTGACGTGAGTCGAGCGTGGAGGTTCGCGTTAACAGAGCTCCTCACTACACCACAGGTCAGAGCCGACTGCCTTTTTCAGCGTCGCTTGTCAACATACCCTTCTCCAATCGCAGCCCGTCAGCAGCGGTGCTGGGCGCGCCTGGAAAAAATCAGTACACTAATCTTCCGGACGAACCATGTATTTAGACTTACTTTGGTGATTCATTGCAACACAGTTTATGGTAAGTCTTCATTTCCGTCAACACCTTTCTTTCTGTTAGAAGTTTGCACGTGGTATTTGCATTCAAATGTTTACCTGTATGCAAAATAATTTGATTGGCTGATACAATATTCGTACTAATATGTTCCTTAGGTGAGATCATGCATGCAGTCGTCTGAAACTTTGTCCTTGCCACAATGTAGCAAATCAATAAATAAATAATCTTTAAGATGATACAAATTTTAAATTTAGCTAAATGCATTTCAACAGCTCTCCGAGTGAATAATATTCTTCTATTGCAATTCCAGGAGGTATTCCTGATTATTTCGGTGGGCCCGAAGTAGCAATGGTGCACGATTATGTTAACAAGCGCTTGCCTTTTCTTTCTTCCACATTATTACCAGCATGTAGCATGCATCCATCCTTGTCTTGCACAACGTGTACCGCTCATTTCCAAATTTTGTTTATTGACTTACTGATGCTCTAAATTTACACCATTATAATTCTTTTCCGCGGAACAATGAAGCAATGTCCACTTATTCATGCATTTTCTTTTGCCACGGCATATGTATTCATTTATTCATATATTTCGCGGATGAGGGGAGCGGAGCAGGGAAGGCGCCCAAGTTGGCTGGCGGGGCAGTTGACCCCCGCACTGCCGCTTAGTTCCTGGTGCGGTGCTTCGGCCCACGTGACCCGCGCCGCAACGAATAGTCACCTGCTAGGACATTCACGTTCATCAACACCGCGCATGACAACAGTCTTGGCGACAGAAACGGAAGGGGATTTTCGCTTTTAATTCGTCCGTCCGCCGCCTAGGTGCGGTGCGGTGCCGCGGGTCGTGAGCCGAGTGCCCTCGGGGGGAAGGGGGCGAAACCCCCAGTGGAAGTCCGCTTTACATTGCACCATGGCGTCGATTGGCATTGGCGCCCTCCCCCCCCCCAGGTGAACTCACTAAGCCTCCGATCACATCAATCGGGTATTTGTGACCACACTTGCGTTTTCCCATTCGAATTACTAACATGGTACAATTACACTTTTATTTATTTACCATTGAACTGGAAACAGCATTTTGACATTTACATCGGATTTTAACAATGATATACGTGATCGTTTGCGGTCCCTTGTCCTTACCGATCGTCGAAAACTTGTCCGAATGATAGCTGACCAACTGAATTTAGGAAAATCAACAGTGCACACTATTTTAACTTAGTATGATGGAAGGATCATTCAGCATGACAATCAATGCACCTGCACATTCAGCATTGATGGTTCGCCAATTTCTGGCAAAACATTCAATCACTATCCTTGATCATCCTCCTTATTCGCCAGATCTCACCCCCTGCGACATTTCCCTATTCCCAAAATGCAAAAATGTGATGTAAGGACATCACTGGGAAGATGTGAAAGACACCATAAAGCAAGAAACGACGAGAAAACTAAAAAGCCCAACCGCCGAGAGGACTTCCATGCGTGCTTTGTGAGAGTGGAGAAGAAGATGGAATGAGTGCATAGCAACCAATGGAGAGTACACTGAAGGGGAAAAAAATCAGTGCAGACAACATTTTGCAAAATAAACTTTCTATGGCCTCACTTCCCGTATTTATTGGACAAGGTTGTATACGATGGAACAATAGAAAACATTGCAAATACCCAAGCCCTAGGTGGAGGAAACTCTACCTAGGCGAGAATCAAACCCGCGACCTCTGGTTTAGGAGGCGAGGACGTTAACCCGCCGCTACCAGCTTACACATTTATGTCGCTAATCAACCATGCAATTAAACTATCCGTTAAAATACACTCACTTAAGAAATAGTTCAACTTCCTTAAAGTAAAAGACAATAATTAAATTAGATGGGAATATAAATACATTTGTTATTTCTGTTGTTAATTGTTAATATTTGCTGTTTTAGTATGCATGCGTCCATATTTGTGTGTTGCCACATGTTCCGCTCTAAATTGGCAAGTCACTGCAGTGTGCGGTTACATTTCCAAATAAATAAATATACCTAAAGTTAATTAATATATCCATCCTCACTTGTCCGTTTGCTGCTTTAATAGCAAATTATTACCACAATGTTGGTCGCTAAGGTTTCCTGTTGTGACGAAAACGCTGAACAGGAACTAGAAAGAATTGCACCCAGGAAAAGGTTTCTAGTAAGTCGAAGGAAACTTCTTCCCTGCAAAACCACAAATATACCTTCAAAGTAGAGTTTCACAAATTAATAATAATAATAGATTCAGCGGCTCTATTTAGTTACATTTTGTCGGAAGATAAAAACTTTGGAAATACATTTTTACTAATACATCCCTTAATTTGGTAACAAACACGTAGTAAACATGCAGTAAAATGCACCTAATTGGATCGTTTTTTATCCTTCGTCAAAACCGAAGCGTGAATGATCATGAACATGGAACAAAAGGTATTTTTCCAAAAAGGTTATCCTTAACTGAAACCAGTATCAAGTCTGTAACATCTCACCAGTTTAGGAAATGCTCTCGGAGAACATGGGTAAGAAGTAGTCAGGGTATTAATAGAAAATTTTTCTTTGGGTAAAGGCACTTTTATTGTACATAAGAAATGGAATTTGATGATGGGAACAATAAGGAAAGACGTAAAGGAAGTACTATTTAACACTACGCAACGGAGCTTATTTTTTGTACGTCCGAGGCGGTGTTCTCGCGTTTTCCCGCCCAGAAGAGAGAGAGAGAGCGGTTTCTCTCGGAGCGCAAACAAGCCGGTGGATGGATGGGCGAGGGAGGGGGGGCGCGCTTGGCATTCCTCTGCCGCATCACCCCATTGCTCATTGCTTGAGCAATGGGCACCAGCGAGCCGCGCGGCGGTGTCCACACCCTGCAACCTGTGGGAGGGCACTTGAGAACAGGAAAGTTAATTTATTTATCTGCCGAGGAGGGCGGAAGACGCTCGGCTGTGAAAATACAGTTTCGCTGAAGCCTGTGCTCTAAGAAACTAAACTGAATGAGGGCAAGGGCGGAATAATCCCAGGGCGGCTATGTCTCCCTCTTCGCCGGGGAAACAGCCTCGCTTCTCGAGGACCGACCCTCCTGCACCCGAAGTGAACGCACAAGCTACGAGTGAGACGATGGAAAAGTTTCCTTTGGTGTTATTTCAACTTTCTCGGCTATTATAGTGCAGAATAATGAAATTGCATTGACATCAGCCTCGCAGGTAGATTTATTTCAGCCATGCCATTTATTCGTACATTTAGTGGATGTTCTTCTTCGATTATTAGTGCTAATTATCAGGTGAGGTGACCGACATCTGAGGTCGTTTGCGCCACTTGGAGGATGGAAGTGGATGACTCGAAAGGGGTGAGATGTTCAAGGACTGCAGGGAGGAAGGGCGGAGAGAAACCCGGCGTCGGCATTAGCCTACTCCTAACGAACACGCCAAGGGGTGCACAATTTAATGTACCATACGAAGGACGGCGCATTCCATTCGAAGTGCAATCAACACAGCACCCCAAGCAGGGATCGGGATGCCACTGATTAGTTCCGGCCAACGCCGGGATTCTAATTTGGACCCCCGGGGTTGGAATTCACCACCCACGTACCCAACCAATGCCCGTTTCTCTTCTAATGGTGCGCAAAAAAAAAGGATACACATACAAGTATAAATAAATTAAATAAAAAATATATATATATATATAAAACCATAAACACAGTAATCAACCCGAAGGTCGGTTTAGTAGGTGATGGTAGAGCTCACCCATGTACCAAGCCCGACGGCGTGTGAATATTCACACATCAGGGTAGCGGGACCAGTTCCTTTCCCTCTGCCGGTTATGGTTTCCCAGGAAGATCTGGTACCCGAAAAATCAACTAGCTTGGGTGGAGCTGCAGGTGCCCAAAGTGCCTTGCCCGGGAATCGAGCCCGGGAAATATTTTTGTATGTAAGTATATGAACTTAGCACTAGTGGATAAAGGCAAAAACACAGAAATACACATAAAAGAAAAGAAACTCACTAGGCTTCGAATTTTCGGTGGTCCACGCCACCTTTCTCAAGCAAGAGGAGAGGACAGAGGACATGAACAGAGCAATCAACCCTAATAAGGTCGGTTTGGTAGGTGATGGTAGGGTTCACCTAGTACTAAGTACTACTGCATGTGAAATTCACACATAGGTAGGGTATGGGGACCAGTGCCTTTCCCCGTGCCGGTTATGGCTTCCCAGAAAATCTAGTACCTGAAAAAATCAGAGCGCTTGAGTGAAGATGATTGTGCAGAGAGGGCCCAGAGAGGACATGCCCGGGAATCGAACCGAGCACTCCGGTGAGTGGTCCAACCTCTGCCACTGGAATATAGTGACCCATATGTATACGTGTATTATATATATATATATATAATGTAAATGGACTAACTAGTCAACACAAACAAAGAAACTGAAACACATAAAAGAGGGACTCACTGGAACAGAACTGAGGCAGAGGAGGGCCCGAAAGCAGTGGATGGAAGGAGAAGGGGGAAAATGAGGAAAAGAGGGGAAAAGGGGGGAAAAAAGGGGAAAAGGGGGGAAATGGGGAAAAGGTATTCGAGGTGAGGGGTTTGGAGGGGTAGTGTTAGGTGCGGGAATTTTAAAAAAGATGGGGATAATATGGAAGTTGTTGGGGGCGGAGGGGGATGAAATTATGTGTATAAAGGGGGCAATTAGTGTCTGATATTAATACCTGGGCGATTACATAATATGTTTGTATATAGAAATGTATATGTATACATATTTATGTATGTGGGTCGCGGTGGTCCAGTGGGTAGAGCGTTGGACTACTGACCGGAGGGTCCCGGGTTCGATTCCCGGGCGAGGCACTCTGGGCACCTGCAGCTCCACCCAAGCTATTTGATTATTCGGGTACCAGGTCTTCCTGGGAAACTTTAACCGGCACAGGGAAAGGAACTGGCCCCCTACCCTGATGTGTGAATATTTACACGCCGTCGGGCTTAGTAGATGGGTGTCTATCACCTACTAATCCGACCTTCAGATTCATTACAGTGTTTATGGTTTTATATATATATATATATGTATATATACATGTATATTTGTATATAAATACATATATTATATAATGTATGTTTATATAAACATATATGATGTATATGAAATTAGCACTTGCGAACAAAGACAAAAAACAAACACAAAAAAAGAAAGGAAACTCACAAGGTTTCGAATTTTCGGTGGTCCATGCCACCTTTCTCAAGGAAGAGAAGGAATTTATTGTTTAACTTTCGTATTTCCTTCTGCACAACTCTGTGTTTACATTCTTTCAATTTCTCCTCTCATCCATCTTTGTATTCAATGTAAACCGAAAAATTCCGAGACCGTAAACTCGATTGGTACTAAGTTATGAGAAATAAAAGGGGGAAAAAGGGAGAAATAGGGAATACACACTAGGTACTTGGATGTGTCTGAGAAACAGTGAGCCACGTATACTTCAATCACACACAAAAGCCAAAATAAATAATAAATAATAAAACAAACTTACAACCACTCGATCACTGGGGTGTGTTACGAAATAACTAATACTCTCGTGAATCACATTTACACACACTCAGGGTTTAAAAGGATCACTCCAAAGTCAGTGACCCGTCAATCTCACAAATAACTGAAAATTATAAAAGGATGTAATTAAACAGAAATGACTTACGTGAATACAGTCACTCAGTCACTTGGGTGTGTTAGACCTTTGTGAATTTCACACGCTCACTCAGTCAGGGTTTACAAGGATCCCTCCTATGCCATTGACCCGTCAATCACGCAGATTAATATAATATTATAACACGGATGTACACACGCTCTCGCTCATTCACTCAATCACTCAGGTGTGCTCGAAAACAAGGACCTTTGCGATTCACAAATACTCACACGTTCAGGGTTTACCAGGATTCCTCCTATGCTAGGGACCCTCCAAGCACACAGAAATAACAAAACGGAAAATAAGGGACTTTGGTAAACACTCGGTAAGCTTCGGTAAATCTCTTCCTTTGATTGTCATCTCTCCTCTTGGAGTCAAACGCCAACTTGAAGACATCCGTCCAAATAAAATGCCAGGCCCCGATCAACACGTGGCCTGCCCATGTGTTCAAAACGACGGCCTCAGAAGAAGTTCCTTTTTTGGAAATAATATTTAAACAAATGCCTAAATATTGGTACAGTTCCCAAGGACTGGAAAGTGGCCAATCTCACGCCCATATGTAAAAGAGGTGACAGAGAAGATCCGAGTAATTGGCGACCCATATCTCTCACGTTCATCTCATGAAATATTTAGACCACATAATTGTAAGTTTAACCTTGGGGTATCTCGGTTCCCAAGGTTTACTGATAAAACAGTAACAGTTTCCGTTAGCGTAGATCTTGCGAGACCCAACTGGAACTTTTCGTCCAATAACATACTTTGGTTTCTGGCGAAAATGATGTTCAAGTTGATGCTAGATTTCTAGATTGTAAAATGCTTTCGACAAAGTTCCTCATAGTAAGTTCCTCCAAAAATTGGGAAGCTATGGGATTGATAATGTGTAATAGATTGGATGAATAACTTTTGAACAGACCGCGAACAAAATGCCTTGATTGACGGGGTGTCATCGGATACAATAAGCGCAACATCGGGCGCAACGGTGTCATACACTTCCCTGTGGGACCTTCCTCGTACAATACGTGTACTTTACGATTATTACGAGTATACGAGTATTTGGGCGTTACGACAGCTAAATATATGTTCTGGGGAAAATAAATTCGCAAAATTTGCGGAATAGAAAATTTAAACTTTTCATTTGAAAATAACTTGGGAAATATAATGAAAGGACCCAGGAGCTTTGTGAAGGGCTTCTCGTATTTCACTTAAGTTAGACCCCATCTAGAGTATGCTGAAAGTGCATTGGATGCTCAAGAGTGAGGTTTAATTTTCGAAACTAGATCGAGTGCAATGAAGAGCAGCTAGTTTTGAGGAAAGTTGTTACGAACAAGGCATTGGGGTCACGACACTATTGGAAGAATGAGGACGGGAGACACTAATTGACCGAAGGCTTATATACAGGTTACATTTCCTGCTTAAATTTGAGAGAGGTCACTTATCGTTCCCATATTTTAGGATATTGTCCTGTTATTGAACATTTTCGCATGCAAGTAGCTTCTTACGTGGTGAGTAACTGGGTCGACTGCATGTTCATGGACATAATATCTGTTTAGATGTAATGATTGTGCACGTATATCTGACGACCTAACACTCCCCGCCACACGACCTTAAGGCGGATTGAGGGGCATTATGTAGTTGTAGATTAAAAAAGATTCGTTCATAAATGAATACTCATCCCATTCAAAATATATTAATGCCATTAAAATTAAATCCACGTAGCATCACGAATCACACTAAAAACAGCGTTCACTACCGCGGTGCTAAAAATACTCTCTACTCTGAATGCTAAATATTTAAATATTAGGAGTAAACATATCAATGTTTTCAAAATTATTGAACCTATTTTAATTCATTGCCTTGAAAGAAGTTATTTTTTCATAGAGTCCTAAAATAAATCTGAAATTGACAAACATATTACAAACATCAGCATTAACAAAACAATAATGCTTCTCCATATTTCGCAGATATGATTACTAAGCTTGGCATAAAATGGAAAGCGTTCTAATTATGATCGCTTGAGCGTGCGTCTGGGCTTTAATTCATAAATATTATTCCGTATTCAAGAATCTCATAATGGAATCTTAACGAAATTCTGGAATAATCATGAGGTACGCAATTCCTGAAGAAAAGCGGTCTATATTAATCACTGTGGTGATATCGTGTGATGGCATCAGGAAGACTGGATGTTACTTACTCTTAAACTAAAGTCAAATAAACATTTTGAAATGGGCTCTTATTTTTAATTAAACGAGATAGCCGGGACCGTCAACTTGATTGGCACTATGTGGTAAGGGGGGTGGGGATAAAACAAGGTTACAAGTAAGGGGAGAAATAGGGAACACACACGAGGCCACTTGGGTGACGCGGATGCGAAATACGACCTTAATGCGAAATTTCCAATTTCATTTGAAAACACGGCATTCGAACTCACTCTACGTAAGATTACTGTAGTATTTCTCGTAATTTGAACATTCAGGTGTGTTTATCTGCAGTTTTCTTAATGAAGTGCAGGAATACGATGTGATAACTCGTATGTAGAGGCATGTACTCCGGCATTGGTCATTTGAAATTTCCATGTCTCTGCACGTGAGTTCGGGCACTGAGTCGCTCTCCTGTAGCCGAACACCAGTCCTTGGTTCGAGCCCCCCCGAGGCAACCAACTTGTCGTCTTCGCAGGAGAGGGACGACCCGGGCAGCTTTCATTTCAACCTCGGAAGACAAGATGGTTTCCGGGTCCTGGGTACCAGGAGAGGAGAGCACACAGTTGTTCTTTTGCGTCACCACCTCGAGGAAAGCGAAACACGATATGTGCCTTGAATACCCGAGGCTCGTTCGACAAAAAAGCCATTGTTTCCACAGAGACTGGCTCGTTTTTTTTTAAATGCATGAATTCTGAAGTTGCGGGACAAAATAATCCCATGGGAGTTTTAAGTTTTCGAGAGAATATGAATGTGGAAAGAAGTGAGCAGTTAACAGGCGGCGGACAGGGGGACGATTTGGAAGGCTTCGTCGATTGCGGAGACGGGGTCATCTGGAGGTGGACTCCAAAGTGGCGACTTATCTCTGAGTGAAACCCAAACCCCGGCACCATACTGTCGAAACCAAAAGGCTACTGTGTCATATTCCTCACCATACTCTTCCATTTTGGGGATTAAAAATTTCTCCAGCATCTCACAACAGCGCACAGAGTTCAAAGTAACAGTTGGACCATGAGATTCAAATCATAGGGCCCAATAATGCCTATGGAGGACAAAGTGCACCAAACTGCCACTTTAGGGCTATGAAGAGGTCTTGGGTGAAGTTCGCGAGGGTTGTCAGTCGCCCAGTAACGAAAATTTTACTTATTTACTGAGCCGGAGTGGTGAAAATGCGCTTCATCGCTAGACCACAGCGCCCTCTGCATCGCCACCACACTCTCATCGTTCTAAGTAATAGTTTTAGGGGAAGCGACCGACAGCTCAGGTCGTTTGCGCCATTGGGGATGGATGGAAAAGGATGAAGGGTGGAGAGAACCCGGCGTCGGCGTTCGCCTACTCTTGGGGATAGGCGCCAAGGGGCCAGCTTAACGTCCCATCCAACGAACACCGTACTCACTCAAAAGTGCCCTCCACAAAGCACCTCAAGTAGGGATCGGGATACCACTGAAAGATCTTCTGTCTCCGGGATTTGAACCCGGACTCTAAGGGTGGAAGCCAGTACGTTAGTCAGCGCCCTATCCCGATCCTATCATTGTTCATAAAGAACGCTTCTACGACAGAGCCTCGATGCTCACCAGATCACTGCATGGCACGAGGGCGGTACAGTAAGTCCTTAAAAAATCCAAGAATTGGCCCTCGTAGTTTCGGAAATTAATTTTTTCCATTAAATAACAATTCTAACTGGTCAACTGTTAAAGTTTCGGCCGTATCCGTCATACAGTTTCATCGTTGTCATCGATTGAAGTAAACAACTTTAATTTGTCTATAAAAATGGATAAAAATGAGTTTCGAGCAGTGATTAAACACTTGTAATTGAAAGGGTTGATGCCGAAAAAAATCAAAGCTGAGTTGGACGAAGTTCATGGCATATCTGCTCCTGTGTTTGCAACTGTTTAAAATTGGGTGAATATGTTTAAACGCGGTCGCACATCCATAAGGATGAATGCAGATCCGAACGCCTTGTGGAAGTGTCTACCCCCGAAATGATTGACAAAATCCACGACATGATTTTAAGTGATCGACGACTCAAAGTGCGCGAAATAGTAGAAGCCATAAGCCTATCTAAAGACACAGTAGCTTCAATTTTGCACGAAAAATTGGGCGTGAAAAAAATCTCGGCAACATGGGTGCCGAGTTTACTTACTTGCCGCGTGCCGCGTAATTACTAAAAATGGCGTTGTTTTCCCCAGCTAACTCTCACTCCGCTAATTTATCTGCGCGCTTTTCAGTGATTTTTTGAAACTAGGGAGTCCATTCTGCTTCATCCTGTAGTAGTAACAGAAAAGATCTTTGAGAGTTGGAAGGAATATATAGAAGAACCGTATGGCAAAGAACATATGCAAGCAAGCTTAGACGTGGAAAGAGAATATGACGTAGATGAAGATAATTAGATCCAGGCATTTTCGACGATGAGATGGAAAGGGCATTAAGGGAGATGAAACCAAATAAGGCCGTGGGGGTGGACAAAATTCCTGTGGAACTGTTGAAATGTTTAGGAAAATGTGGGAAGGAGACTATATATGGGCTGATTCGTAGCATCTATGAGGAACGAATCTTGCTGGGAGATATTGTCAGATCTGTGTTAGTTCCTACTCTGAAAAAGGTAAAGGCTACATCATGTGAGGATTACAGAACAATAAGTTTGATATCCCACGCAGCTAAAGTTATTCTCAGGACCATCAACAAAAGGATGGAAAGGAGGGCAAATGATTACTTAGGAGATGATCAGTTTGGGTTTAGGAAGTGGAGAGGCATGTGTGATGCCATTACAGTAATGAGGTCACTAATAGAGAAGAATATAGAATACAATCAGGACGTATTTGCCTGCTTTGTAGATTTCGAAAAAGCATTTGATAGAGTGAATTGGGAAAAATTAATGCGTGTATTGCAGAAAATAGGAATGGATTGGAGGGACAGGAGACTGATCCGCAACCTGTACATGTCTCAGACTGCTCAAGTGCGAGTGGGGAACGGAGAGTCCGGATGGGCAGTGTTAGGAAGAGGTGTAAGGCAGGGTTGCCCATTGTCACCGGTGCTGTTCAACGTATATGTGGAGGAAATGATTAAAGAGGCATGGGAAGAACTGGAGGTAGGAATGAAAGTCGGAGGGGAATTCGTAAAATCATATAGGTTTGCTTATGACGAAGCTTTAGTTTGTTAGTCAGTCAAGGGGTTGATATCACGGCTATGTGAATTGGAAATTTAGTGCGATAGATATGGGATGAAAATAAATGTAAGTAGAAAAAAGGTTATTAGGTTTTGCAAAAAGGAAATGTCTAAGTTAAGCGTTGGTATATGAAGGCAAAAAAGAGCAGGTGGAACAGTTTACATATCTCATAAAGGGGAGACTTTTAGGCAAACGAGGAAAGGGCCGGAACAGGATAGGGATGTTGGAATGGATGAAGGAAGTACACAGAGATGAAGAGGGACTTGATGTAGAATAGGTTGCTTGGCTGTCTTTTGTTAGAATAGGCAAGATATTTATTTGGTAGTTTGTGTCTATCCAAACCACAAATATTTCAACGTTAGAGGACGTGTAATAATAATGAATCGAAAGAATATACGCGTCAGCCTCAATTAAACTGTTTAATTAGACGGGCCGTAGGAAAAGTGACTAGACGGCCAATGAGAGCCGTTGCTCGTATTAGTTAGGCCGCCTTTGAAATTTGGCCAAGTATATTGTATTTATGGAATAAAATGTTAAATAAGGAATTGGAAAGAGTAACGAGAAGATGCTCTAGATTTTTTAAAAGTTACTACGAGAAGAGAATCGCTATGCGGCAGGAATTAGGATGGTAGCCTCTAAATTCACGCAGAAGTAAGTCGAGGCCAAGAATTTAAGATGGCTAAGATCCGAGTTCCCTAATGGGAATCGCTTTGGTTCTTTGGGTGACAGTGGCAGATTGGACGCCCAGGATAAAATGAACGAGAGAGAGCGATGGCCGCCGCCACAGATAAGAGTCGAGTACTCCTTCCCTCGCACGAAACGTATTCATTTAAACCAAACCTAAGTCACTTTTATATTCTTAGTAAAAAGTTAAATTTCAAAGCTCACTCGAAAAAGCCAGTCATTCGGTGTTGTGGAATATGTGTTCGTGTGAGTGTTTGCTCAAAATCTGAATGTACAGTATGTATTCGTCTTTGTGCTTGGGAGCTTTTTTATGCATGGATGATTTGTGACCTTGAACTTCCCGCCACACACACTTGCGGGGTGGTACATATTTAGATGAAATTGTGAAGAACGAATTACCGGAATCTTAGGGTTACCATATGCTACCAGAGAAGACACAGGAGCAAAAGAACTGAAGATCTCTTCTGTTGTTTCGTGTATGACCCTGCCTCGCTCATAACAGGGATCCCAAGGACATATGTAAGACGATAACGTCCAAGTGATTTTATAAAGGTTGTACTTGAGAATATGGAACAATTTCACCACTTCAAACCTTAAACCATATTTATGACCTTAAACGTGACTTAAAAAAAAACCTGGGCTCACTTTCGCGGAAGTTTTATATCTGTCCGGCCAACTTTTTTGTACTGTTTACGACCAATCAATCAAGATAAGATTTCTTGGAACCAAAGAAAATAACTTAGCGTTATAAATGAATTCCAAACGTTGACATTTAAGAGTACACTTTGATTGTGTACCATGACACAACACATTGAGATGATTGATATAAATTCTTGGCGCTTGAACTTGCTCTCGGGAATTCAAACTTAAAAGTATGAATTTTTGTATGTTTCTCCGATTGCGTTATCCCGCCTTCGGCGTGCAGTCACCCTCACGGCAGCATTGAATTCTAATTACGACTCCGACAAGGAAGGGCCACGTGCTTTCTAGGCGGACTGTCAACTGGCGGGAGGGAGGGATGTCGGACGGACCTCAAGCACACGGCGGGGACCCCGGCCACACCCAGCTTACAACTGGCGCAGGTTTGGTTTGCCCTCCGTATTGAAGACGCGGTTTTATGTTGCCCTTCGGAACTTGCACAGGTGGAGAAACACACATACCACTGAAGAAAACACTTTTCAAGGAAACCTACGAAGAATCCCGAATAATTTAAATTAACAGTATATAGTTCCACAAACTTTATACCAGTAAAATGGAGGAAACAACTTTTTTTACTTTTCCCGTGGCCTTAAACTGACAATGGCAGTTGCATTACTATTAAATATATTCCACTAAATAACAGCGTTCATTACAAGGTTAGAATATCGTTTTCTTGATCTACTTGGAAACCTAGGAATTCAGATAACCCAAACTCCTGAGAAACAAATGAAAAACTCTGAAACTTTATCCCAGGGAGCGTTTTTAACGCAACGCACGCGTACCCTTCGAGTTGTGTGGCAATGATGCAGAATAAATGTGAAGCAAAAGCGAAATTCGTGCAATAAAAAGTTCGTGCACCAACAGCCTCTGTCACAGTACTCTTCATCGACCGATTATCATCACTTATTTCTAAACATTTTCCTTTGTCGGCCTAATCACACTGCTGGTAAACAGATGTATAATTTCCCTTTACTCACTACTTTTCAAGATATCCCTTTAGAAATTTTCGAAGGAAGGGAGAGGTGGATCAGTGGAAATCACAGGAAAATGGTGCTCAATATACCGAAATACTAAGACTCGTTTTTCCTTCGTACAGTTCTTCATCGCAAAAGTAGGAAAGAACTATCCGATATGAAAAGTTCGTATAACCGAGAGTGGAATGCGTCGCTTGGTGAAAATTGTTCCTCAGCTTCTCGTTGGCCTGCCCTTGTTCTTTCTTCCTTCCTCTTGCCCTCTTTTTCAATCCCTTAACATGGCTTATCTTGAAAATGGCATAACGTGTCAAAAATCATGGTTGGCATAGTAAAATTCCACGAAAATTAATTGTTTCATTTAATCATTGCAATATGAAAATTCACAATTATCTACATGAAGAGCTGCTTTCTTGCAATCAGACTACATGCATATGTTCGCTAAGGAGCTCAGGTTTCGGAAAGTGTACAAGGTTTGGGTAAAAATTAACGAAAAGAATTTTTCCCTGACGTGACTGTACGTCGCACCCACAAACTCAGTAATGGAGAGTCTAACCTTCAACATGCGCCAATCGCCCGCGATCGTTCGTTCAGTCTAGATTGTGTTTTTAGTGGACCCCTGTCGAGTTACTCGGTGCAAGAGCAAAATGCAGCGAACGATTGACCAGTGGTACGCCATCAAATTTTTTGTTGGACTGGGAAATTTGGGTGTGGAGGCGTTGGGCATGGTTCTCAAAGTATTCAAGGATGAAAGCATGTCACAAACTGCACTTTTTAAGTGGCACAGGCTCTTCAAAGACGACCGAGAGAGTGTGGAGGACGAGCCCCACGCTGGACGGCCATCGACTTCAAGAACCGATGACAGCGTGCAAGGTGTGCGTCAAGTGCTGAATTCAGACCGTCGTCGGCTAAGTGTGCCCATGATCGAATATTGGTATTGATAAGACGTTGACAGTGCACACACACCATTATCACTGAAAACTTGGCGATGCGAAAGATCTTCGCAAAACTCGTCCTCCCGAAGGACGGACGACGGACCTCCATGACGGAGGACCAAGAGCAGAGTCTTGCGAAGACCTTCTGAAACGTCGTCGCTACGATTCACCAACCCCCTTACAGTCCCAACTTGACACCAGCAGACTATTTCCTATTCTCTATAAAAGTAAAATCCTCCCTAAAAGGACACCATCATGGTACCCTAAGTGTCTTCAAAGAAGCTTGCACGCGTACCCTTAAGGACCTTCCGGAATTAGCCCACCACGGAGCCTTCGAGGCGTGGAAAAGCCGCCGAAGCAAAAGTGTGTCTACGCTCTCAAGGGATGTAGTTTGAAAGAATTTCGAGACGTTGCAGCAATACCCGAACTAAAGCCATTTTTTTAGAAACTTTTCCCGATACTTTTTATACAACCTTGTGATTGAAAGTTGTCATATATTTTTGTGACACTCGGATACTAATCTCTCCTCCCAACCTTCTCTCTTTCAAAAAATTTCGACAGGATACGAACCGAAAGTGGATCCGAGTGATATCGGCACTGAACGGTGACAAAGACCGCTGCTCCTGAGGGCACGGAATAATTTCAAGAAATAAAATGGTTTTTAGAAAATTTCAACGAACGAGCTATTGCATTGAAAGTTGAAAGTGCTCGCAGTGAGTGATGGATGCACTTATACCGCTAACCCGAATTCGATTGGACGACCGCGAGGCCGGGTTCAAACTCGGGGCCTTGGGGCGTCGTTCCCCGTGGTCCATCGATTCTCCCACTCGGCACTTTCCTGGCAAGTGGAAGGAAGCGAATTGGGCGGACGCGAGTCACGGACGCCTTCCCGAGCACGTGTTCCGAGCGCGCGCTTGGAGGACAATCCGACGGTCAAACGCGGGCGTGAGTCTTTTGTCGCCTTTCAGTTCCGCCATGAATGCGAAAGGTCCACGGCAGGATTGCACGGCTTCGAGTGATCGCACACTCGTGTCCTCAAAACTCGTTCCCCCCTCTCTCCCGTTGGCGATCAGCGAGAAACGTCAGCTGAAACACTTGATCGGTACACGGTCAGATTGTGAATCTAGTCGTGAGATAAAGAAATGTGCGAGCATAAGAACCCCGGAGAATTATACCCGACTGTCATTTGCTGAATGCGGGCGACTCATGCTCCTGTCGCCGCGGGCGGAAGGTCTGTCGGTCGCGACGGCATTGCTTGCCCACACTCTGAAGCCATTAATCATGCCGCACTTTCATGAACGACTTTAACTCCGAGTGAAATAAACTCAAGGCCTTGTGCGATCCATTTCATCAAACATTTTCACTTCGGTCAGTCATCAAGCTCACGAGGTATCGAAGATTTTTTTTACCCTTTCTGTCATGAAAAAACGTCGGAATGGAATAAACAAATCTGCTACGTCATGTGCACATATAATGCTCAAATCCGAAGTTTTGATGTTTGCAAAGAAGATTAACGGATAAATATCGATCGATTTGAAAAAAAGACAGTACGAGAGGAATGAAATATACTATCTGCAAAGCATTAGTGAAATATTGCCCAAGTACTCAAAAAGCTTTCTAAAAGAAAAGTTCAATGTTAAAAAATTGACTGGCGCAATACATTTAATTTCATTGCCGCCTCTAGTATTAGCAATTTTTCATTTTACAGTTTTGTCAATCCTCGCCACAGAGAGAATTTATCAGCAGAGATTTTATTGAGAATTAAGCATCCTTTAGCCTCAACTTGAGTTTTTATCATCATGTCAAATCGTCATTTAATGTTTATATGGTAGTTCAACGTTGAATCCCACTCACACTTGGCAATTTCAGCAGAGGCAGTACTTAAACGAATGATACTCGCAAAGATACTAGTAAGGATATATACCCCAATAAATCCATAGCGAATAACCTTTCTACATTTTTACTATAAACAAATTCCGTAACTTTCAAAATGAAAATGCTATATAATCCAAATTCCTATAATTCAGATGCGTTAAAATGTTCAAAACAAATTGACAGAAATAGTCTGACTGCATTTGACAAATACAGGACCACGTTAAGTCAGCTAACGATGCCATGGGTTAACTTAGATGAATGAGTAGGGGTACGAAGAAGGTTGGCGGAGATGCGAAGGTTTGGAATATACCCACATGGGTTGCTTGCAGTAAAGTTAGGATAGCCACAAATCCTGACTCAGATTACCGATAATCTTGCCATGTTTATTAATAAATAGCGAAATATTTTCTTGGTATTTTATTACTTTCCACTGAAATGATATTTTTTACAAAGAGTCCCAAGAGAATGATGAATAATGCCAAAATAAGCTTTAACGCGACCCAGGTTTCACTGAGGTGCGGCATCATCAGCCCCATTCCATGGTTCATTATGGAACAATTCCACAAAGTAACGCCCGAAACGATTAACTATACCAGAAAACTGATCCAGGAAGTAATGCAACGCAATGAAATGTCCACGGAAGAAGTTCAACATATTGCAGAGAATATTTGAAAATTTGGTTTGGCTTGCCGTATCCCCCAAGTATAAACAATAACTTGATTTGGCCAGGTGAGGTTTGAAGTGGGAGTATGCACTGAACTCTTATGCTGCTCAATAAGATACCATATCAAAAAAAATTTCCAATAGACTTGATGTGTTGAAAGGTGACATATTGCTTGCATATTCTTATGACTGTAAGAGCTGCGCGGGCGAGAGCAATTATAATAGCCCCAGGTAAGGTAATCTATGTCGGATGTCTCGAAAGAGACGGCCAAACGAATGTTAGTCCACGGAGCATCTGCTCCTCGGGAAGACAGTTGAAAAAACGTCCGACAGCAACTAGCACTTGGACGAACATTTAAAGTAATGGAATCAAGGTAGAGACACCGAAAAATTTAAATATAACAAAAATGTATGATGTTTCCCAGAAAGAGGAACGCTAAGGTATACGCTAAAATGGGAGGGTAAAAACGAGAGTAGGTGGAACAGTTTACTTATCTCGGAAGTGTTCTGGACCAAAATGGACAAATTACGTAGAAGGGACATAGGGAGAAGAATTCGTTAGGCAAAGAAGCTATCACAAGGAGGAGGGAACTGATGACAGGAACGTGGGGTATGGATGGATATTAAGAAAAGCCTCGTCAACACTTTGATATGGGGCGTAGCATTGTAAGGCGCAGAAACATGGTCACTGAAGCAGAATGGCAGGAGAAGTAGATTGGAGGCTTTAGACACCTTGGGTTTGGAGAAAAATGGAGGTGGAGTGGATATTAAAGAAAAACATACAAGGGAGGTGTAGTGAAAGGGGAGGAGAGGGGATTGCTGGGAGAAATCAAAAAGAGGCATGATTGATGAATGCAGAGCATTATGGATAGTTAATTGGATGTTGAAGACTGTAATAGAGAGGAGAATGTCAGGCAAACGAGGGAAGGCCAGGAATAGGATAGGGATGTTGGACGTGATGAAGGAAGCATTCGGAGATGAAGAGGGATTTTATTGTGGAGCACGATGTTTGTTTGTTATGTCAAAATGAACAAGGAAATCTATCTGTCAAATAGCCGCATAAAATGCTCGGGCAATGACAGTTAAATGCTCTGCTATTCATTTAATATAATATATTTATCAGAGTTTTTAAGACAGGACTCGTAAAAACTCTGATGTGGAGCGTAGCTATGTACGGCGAGGAAACGTAGTCACTGAAGCTGGAGGTTAGACGTAGATTGGAGGCTTTTGAAATGTGGGTGTGGAGAAGAATGGAGAAGGTGAAATGGACCGAAAGGAAAACAAATGAGGAAGTACTGGAGATGGTGGGTGAGGAGAGGGGTTTGTTGAGAGAAATCCTATGGAGGCAGGAAAAAATGGATGAAAGGCGTATTGAGCGGTAGTGGAATGTTGAAGAAGGTAATAGAGGGGAGAATGTTGGGCATGCAAGGAAAGGGCAGGAACAGGATAGGGATGTTGGACGGGATGAAGGGAGGAAGGAACTACACAGAGATGAAGAGGGACCTGATGTAGATTGGGTTTTGTTTGGAGTTACAAAATGTTTATTTGATAGTTGCGTCCAAAAAACCTACCTTAACCGGTAGATTACCTAGTAATAATTTGAGCTACAACCACGAATCCTTGGCCTCGTCCAGCGAAAAGTGGGAATATTGTCATTATCATCGGTAATCTACCGATGAAGGCAGGTTTTGGATGGACACAAGACACCAAACGATGCAAAGACAATGTATCGAGGGGCGTTAGATTCATTTTGCGGCCCTGGCTCGCTCCATTGGGGCTTGCGGAGCGAGAGTCGGGCGGTACGGGAAAGGCACCGCCCTCTCTACTCAAGGTCTCGCCCTCTCTCGCCAGATGGCTGCCGACGCCCGGGGGTGAGGTGTGGCCCTCCCTCCCCCTAAGGCCCGCACAAGTCGAATACGGCCCCTGCGCTCGACAGCATTCGATCCTGCGCGCGCCCTACTAGGAGCCACCCCCCCCCCCCCAGGGAATCGCTCGTCGCGTGCCCCGGGCAAAGAAAGAAGGCACTCCCGATCCGCTGGGGCTATTCGACGAGGTCCCTGCGATCCGAGGCGTGACGTCACCCCCTCGATAATTCCCAATACTTATAATGCTCCCATGGAGTAATCGAGGCCATTACGTCAAATACCGTTATCACCAACTTCGAGTGCTTCCGGAATAGCACCCGCTGCCCTCCGTAAAACTGCTCATTCCACCGGATATCATCCATCCATCCATGATCATCGACCCGAATGGTCACCTTTTAGCAGGCGAGCTGGGTGGTGACCTCCCCGGACCGAAATTCCTATAGGTGAGTGTAAAATGTCTTACGTATGACATTTAGAAAGGGGTATCTTTTAGAGGATCATCTGCTTCCCCTATTTTCTATTTTTTTTCCACACGGTACACTGCATTCCACAGCGAGGGTGCTTGGCAGGGGGTGAACACACCAGGCATGCAACATCAAAAATGAAATTTATCTTAATTTACCGTCCTAGGCTAGTTAGAGTGGAAAAAATATGAGTTCTTGTACTTTTCCCTCGCAGTGCGGTCGGATATCATTATTCTCATCCTAAAGGCCGCACATGATACAAAAGGATCTATACTTATATGCAATAAATATTAAAATGCTCTGCCTACACCTCTATAAAGTAGGTATATTTAGAATACCATGTCACACAATACAGTTTCCTAAAAACTGTTAAATTAGTGGGTAAATATTTTAAAAGGCTTCTTTTATATACTTCAGATGAATAAGGACCTCTTGATGTAGTAATCATGGTGCCAAACTTCAAAAAGACTTAAATACGAGGGTTATTTTTTGAGTTAGGTTCGTTTAGTCATGAAAAATATATTCGTTATCCAAGATAATTAATCTACACATAAACCTTCGCTCCATGAGTGATTCCCAGCCTAGGTAATCTAGTAAAGTTGATGTACTACTCAGTTTATTAGTACAACAGTTTACGAAACCAGCTCCTCTTCGCTACACACTTAACACACTTGGATATGATGTCCAATCGCAGAAGTTCAGCTTCCGGGCACGTGGGGCGTTAGTATTCAGTGGAGTCCTCATGCTGAGGAGAGGAGGGGAGGGGTCGCCCCTATCTCGCCCCGGGCCAATCAAGACTCATAATACTCATCCGTATTCACCAAATACTTCTCTTGCGATCCGAATGCCAAAAAGGAGGAATCTGGAAATAATTCGGACCAAGGTGCGTCGAAAGAAACCGCAGAGAGGTTTATGATCAACAAAAGATCCAGGAGATATACAATACAATATAAAGTACAATACTCCAGCCGATGTATGACGTCGGTTATTGGCTGGCGACGCAAATAGAACCAGAAATGCTGGATGAAGTTTTCTCGGGTCTTCCACCGGGTCAGGGGTTTGAACCAGAAATGGTAAAGAGAAGTGGCAGGCATCAATCCACTCAAAGTTACGCGGGAATAGCACATTAGAAGAACATTTTAGCTCTCAATGAAAAAACGCTGTTCCATGTATCTTTCGTTAATATATAAATAAAATAACAGAACTCAATGGAAATCAGAGATGACATGGATGAATACGTGACCTCTAACGGCTTCCATTTTATTTAACCTCGTACCAATACTCAACACGTTACTTGGAAATAAGTTCACATTTTGCGTACCAAGGACCTGCCATCATCCCGAAGGTCGATTTGGTGACTGAAATATACTGTATACCCGATTCTAAGAGCGAATTGGTCGCTGCGATGAAATGATGACCATTCGCAGAGGTTCAATTTTCGGGCACGAGGGGCGTCAGCATTAAGCAGAGGATTTTCTCGTATATTCCATTCAATCTATGACGTTTTTGAAACTTAATACACCGGGAGGGGATCGGGATGGTGCAGCGGATAACGTACTGGCTTCTCACCGAGAGGGTCCTGGTGCGAATCCCGAAGACGGCAAATATTTTTCAGTGGTATCCCGATCCCTACTCGAGGTGCTTTGTGGAGGGCACTTCGAGTTAGTACGCCGTCCGTCGGATGGGACGTTAAACTGTTTGACCCCTTGGTGCCATCCGTTAAGAGTAGGCAAATGCCGACGCCGGGTTTCTCTCCACCCTTCATCCTTTCGTGTCCATCCCTAATGGCGGAAATGATCTCAAGCTGTCGGTTGCCTCCCTTAAATACTACTACTGAATTCACCGTTGCTAAGGAAGTGTCCAGTGTTTGGAAAGAAGGCGATATGCAAATTGTTACAGGCAACATCATCTGGCGGTAAAGAATCAATTACGCATCCATATTTTTCCGTATGATGTTAGCTCTAAAATTAAAAATGGAAAAGGAAACCGAAAATTATATACGTAATTAGTCAGAGGGAAATGTTTCCATTCACGAGACGAGAAATTTCAATGCAACGCTTAAAGGAATTCTCATCTTTTCACAAAAACAAAATGATTAAATCAACAAGGAAAATTAATTTTTTAGACGGGTTATGTATTTAGTAATCTTTTAACTGGGGATATAAGAATTTTTCATACGAACCTCTCCAAAATGTTTACCCTTTTAAAGAAAGAATTATTGTTAAACCAGCGTGGAAAGTACAATTATTAAACATTCCAATGGATACCTTTTATTTTAGAGGTTCTTGAGTGAAATTTTCAGGAATGTGTGGAGTGATTTTTCTATTACAAGGCAGAACCACGCGAAGGAAATCTGGGAATTTTAAAATGCTGACGGATGCGAATTCAAGGTACAAGGGCCACGAATTCTCTCTGCGGAGCAAGCACGTGCTCTGCATTCACGCCGTGGCGGAGAATGGACGAAACCGACTTCCAGCGACATGCCCTCGACGAGTTTCCATGGGCACGAGAGATCCCAATCCAACAACTTCCATGAAACCTTGTCGAACTTTTGATGCAAGTGGCTTGGCGGAAAGCGTTCGTTATTGAGAAGAAAAACGCTTTTCCCAATTTAACGATGGAGAACCACGGGGCTAGCCCGAGGCGGGAGAGGGCGTAGGGTTACCCCCGTAAACATCTTTGAGGGCGAAGCACCAAGAGGGGGCACCAGCACACAGATACCACGCATCCAATGCTGCGCGGCGTCTACGGATGTTCTTCACGCCTGCGACCAAGCACACCCTGTCGCACACCTCTGTGGGGCGTGTGGCAGGGGGAGTCAGGATATCAGCAGGGTGACGCGGTGAATGCGAGCGCAGAGAAGACGACGACCCGAAAGCATTCCTTCGTCCCACCAAAAGTTACAACCTGCGAAAGATACTTTGGTCACAATCCAATGATGGTCGCCTAATACATTCACTCTCAAGTCTTCTTGTAAGGGATTCGTGCGAGGATCCCTTAGCTAAGTTTGGAATTTCTGTTTCCGACAAAAAGAACCTTTGAACAATCACTTGCATAATAATCCTAGCGTAAAAACTCATATTAGGCGCCGTCGTCAGACATTGGGCGATAGAGTCATGCGCTCCACTGTCGCTACATTGTGAAACGCATTTTTATGGCAATTCTATGGCGATAGTGAATCTTACTCTAACTCATGTCTTTACCCTGGAATATCAAATGTGGCGCAGTGGGTAGATCGTTTCCCTCCTGACCGGCGGGACCCGGGTTCCATGGTGATGGCACAAGCACAACTGAAATCCACACGATGTGATTTCCCGCTTACTAGATCTTCGTGGGAAACAATTAATTGAGGCACTGAAGAGAAAGGAATTATCGTCACTGACCTGTTAACGTGTGAATTACTATCACCATAAAAGGTTTGGTTCGGAGTGAGATCCACTACCCTGGCCTATGAAAAGCAACCGTGTTTTCACATAATTAATATGAAAATTTAACTCCTGTTTGAAAAAGATATGGAAATGTTTCTTTCACTGGCAACAGACGCATCCGGGACCACCGGCCGGGAGGACTTAGCCCGCCGGCAGACTTGGCCGCTTCCGGCAGGCGAAGAGGCAACAATGGATATGCAACAAACGGAATTCGTTTTCACACGCTGGGGTAATGGTGGGCCTTGGCGAGGGCCCGGGATTCCCGAAAAAAGAATTCGTCCGCCAATACGACGAGAAAGGCGGGGGAGATGATTCCGGAGCCACCCACCCCCTCTCTCCGTCGTCCTTCGCGTTTCCGCGAAAACGGAATTGAGAATGAGAGTTTAACGGCCTTGTAGTCGCCCGAGAGTCAAAATGGTGGTCCCCTTGGCCTTGGCGCCAAAGGAGAGACAATCGAGCCCGTACACGCGAGTTGGCGCATTCTCCGTCGTCCTGCCCGCCAAACCCCCCCGGTTCCTCCCACGTCCGCTCCTCTCCAAGAGGACATTTGTTTTTCAGGTAAGGAAATGCGATAGGCATCTTTACACGCGCTCTCATCTGCCATTTTCGTAAAATGTTGAAAAGCTACACATTTTATATTCAAATATAATTCTTAAATAAAAACGTACGCCATAGGGCCTTGAGCACATTCATGAATGTTGGTGGAATTATTATACAAAGGAGAATGGTAATCAACCAAGAAAAATGTGATCTGGTGTTTGGATTTTGTGCATGCAAAGTAATTTTAACCACTGCCATATTTAAAAAAAAGCAGGAGAGAATTTGGCTACATGAGCATCCTCGGAACTAAATGCAGAAAAATCTATTAAAGGTTTGCCTGATAGGTCAGAGTAGATTTCACGTTATGTAAAGGGGAAATGTTTACATATCTGAGTAGGGGGCAGCTCCTTTCCTCATGTTGTCTGTGGTTTCCCAGGAAGATGTAATAACTCAAAAATCATGTCTTGAGTGAAGCATGAGGCAGGCAAAGTTACCAGGAATCAACTCAGGTTCTACAGCCAGTGGGCAAGTGCTCTACTCACTGGAGTACCATGGCCCGAAAGAGCAAAGCATGCCGAAAAAAGATTTCGTATACTATGCAACAGAAACACTTCCAAGGGCTTGGAAAAGTTTTCAGAAAAGGACATGAATTTGAAGAAAGAGATAAAAATAAATACAACAGTTTTACATTAAGAAGAAAATTATGGACAAATACATATTTTAGAACCATTGTTTCCCAGTTAGGCACAAGTTATCTGGTTTGATGCTACTAGGTTCAAACGGATACTACACAATTATTATTAGGTAATCTACCGTCTAAGGTAGGTTTTTGGATGGACACAACTATCAAATAAACATTTTGTGACTCCCCACCTATCAAACTAATCTATATCAGATCCCTCTTCATCTTGGTGTACTTCTTTCCTCCCTTCATCACGTCCAACATCCCTATCCTGTTCCTGCCCTTACCTTGCTTGCCCAACATCCTCCCCTCTATTACCCTCTTCAACATTCCACTACCGCTCAATATGCCTTTCATCCATTTTTCCTGCCTCCATAGGATTTCTCTCAATAAACCCCTTTCCTCACCCACCATCTCTAGTACTTCCTCATTTGTTTTCCTTTCGGTCCATTTCACCTTCTCCATTCTTCTCCACACCCACATTTCAAAAGCCTCCAATCTACGTCTATCCTCCTGCTTCAGTGACCACATTTCCACGCCGTACATAGCTACGCTCCATACCAGAGTTTTTACAAGTCTTGTCTTATCATCCCTACTCAACGTCCCCGTCATCAACTCCCTCCTCCTTGAGAAGGCCTCCTTGCCTAGCGCAATTCTTCTCCTTACGTCCCTACCACTTTGACCATATTGGTCCAAAACACTTCCGAGATATGTAAATTGCTCTACCTGCTCTATTGTTTCCCCGCCTATTTTAATATTTAGCTTAGCCTTTTTCTTTCTGGAAAATCGCATAACCTTTGTTTTATTAATGTTGATTCTCATCCCATATTTATTGCACTGAACCTCCAATTCACTCAGCAATGCTTGCAACCCCTTGGCTGACTGAGCAACTAATGCTTGGTCATCAGCAAACCTAACCGATTTTACGAATTCCCCTCAGACTTTCATTCCTACATCCAGTTCTTCCCATGCCTCTTTAATCATTTCCTCCACATATACGTTGAACAGCACCGGTGACAATGGGCAACCCTGCCTTACCCCTCTTCGTAACACTGCCCATCTGGACTCTCCGTTCCCCACTTGCACCTGAGCAGTCTGAGACATGTACAGGTTGCGGATCAGTCTCCTGTCCCTCCAATCCATTCCTATTTTCTGCAATACACGCATTAATTTTTCCCAATTCACTCTATCAAATGCTTTTTCGAAATCTACAAAACAGGCAAAAACGTCCTGATTGCATTCTATATTCCTCTCGATTAGTGATCTCATTACTGCAATGGCATCACGCGTACCTCTTCCCTTCCTAAACCCAAACTGATCATCCGCTAAGTAATCATTTGCCCTACTCTCTATCCTTTTGTTGATGATCATGAAAATAACTTTAGCTGCGTGGGATATCAAACTTATTGCTCTGTAATCCTCATATGATATAGCCTTTGTCTTTTTTGGAATAGGAACTAACACTGATCTCACAAAATCTTCCGGCCAGATTCCTTCTTCATAGATACTACGAATCAGTCCATATAGGGCCTTCTTCCCGCATTTTCCTAAACATTTTAACAGTTCTACAGGTATGTTGTCCACCCCCACGGCTTTATTTGCTTTCATCTCCTTTAATACCCTTTCTATTTCATTGTCGAGTATGCCTGGACCTAAACTATCTTCTTCTACGTCATGTTCCTTTTCTATGTCTAACCTTGTTGGCCTAAGTTCTTTACCATACAGTGTTTCTGTATATTCCTTCCATCTTTCTTGGATTTTTCCTGGTTCAACTATTATCTTACCCCACTTATCTTTAACTGTTAGCACAGATCTTGCCTTCTTACTTCCCAATAATGACTTAACCTTGCTGTTTAGAGCACCAATTTCACCCTTCTTTTGTAAACTTTCCATATCCTCGCATTGCGTTTTCCAACATCCTTCTTTTGCTTTATTTGTGGCCCTTCTCAATTTATTGTTTAACTCTTTGTACTTCATTTTGCCCAACTCTGTGTTTACATTTTTCCATCTTCTCCTCTCATCCATCTTTGCAATCATCTCATCCGTTACCCATGGTTTCCTTATTCTTTTCCCGTTAACAGTTTCTATAGTGTCTTTAGCGGCTTCCAATATCCCTTTCTTGATACATTCCCATTTTTCTTCGATAGTACTCAGTTCTTTACCCTCATCCATTATTTTCTGTACAGCCTGCTGATACTCCTTCCTCGTTAATCCATTTAATGCTTCTACGTTCCATTTCCTAACCCGCTGCCCTTGTCTTATCTTCTTGAAACGGACGTTGCATTTCATAGCAACTAAATTGTGGTCAGAGTCCACATCCCCTCCTGGGAAACCGTGCGAATTTATCACACTGTTCCTAAACCTGTGCCTAACCATAATATAATCTAACTGATACCTTTCTGAGTCACCTGGCATTTTCCATGTATACCTACGCCTTTTGTGATGTCTAAACCATGTGTTGGTGATGACTAACCCCTGTCTCTTGCAGAATTCAATCGCTTTTTCCCAGCGTTCATTCTTCGTGCCTAACCCCATAGTGCCCCACCTCACCACCCTCTCTTCCTTCGCCTACCGTCGCATTCCAATCCCCCATCACTATCAAATGTTTCCCTGCAGGAACACACGTGATGATATCCTCTAACTCATCGTACATCCTATTGACTTCTTCCTCCTTGTGGTTGCTCGGTGGCATGTATACCTGAACAATGACCAAGTTCGTCGGCTCTGCTTTAATCTCTACGAGTAAAATTCTATCTGTTGCTTGCTCTATGTTGACTACGCTTCTTCCTACCCCTTTATTTAATATTACGGCAACCCCTCATTGGCTCTCGTCCCCGCCGCTGTATATCACTCTATAATTGTCACTCCAGTAATCCCCGCTATCCTTCCATCTCACCTCGCAGAGACCTAAAACATCTATATTACCTCTTTCCATCTCTTGCTTAATATTCTCTAATTTTCCTGTCCTCAACATTGTCCTGACATCTATATTACCTCTTTCCATCTCTCGCTTAATATTCTCTAATTTTCCTGTCCTCAACATTGTCCTGACGTTCCATGTTCCTATTCTAACTACTTTCATCTTCTTCTGCGTCTTCTGTCCTGCTGCTGTTATTTCTGCCCAACACAGTACACAATACGATTGAATTTACTATCATAAAATCATATACACTAGCTCATTGTTTTCCTTGTTGAGTGCTTACCTAATAACAGCTAAAGGAGGAACTTGCAAAGCAAAACAAATGAGAATTAAAACCAAGGAGAGTTTAACACCTTTCCATATCTAAGTTGACTATAGAGGAATCAACTTATCATCATCACTATTTGAAGTCTAGGATTGGTTTACTGTGGCCCTCCCTTCGCCTCTATTTAATGTCAATTCCCTCAATCCCTGATACCTTTTCTGTTTTATGTCTTTCTTAATTTGTCCTACAAATTTAAATGTTTAGTGTCTCTTGGTCTTCCTTGTGGATTCTTCCCGTCTAATATATTCCTTATCAATCCATTGGCCTCAATCCATTTATTTCTTCTTATGCAAAGAGAAGACAATTAAATAAAATTTCAAAGTATTTTATCATTAACACGACACATTTCAACATTACATTTAGATACTAATCAATACCTTGCAGTCTACCTTGGTGAATCAGGGGAAATAATTTACCTTTTTAGTTTAATTGGGATGATTGATTAAGTTCCTAATGTTTTTCTTTGTTAATTTATTAATTTTACACTTCAAAAGATGCTGTTGTACTTTTAAATAATTACTCTCTAATAAATATTTATCTAACCTTACGTGAATTATATTTTCATTAAGAAAATAGATTAAATGATCCAAGTGATACCACTGATTGAACTGAATATGATTTGCAACCACATATTTCATATTTTTTTCCCTAGTAACAATTATGGAGAGGAGGATTAGACATTACATTTGTAAAGTGTGACAATTTTGTAAGAATGATAATTTGTGCATTCACATTTAGATCACAAAACACTCAGTGCCTAGTTCCTTTACTATAGAATGCACAATTACTCTCTCTTTCTAAGAGACATCTCTAACTATTTTCAAAATAATCTATACATTCTTATGAATATGTTTTAAAGGAAAGCAAATTTGACATTGTCTGGCCTTCTGGGAGTCCTGACTTGAACACAATTGTAAATAATTAACGTCAATGGCAATTAATATGCACAACGAATAAGTGAGAGCAAAGACCGGAGATCTACTGTGGAAATAAACGGTAGATGAGTGGGAAATCTGTGATCCACTAGTGGGTGGAGGTAAGGGCAAGGAGAGTGGGAAAGAGGGCGTGGGAGACGGTAGTCATGTGACTTTAGCATAAACCACAAACTGCATTCCTCTGTGTCCACTCTGTGTACACTGTGTCATCTGTTTCCGGGTGATTGTCCAGTCTGTGTCCACTCACCCTGAAACAGATGAATGGATACACTTTGCCCCAACTTCAGAGGCATTGTGAATAGGGACTACTCGACTGTTAAATGAACTCCATCATTAATCATTAAATACACATTTTAATGAATTAATAGAGTGGAGTTAAAACAATATATCAGACAAGTAAAATTATATGGTACAAAATAACTGGGTTAGTTTTAAATTTTCCAATGTACAAATAAATTTCATGAGTAATCAATTTTTACAGATTATGTACCACGATGTGCTGACACAAAGCCTGGCGAAAACACAGAATTAAGTCAAAATTAAAGTTCCAAATTATTAACAAACACACTTAATCAACACAACAAAAACTACTTAGACACAACTTTGAAATCATAACAAACATCTTCTGGGAGAGCAAAATAAATTTCTTAACAAAAGATTAAGTACAAAAATATTACCTGTTGAAAAAGATAAAAATTTTAGCAGCAGTTGAATTATCATGCAAACACTATAAATGACATGTTACATGCAATGTAAGACAATTTGTTACAAGGATACGCCAAAGGACACAAAATGGCAATAGTTAAGATGATCTTTAACGAAAATACAGCAAAATGAAAGGATACAGAAAAGCAGGAGTTGAACATACCTTTTCGTGAAACATTTCATTTATACTTGAGGGTTTTCAGGACACTAAATTTCCTTGATTCTATGATAAATGTCTCAAAGAGCACAGCCATATTGTTTAAATAATGTCAGTATCCCATAAGGATTTAATATTTCACTTAAAGGATTTCATGTTGAAAGACAAGGGGGTGCAGTTAGCCAGGGTGCTGAACAATTGCAGTCAGCTCAACTCCTCTTAAGTTGCCAGCCATGGGTGCTCAAGTACTGCCAAGATGCCTGCAAATAATAAAAGACATGTGAGCTACCAATGAGATTGGGGCCAAGATGATCTTGTTTATTTAGGTAAAGTTCAAGTGAAAAAGTCCAGTTCCAATGAAAGGAAACAACAGCCCAAAGGTTTCAACACCAAAATAATAACGTTCCGGGGATACTTTTGTTGAAAGACTGATGTTGATGCTGGGGGAGGGGTGTTTGGGATTTTTGGGAGAAATTCGTGCTTATTTCCTAACATGAATTCTTTTTGAGAAATTCTATTTTCCATTTGTGTGACTTCCAAGAGGATAGCACAGTAATGAAGTTAATGAAGTCTAATATCTGCCAATAATGACACATCATGCAAATGTACGCTGTCTTTCACAAATCTTAAGAAACTGAAGGAGATGCCACAACAGAAACTTTTAATGCAGTCAGTTACTAATATGCATTTCAGTGCAACAATTTCAGAGCGTAAAAATCGTTCGCCATGACAGGGATTCGAACCCGGATTCCTCAATGTCCAGCCGAGTGCTTAAGCCAGTTCAGCCATTGAGGCATCCTCAAATAGCTTGACTAGCTAAAATACTCCGCCAGGCATTGAGGGATCTGGGTTTGAATCCCGGTCAAGGTGAACGATTTTTACGCTCTGAAATTGTTGCATTGTATGCTGTATTATTATAGTCTGAGCAGTTCACATTATTGCCATTAGTGTCATCTTCCAGCTCTAGGAGCCTCTGAAGTATCATCTAGGCCAAAATTTCCCAAGAACTTTGACGAAGGAGATCCCATGGGAAGCTCCAGGTCATGGGAAAAATTTGGACACAGAAGACTCCTTTAAATTTTCCAGAGATGGCTATTAATAAGGGCCTTAGGGTCTAAGTGATAACATTTATTGCTTTCCAATTACACTATCAAAAAATAAACAATAAATTTAATGAGTTCTTTGAAATAGGAACTGCTATGGAATAGGAACTGCTTTGTGTGCCTGTGTCCAGTGGCGACTCATCTGTGGTCACATGTGGCCAAATGGCTTTCAATTCAGCACCTTGTTTCTCAAAACACGACAGTGAGTGCATAGCCCTCAACTGGTGTGGGACTTATTTGGGTCCGCATGAGGTTATGTCCTCCAATGGACACTGGAAATTAGAAGGGAACAAATGTGAAGTGCGGTTAATCTTACACTTCCCCTAATATGTTGGGCAAGAGTGGTCCTTACGTGGACTCCACGCGACCATGCAGGTTCTACGAAACCAACAGCCGAGTAACTGCCAAGCTTCCGGAGCACGCAGCCAGATGAGCCAGCCAACGCTGCCCACACTTCACCCCCAGGGCCAACCGACACATGATTGAACACCGACGGCTGCTTGCCCTGCTCCAACTCGCTGGCCATCACCACTTGCCAGTGCGTGCCCTCTGGAAACACAGGGGTCATCTCCCTCCTGACGTAGAGGGTGCCCTGCACGTCCAGCGCCCACACTGACAGTGACCCTGAGTCACACGCTGCTACAGATATCTGTCGAAGCTTTCGACCCTGTGGGGGCTCCACATGAACCCAGATTTGCCCTGGGAAAGAAAATGCACATCCATCATCAACTGATTTCAACTTTTGAATAGTAATATTCCTAAGTAAATCCTTTTGAAACTAACAGGATTATAATATTATTTTTTGAATGCATTTTAATGAGAGAACAATTTCTTTTTTAGAATCTTCATCACTTTTAAATGACCATCACATTCAACAAACATTCACTACCCTCATATTATAATATGGCTTATGGGAATTCCATATAATTTTGGATTAATTTTATAATGATTTCACTTTACGTTCAGCCTGGGTTACTCAACTTCTTCCTCAACAATGGGACGTGGTAGTCCAGGGGGTAGAGCATTGGACTACTGATCAGAGTGCTGACATATTCGATTCCTGGGCATGCCACTGGGCTCCCTCGGTTTCATTCAAGCTGTATGATTTTTCAGGTACCAGAACTTCCTGGGAAACCATGAGCAGTAAAAGGAAAGGAATTCGCTCCCCTACTCTAATGTGTGGATTTCATACACCACTGGCCTTAGTCCTTGGTGAGCTCTTCCCTCATCTTACAAACTTATCTCTGGTTTGATAACTGGTTTTTTGGTAGCAAAGCAGAGACCCACTGCATATAATAATGACAAAATGACTAGACAAGAATATATTGTGAAGTGGTTTTGAATATTTAAAATGCCAGATATTTACACCATGAGATGGTGTTTCTCTTTATATCTCTCATTGTCAAACTTGATCAATTATTGGCCAAATAAGAATGGGGTTCAATGAATAACATTGGCTGATTCAACTTGTTAATCCAGTACTATTAAATACTAAGTTCATTATCCAATTTAATGGGAAAATAACGTACTTTACATGGTCTTGTATGTAACAAATGTGTACACAACAGTCAACAAGACATTTCTCTGAATTTATTAATTGCGTGTCATCGTGTCCTTGATTGAAATAATGAATTATACTCATTCCTAAGTGAAAATATACCATTCCCAAAGAGGAGATAGGGAGGGAGTGAGTTATCACCAGTGGGCATTGCAGAGTTGATGCCAAATCGCCAGTAAGCAGCACCATTGCGGCCCACAGCCCACACTTGGTTGTGCCCTCCACAGCTGATGCTCACAAATGGCTGCTCTCCTCCCACCACACAGTCCCATGACATCCCCTGCAAGGATACACAAACCATGGAAGACAACCCATGCTGAACAATGAGCAGTGCAGACTCCCCAAGTACCGACCTCAATTCAGTGAGGTGCACCAGAGGACAAAGATAAAGAGGCCATATCCCATACTGCCTCCAGCCTCTGTGAGGACTGGTTTGATTACACTGAATATGCATATTTGCAATATTATTTCTGTTTTCATGATTAACAGAAAATGCACCATTCCAAAATGAAAACTAATGCATACTTGGGAGAATAATCGCTCCATTTAATCAGAATATTTCCTTCTAAACATCCCACCAAAATTTAGCACTCATATTGAAGGATCCATGCTGCTTCTGGGAATTACCGTCGGGTAGGTGTGTTGATGGACAACTATTTCGCCCTCAGTCCTGGAGGCACCTTCAGGTCAAAGTGATCTGCATTGCAATTTGTCTGCTATATAAAGGAGATGCTGACTGGCCCGGAGCTCTCTGATTGGCTCTTTCTTGGCAGCGAATAGGAATCACCCTTTTCCATGTGGAAGTCAGGGTGTGTCTGTCCTCACGGTTGAAATTGTTGGGATTCCTAGGGTGATTCCTATTTGCCGCCAATAAAGAGCCAATCAGAGATCACCAGACCAGTCAGTGACTCACTCCTTCTGTACAGTGGCTAAATCGGGACACACCACGACGACCAGAAGAGGCTTCCAGGACTGGGGGCAAAACAGTTGTCCATTAACACACCTATGTGATGGTAATTCTTGGAAGCAGAATGGATCAGATAGACATCGTTTTAACCTAAGGATTAATCAGCAGAACATATTGACCTCAGAACACTAAACCAATCACGTAGGCAAGAAGGAACAAATGGCTGGCAAAGGACAAACCTGGACAAAAGGATCCCTAATGAGGATTCATATTTATTTATGCATTCTTCTTGGTCAAAAAACAGCACTTTTTGGCCTTTACATCGGACAACAATGGCAACACAACAGTAACGGCAATACAAACACCCAAGCCCTAGGTGGAAAAAATCCCACCCTGGGGGGAATCAGACCCTTGGATTGGCAGACGAGGACGTTACCCCACCACCACCAGGGCCGGCGATATGATGTACCTTTGTCATATGATGTGCCTTTTAAAATAATGCATTGTAAATGGTCAATGACTTATTTGCTGCATAGAGTGAAGCTGTGTATTTGCTCGTCTTAGAGAGAGTATGGAATTCCCAGCACTAATGAATGCGAGGGAAATAATAAATTGGGAAAGTACAGACAGTACAAAAATGCTTAAAGTAAAACATTAAATACTATTGAAAACTTTTGATTTTGTTAAATTAAAAACATTTTAGAAAGCTGAGGTATTTCAAACTTTTATATTTTCCAATAAGTATGTTGAAGTTTCAGAAAGCATTTAACTATCTTTCCGATCATAATATTAATTAAAATTTTCAGTTGCGAAGAGAAGAGAGAGAGAATAGCATGGACAATCTGCAAAATGGATAATCCTCCAATCATGGATAATGGAGAGTTTGATATATATGAAAAGACCAAGAAACAATAAATTGACATTACACTGAGAAATATAAATTATTTTCCCCTAAAAATTATGTAGTCCTCAGTGTTGCACAAATTTTCTAACCATACAGGTACTTTAAAGGATATGAAACAGAGTGAAACTAATTACATAGCACAATGACCCTGTTACTTGATGCAAAAACGAAGCATGATCACTAGTTGTTAATTATCATGAGCGGCTTGTGGAATTCCAAGCATACAATTGAATTTTGGATGATACCTCAAGTTACCCTCTTGTTTGCAATAATTACTGGAAAAGTACCTTAATTACAGCTACAGTATCAATAGGTACATCAATTGGATTCCTGGAAACATGAAAAGCCTTTAAAATGGGCCAATTTACATAGACTGCCAAATATGAGCACAAAAAAGAAAGAATACGGAAAAAGGGAATTACCACTGGGGATGATTTTGTCACTCCGTGTCGGAAGAGGACATCTCCTGAGTTAGCAGCAATTGCCCAAACAGACACCACACCCTCCCCATCACCATCTCCTGAATCTTCATCCGCCTAAAGTGGATTAAAAATTACAAAGTTATTATTATTATTAATTGTGCCCAGAAGAAACAAATAAGTTCTTAAAACTTAACTCATAAGTTACAAAAAAAACTTTCAATTCTATCGGAACCAATACCTGAAACTTTTAACAATTAATTTAATACAGACATTTTCAAACACTGTGAGAAAAGTAGCTTACCTTGACATGTTGTTTACTCGCTATATTTTTTTGCAATATAGCCTGGCCCATACAATCCCAACACCGATATGAGATACAAACCCTCTAAAATAATCAAAGCATAATGTCACTTTTTGTATCAATATACTTTCCACTCCACACTTTTCAACTTCCAAAATTCTATCCTTTTTTATCCTGATATGAAATTAGGTACCTTCAATGACTTATCATAAATCAGAATATATCACAAAAATCATAAATCAAAATTCCTGAAAATACCCCACATTCCAACAAGTGATTACTCTAACAGATCCAGGAGTGCTTCACCTCCCCAGGGGAAGACTCGGGCCTTTGTCTGCATCCATCCATCTCACCAATCACACAGCACTTCCCTGGAAGCCGGATTGATTGATGATTCAAATGAAATTTAAATTAGAGGAGCCGTACTTTTCGAGATTTTAACCCTTCAGCTGTGGCAGTCCGATCCTTCTCTTGTTACTCATCATGGAAGAAAGGTGACAGCCTACTAGTGGCCCTAGCTGCCTGAGACCGAATGAGCCATCTGTCCTTGGTGGATCGTTGAGCTGTGCGTATGGTGTCAGCTATGTTAGTTTCCATTGTCCTTGTTTTTACCGTTTGTCGAAAATGGAAATTGATGAAATCACAGAGCAACGAATTAACATCAAGTTTTTGGTGAAGTGCGGTAGAAGTTATCAAGAAATCACTGAAATGTTGACAGCTATTTACGGTGATGCGTGGTATGATGCAAGGCGGGGTTTTGACGACAACATTGATCATGTGCGGTCCCTCGTCCTTACCGATCGTCAAAAAACTGTCCGAACGATAGCTCATGAATAGATAGTATGATGGATGGATCCTTCACCATGATAATACACCTGCACATTCAGCATTGATTGTTTCCCAGGTTCTGGCAAGAAATTCAATCACCACCCTTGACCATCCTCCTTATTCGCCAGATCTCGCCCCCCTTGCAACTTTTTCCTATTCCCTAAATGCAAATATGATATGAGGGGACATCACTGGGAAGATGCGGGCACAATAAAGCAAGAAATTATGGGAAAACTAAAAAGCCTAACTGCCGAGGGCTTCCAAGGGTGCTTTAAACAATGGAAAAGAAGATGGAATCAGTGCATAGCAACTAATGGAGAGTACTTTCATGGGGACAAAATAGATGTAGACTAAATTTTCCAAAATAAAGTTTTTATGGTCTCAGTTTCCATATTTATTGGACAGGATAGTTTTTTAAACAATTCCTATGGCTGGTGCTTCATAAAAAAAGAAGGCACAACAGTTCAAAAGTTTATTTAAGATAAGGATATTATAGGAAGAATTGTAAGGGTCCCTTCCTTCCTCTTTTCAGAAGCCTCATTATATTTCTACCACATCCTTTTCATTTCACACTGTGATTGTATTGTAAAAGACTTTTTACTTATCATGAAATACTAAAATTACTACCCAAACAGTAATTAGATCAGTATCATAAATAATAAACTATTTATTTTCATTCTTTTGTTTGCTTTTATGAATCAAGTTCCCATTCCCAGTTGTACATTCCACAACTGAAGATAAGATAAACATATTCCACAATCCTAAACAATTTATATTAAATTTTCTTTAAACATATTTTGTATATAATGTGTTTGGCATGAAATGCATTATTGTATTCTACATTAATTTATATACAAAATTTGTTTATTGCAATTTAAATGCAAAAAGTTGTTTCACTAAATGAGTGTTTCGCTTTACGAGAAAGGTCACAGAACGAATTATGCTCTTCGTACGAGATTCCACTGTATTTGAATGAGCTATAAGTGCTTCTGAGTATATTTGTGTACAACCACAATTGCTTATTGTACCAGCAGCTGTATGGCCATACACCATCAGTTTTATGTGCCAACGGATATTTGCATTGAGCTGGGAAGTGTACATATGATCCATTGGTGTCCATCCAAAAGCTATCTTAAATGGCAGACTACCAATAATAATAATTAGTGCTGGAATCAACCAAAGACATCATGAACACAATGCATTTTTGTAGTTTCAATAAGACAGGCCTACAAAAAAAATTTCTTTTTGGTGCCGGGAATCTTTGTGTTGATTTTAACTATATTTGTAGAGCTGAATCCAAATATGAAATCCATTTTTATTTAACAGCTCTACTTTTTTAGATATGGCACATCTTACGATTAGTTGTTTTAATATTTGATATATTCCGGAAAATAATTTTCAAAGTTAAATAAATCTATTATAAGTTTACATGGGAATATATGGTAAAAGAAAATAGGAAAAATAATACAGACTTTGTGAAACGTGCATACTTGGGATATTTTGGTGTTAAGCTTGGTGACCAAGATAAAACATGGGCACCGCATTTTGTGTGTAAAACATGTACTGAACATCTGCGGCAATGGACAACAGGACAAAGGAAAAGTCTAAAATTTGTTGTGCCAATGGTGTGGAGAGAACCTGTGAACCATATTGATGAATGTTATTTTTGCATAGTAAATGTTTTGGGAATTAATTGAAAAAATCGCCACAAGTGGACATATCCAGATTTGCCTTCAGCTAGACGCCCGGTACCCCATTCAGAAGAAATACCGATCCCAATATTTCAGACGTTACCAGATATATCTAAGGAAGAATTTGAGTTATTTGAAAACATTTCTCATTCTATTGACGATAGTGGCAGTGACTACGAGGGGGTATCAACAATTCCTCAACTATTTAATCAAGATGAACTAAGCGATCTTGCTAGAGAACTGAACTTATCGAAGGAAGAATCCGAACTACTAGCATCAACACTGCATGAAAAGAATTTACTGCAACCTGGTACAAAAATAAGTTTTTATCACACAAGGGAAAAGGATATGCTACCCTTCTTTACTGAAGAAGACAATCTTACATTTTGTTTAGACGTTAAGGGTCTTTTGGAAAAAATGGGACTACTATCACAATATGATGCTAGTGATTGGCGTTTGTTTATTGATAGCTCCAAGCATAGTTTAAAATGTGTACTTCTTCACAATGGTAACAGGTTTGGCGCAATACCAATCGCTCATTCAACTAAAATGAAAGAAGAATACGATACAATAGCATTGGTCTTACAGAAGATAAAATACCAGGAACATCGCTGGGTGATTTGTGTAGATTTAAAAATGGTGAACTTTCTTCTTGGGCAGCAAAGTGGCTACACAAAATATCCTTGTTTCTTGTGCCTCTGGGATAGCAGGGACAGACAAAACCACTGGATTAAGAAGGAGTGGCCTAAGAGAGAAAACTTGGTTGTTGGAAAAGAAAACATCATTGCTGAATCTTTAGTTGAAAGAGAGAAAATCATCTTACTGCCTCTACACATTAAACTAGGCCTAATGAAGCAATTTGTAAATTCTCTTGGCAAGGATGGACCATGCTTCGGCTACTTAAGACTAAAGATGCCCCATATAAGTATTGAAAAACTAAAAGCTGGTATTTTTGAGGGGCCACAAATCAGACAACTTACAAAGGATCCTGCTTTTGTCGAGTCAATGAATGAGATTGAAAAAATTAGTTGGATGTCATTTGTTGAGGTCATAAAAAAATTTCTAGGAAATCACAAAAGTGAAAATTATATTGAGCTGGTAAACATTATGCTCAGTAACTTCAAATCACTTGGATGTAATATGAGCACAAAAGTTCACTACCTACACAGCCACTTAGACAATTTTCTTGGAAATTTAGGAGACACAAGTGAAGAACAAGGTGAAAGATTTCACCAGGATATAAAAACAATGGAAGCTCGCTACCAAGGAAGATGGGATAACCATATGATGGCAGATTACTGCTGGTGCTTAAAACGAGACTGTTTGAACAAAGTGCACTCAAGAAAATCGCGCAAAAGAAGCTTCCGATGTGTTGAATGATGTTTTTATGTATTTTTTTCTTTTCAATTTGTTTTATTACAGTGAAAAATTTTAGTATTTGTGTTCAATTGTATTGTAAAATTCTGTTGTGTTTGTGGGTGATTTAACACCCCTAGAAATAAATCAAGTCTTTATATATAGTGGGTTTTATTATTAATATAATATTCCTATATCATCATGTAGAAGATTTTTTTACGTAAGTAACAACATATCTATATCTTGAAAACTATAGCTGATAGGAAAAAACTAGTGTCATAGTTGGATTCAGCACCCCAATTGTTCTTTAAATCAACATTAAAATCTCCGGCACCAAAACCACTGTTGGCCTGTGTAATTTACCATCATCAGGACATATGAACTCATCACTTCACCATCCTATAACTTCATTGCCACATTTACAGATGATGAAAACATCGCCTATGATGACAGGAATGTGCTCTCTCAATGTTGGAGTTCATACTCACATGCAGTGATATGCTGGTGAGGGGTGTGTGGGGGAGGGGTCTCCAAGGGCCTTTGGTTGACAGCTTGGCTACTCTCATCCAGCGTCTCCGCCGAACATAATCTGTGAAGCCCTTAGAAGAGTGGAACGTGGCAGGGAAGTCAATGGCGTACTGCCATCCCTCCGAGTCCACACCACCGGACACGGAAAAATCCACTGTCCACTCTGTTGCCTGAAATTTGAAAAATTAATGATTTACATTTAGTTCAATGATGCTTACATGTAAATATCCTGGAAATGTAAAAACTGCTCGTAAAAGAAAGCATTTGTTGGAAGGCTACTGACCAGTCACCACAGGAGTCCCTACAGTATCGAAAATACCAAGTCGAGCGAACAATAAAACAAAGGAAATTGGTAAAGTTGGTACCTTATGGTCCAAGAGACTTTGCTTTCTCAACAATGAAAAACTCTTCTCCAACATCATGGCACAAAAACTACATCATCTACCCACATAAATGAACTGAGCATACATCTAGATTCACTTCCACGCAGTAGTTTCATTTCTCCCCAAAATAGGAGGAAGTTTACCTGTTGGTGGTAGGTCATCTGGCAACTCCACCTCCTTCATCAGAGAGAGGCGTGACCTTTCATCAGGGTGGAATGCCAACATGCAACGCACTTTGAGCACACTTTGGAGTCAATTCCAGACATGGGAGTTGTTTTTAGGATTGCTAATGACAATCCATGCGCGATTAGTAATGAAAATTTTGCCTTTTAAAAGCATAACACAGCGACACGTTAATTGGAAATATCACAATATCGCAGAGGTGACTAAAATAGTAATAATTTAAGTGCAAATGAATCATTCCATTAAATCTTTGTGCATCATGCAACTATGTGTAGTGACTGAGATGGGAGAAAAAGAATAATCTACGTGATGCTGAAGGATGAGATGAAAGGAGTGTTGACTGCCATTGCAAAGAATTTCCATAGCGTGACTAGAAATGGAGGAAAAGAAGAATTGGCAGAGCACAATGGAATGAAAAAGCCAATGGGTGAGAGACAAATATAACAGGCTAAAGTAAATGAATGAATGAGGTGAAAGTTTGAGGAGAAAATAGAGGTTACCGTTTTTTGTGGTAAATGGTGGTATGGTAATTTTAAAGGTAATGTGTCGTACAAGGTTTTTATAAAAAGTATCGTAAACAATTTTGCCTGACATGACAGTACGTAGCAGCAAGCTCATACCATGCAGGCTCGGTGGTGGAGGGTCTGACTTTTAATGGGCACCACGTACCAACACCTGCGATTGAACAGCGGTACGCCATCAAATTTTGTGTTGGACTGGAGTAATTAGGTATGATTTGTCAAGTGTTTAAGGATGAAAGGATGTCACAAACTGCAGTTTTCGAGTGGTAAAAGCTGTTCAAAGATGGCTGAGAGAGTCTGGAGGAAGGGCTCCATGCTGGATGGCTGTTGATATCAAGAACCAACAACAACATACAACCTGGGTGTGAACTGCTGAATTTAGACCATTGGTTAAGTGTGCGCATGATTGTTTATTGTACTGCCATTGTTAAGACAACTGCACACACCATTATCACTGAAAATTTGGTGATGCAAAAGATCTGTGCAAAACTTGTTCCAGAGGTCTTGAGCGCTTGAGGCTCGAAGGTTTACATTGGGAGAGCCACAGGATATGCTGGGAAGGGATCTAGTGGTGACAGTTGATCCCAGGAATTTCAAAAGATTGCACAGCTAACATGTATGCACATTCACAAATTCTAACCTCTATACTGGTGTCTGAATTGGGTAGGGATTCTAGGATGGTTAAGGAGAAACACTGGTTGAAGGAAAGGTTGTGGGAATTTGCGTGTGATGGGATAGGAAGAGAAGATCTTATCAGATCTGCTCCCCCTTCCCACAACCTCTCCCCATCTCTGACAGTGAAATTTCCAATCTTAGTGAAGGCTTGTCTTCTCCTACACCATAGCTTGGCCACATCAATATACTAACTGATACCCTCAATTTCTGCCAAAACCTTTGATGGCGCACCTCCTGGAAATCACAAAGGAACTCTTCCAGTCACATGAGTACCAATCTTGCACTTGGCAAATCCCACCCTGCTTCAACCCATGAACCAAAACCCCTTCCATGTAACCATCCAGTTGAAATTTTCACATGTCAACTTCTCCACAAAGTCTCCAATAAATCCTTCATAGAATCTCTCAAACCTAAAAATAACCTTTCCACTAATGAATGTCACGGCCGAAAAAACCTACCGTCTGACCCCAACATCATAGTCACCACCGGTGATAAAGGTTCCTCGGTAATAATTTTAAACATCAAATATTACATTTCCAAAGCCCTTGGTCATCTCAATGATACATCCACTTATACCTGTCTCATTAACATTAGTCTCATTAGGGGTCCGATCATTAACGATCTGACGGCCACTTTCCAAACAGAAATTCAGTTTTTCTTCCTCTTATTTGGTCCACAAGGGCTCACCTCTCAAGAGATCACCTAACTCTCGCCCCAAAACACCCCGGTCTCATCTCTTCCCAAAAATAAACAAACCCAACATCCTCTGTCCCCACTTTAATCTCCAGTTCCAACTCTTCCACCGAAAGAATCTTCGCATCTCTGGACCAGCACCTACAACCTCTTGTACTCTCCTTGCCTTCCTTCATAAAACACATACCCCACTTCCTCCACCGTTTAAATTTTCTCTCTCCATTTCCCCTTCCTCTAACCTACATAGATGTTACTTCCCTCTACACCTCCATTCCCTATGACAAAGGCTTATCCTACCTCGGACATTATCTCTCTCTATGCCCCTCATCCCAGCGTGTTTTGACTGAACCTAGCCACCTAGATTCCTCAACCTGGCCACTTCTGTCATTACAAAAAATGCATTTTCATTCCAAAGCTGTTTTTATCTACAAACCAAAGGCACAGCGATAGGAATGAGGATGGTGCCACCACATGCCAATCTCTTCATGGTCCACCTTGAAGAGACTTTCCTTGAACAACAACCCCTCCAATCTCTTTTCCGGGTGCACTGCATAAATGACATTTTTATTCCCTGGGCACATGGCTACGAGTCCAGAATACAAATTGACAGTAATTAATTTCGTCTGTATGGTAACGAAGTAGTGACAGTAGTCGGCCAAATAACATTCTTGATGGGATTCCTGATGGATATCCATATCTAAAGATATCTTTAAGGGATCCATTAAATTTTGCACCATCCTACAAAATTGCTTTGTTCAGAAACAACTATGATTGCTTCCATTACAATGCTTGTTACACAAAGTTTTCATGATAGTGAAGTAGGAGAGTGATGTAATGCACTGCAATCAAACAAAGCAATATTTTTTCGAAAATCAAATAAACCAACATTCATATCTCATGCTCTAGCCTATACATATATTATCCATCTGACAACAGTCCCATTTTTTAATGGGACTGTTGTCAGATGGATTTTTTATATTCTTAACTTAGTGTAAAGGCAAAAGGCTAGCTACTATTGCTGACCTGATTCCACCACACCAAAGACCCAAGTCCACTTTACAGTAATGAGTACTGAGCAGTGGTCACATCACAAGCCTGAGCCTTTTACTTGTTACAAGGCCACCATGTGACCATGAACAATTACGTATGGCTGTAAAGCAATCATGAGTGCCACCTCAAAGCCACTCTTTTCATAGCTGCACCCCTATCCTAAATCCAAACCATGATGCTCTAAGGGGAAACTTTGATCTCATGCATAGAGTGGTTGAGTTTTCTGCCACGCACCCACTGCCAGTGGCGAGATGGGAGTCGAGTCGAGTCTCTCGAGCGACGATGGTGGCCTGAGCGATCGCTCCAAGATGGCCGATCGGTTGGGAGACCAATGGATGAGTACCCAGTCAACGGGTTCCACCGCTGATTCTCATAGACGTGCACCACCTGAGTGTCGCTCATTGCCTGAAACTTCGCACCTGCCATGGAGCCACTGCCTGCACCACCAGCACCACCCGAGCCAAGGTGCTGGGATCCACTCTCTTCTCCCATTCCTGTGAACACAATGGAAATCATCCTTCAAAGGGGGTTGGAGACTACTCTTAGATTTATTATTTGATATTTCAATTATTCAAGATCGTTGAACTGTAGGCTGTTCAACTGCGTTCTAGATTCCAGTGTAAAGGGATTTACATCCGAACCAAAATATGTTTAATGGGATAATATTTCAGGGATAGATACATGGAAGTGTTTTTAAGATAAGTACAAAAGAACACCTGACTTTGTGGAAGCTTCAGAGGGGTCACCTTCAAACATCCTTCAGTCCATAACAGAGGAGTTCTAATTCTCATGCTCTTGAAATCAGTACATATCAGAATGTTACAGATGCAATTCAAAAAGTTATATTTATACTCTGAAAAATGTTCTTGTTACTAAACACTTCAAGTACCAAGACATCCAGATATAAAGACAGTCGGATATCAAGACTTCCAGCATCCTATCCCTTTTCTCACCCCTATTTGAGAAATATTTTCCCTATTCAACTGTTTCGCCTGTGGCAACTTGTATTGAAGTTATACTTAACTTTTAGCACACGACTCACTTAGCAATGAAATAAATCACGCCACCAAAAGTTTATCTCCAAGTCTGAAAATTCATTAGTCCACCTAGGATTAAAGCCGTAAAATATGGATAGCTGAACATTTTTCAATGAGGCAAAACATTATTGTACCTGCAATGCCACACAAACAAAAAACACAGAGGATGAACTTTGTTTTCATGCAGTAAAATTGCACACATTTTTTGTCAATGTTAATGTAAAACTTAATATCCTAATGCTGGAAACATCAAAGAATAGATTAAGGAAGTACCCTTTACTGCGAACAGTAGGTAGTCTTCTGCCTTAAGTGGATATTTAAGATTTATTTGGCAATGGCAGTGGCTTTTATCTGAAGGAAATATTCATCAATCAGGGTAAAGGAAGTTTTTTAACTAATTCTGCTAGGCAGATGAGAAAGTCTATTGAGAGAGTGAGGAGTGTGGGGCATTGAGCAAGGCAATAGTAATTGCATTATTCTATGCCTTCTACGTAGTTATGTGAGTATTAATGATTGTGTTATTGAGTCGGTCAAGAATTAAAACTTCTCATGAGGACTTGTAAAACCTCTTCAGATGAGTCACCTTCGAGGAAGGCTCCACCCCAGCCACCAGTGTGAATCCACGGAGTGCCATCGTATGCTATGGCCCACACCACGCCCACTGGACATGCCTCCACCTGGCGGAAATGCCCCCCCAGCTGCCTCCAGAAAACTGATTCCATGCCAACTATCACCTGCAAATTTATTCATTTTACACTGCCCATGCATGTCCACAAGCATTTTGAAAAACACATATGTATACCTTTTGTGAATTTCCAAAACAAAAACATTCTGAATCAAAAAAGTGTGTTACAATCAGTATTCATTTCGGAGAAAAACCAAGAGATTCATAGGATTTATGGATAACTCTAACAGAAGTTTAATGCAATCCAATTTTAAGTTATGAAGAATGAGAAATGAACTCATTATAGAATATTCAAAGTGTGTTGCAGGATGGCCAACCTGTCATGTTTCAGTGCACACAACAATTTTCTCCCAAAATATTGGATCAGCCAATATGAAGAATAACAGCTGATATCGTTATTAGCTAACACATAATGAGACAACCCTAAATATAATTTTTACTTCTAAAAAACTATAAATATTTAGCTTCAGTCACCATCCACCCCTGAGGCAACATGGCAATGGCTCGTCATGACTTACATATGGGGATGCATAACTGATGGTGGCGACTGTGGCATCGCCGTTGACTTCCAGGTACGAGACAGGTTTGGGGGATATGCGATGGTGGAAAGACAACGTGGACGAGTTGGAGGGCGCCAGCGAGGACGATGAGGAGCTTGCACTGCCCACACTCACGTTATCTGCCATCAAGGGTTGGCCTTCTATGAGGATCTGAAAGGAGCAGTGAAACACACAACATGTCCATGCATTTCTCTACTAAGTATGGCATGGGGCCCGATGAAATTAATTCAAATTTCACCAAAATTCTAAAATAATTATAGTTGACGAGCTATTTAGCAGTGTCATCAGATTCATGCTTTATTTATTAATTAAAAATAAGTGAGCTAGTAGCTTCACTAAGATGTAACTACTGTCACCATCAACTTGGTATACACCTGATGCTTTTCTTTTTAAATTTGGTATGCAATTATGGAAATAACCACATTACCATAAAGCACGTTCATTTACCTAAATAATTGCATACATACTTCCTCTAATGTGATTGCTTCACCACCGATGCCATGAAAATCACTTCAAAGAGAGTGTGTAATGTGAGCAGGGATATCAAGAGGAGAGCCTAACATTTGTTGTCCCCTTGATGTCTTCAAGGGACAGAATAGCACAAAAAAAAGACAAATTCAAGGTGAATGGGGAGTTGAGGTTGGAAGAGGGTGGGTTCCAAGCAGAAAAGAGTTTAGTTTTTTCAAGTTTTCATTTTATACCGGGACTTGAAAGTATTTGCAGCTTTATTCAAGATTTCATGTTTAAATGCAAGCTGGCATGACAATCACATCTTTCTTGATCTATTAGAGGTTTCTTGGAACTTGAAATTTTAAATGTAACATTAATGTGTAAATTGGTTGCTATTTGTAAAATCATAGACACATATGCAGACACACTAAAGGAAAAACTATGAATGTGTAACATGCTTGAACCATGTCCTGTTATTCCTGGAGGGTAGTAATTAGTTAGGTACCTGGGTCAGTAATTAGTTGCTTCACAAGTCGAGAAATGTCTACATTTAGGTCAATTCCAGAGAAGGAAATGCACACTGTTCACAAGTGAAACCTTGACTCAAGCAACATGAAAGACACTCTAAGGCTGGAAGCATTAAATAAAGAGGGGTTATGTCGTTTAAGTTTGAAATATACAATTTTTCTTAGCATTGTAACTGTCAAGGAAATACCAAAAAAGGTTCACTACTACTGATTACTGTTTCAAATACAATTTCATTTTTTATTTGTGAAATTCATGAAATTCAGAAGTACATTCATTGTCGACTAATTTTATTACATCCTTCATCATTTTATTACATCTTGTTGATGCTTAGACTGATAAATTTTCTATTAATAATTTCTTTGTAACAAAGAAATTATTTTATAGCTAAAACATCCACACAGTATCAGTTTTTTTCAAAACAACTAAAATATTAAATGAGAAATCCTTTTTGTTAATTTATCCTCATCCTTACATCTTCAACACATTCAGGCAAGATGTAGTGGAAGTTTGCCATTATGAGAGAAACAAAATTTGCACTTTTCTACAGATTTATTTGTAATGTACAATGCATTTCTCAGTTCATTGAGCCATATACTGGTACAAGACAAGAGGTCTTGTACTTGAAGATGGTTCGATGAACTGAAACGCATTGTATGTTAGAAATAAATCTGTAGAAAAGTGCAAATTTTGTTTTTCTCATAATACCCTCATCCTATTGATGCAATCTAATTCAGATGACATTTCTCTGAAAAAATGTTCATTTTCTTGGCTGGGAAATGCAAGTTTAATTTACTTAAACATGATTCCAATAATGTACTTAGTCACACATATTTCCCATGCTTGTACTGAATTATCTGAGACAATATTTAAATATCACAAAAACATTACCTGATAGCACTCATCCACACTAGCAATTGTTATGGAGAAATCCTGCCCCTGGGCTAGTGGCGGGCAGTCCCCTTGCTTCTCCTCTTCCTGCCAGGAGCCTTCGACCATTGTATTGCGGACCAAGGACAGGGACCCATCCTTGCCAAAGCGAGGGTTTAGGTGCAAGGCAATTGTCTTCTGTTTTCTCTTTCTTGAGCCAACAATAAGATTCACAGAGAATCTACAGGAATGGACCACAGGAAATGTGTTCAAGCAAAAATTCTTGCATAAATAATTTTCTTTAAACACCAGTAGACAATGCACATCAATGGTATCCTAATTGTACAAGTTATTACTGAGTTTTAGCATCACAATTGAAAAGGGGAATCAGGGAAACCCACTCCTTTCTCTTGACATCACAGTTTATGGCAAACCATCAATATGATCAATTAGAGTCCAGCAAATAGTACCGCTTTATCATTGATACCACACAATGCAGGATCAAAACATCAAATGTTGCAAAGACAGTTCATTAAGTAGAGGTTAATCATACCAAACAATTGATTTAACAATCACAATTGGAGTAAAAATAGATGGAAAATGCCAGGGGGAACCATGAAGATACCAGTTAGTCTATGCTATGGTTAGTCAAAAATTTAAGAACAGCGCGGCTGATTTGAAGTTTCTTGAGTCAACTGGAATGACAGGAAAGAAATACCTGCATGATGCAAAGAAAATTATGAATGAGGAAAGGGAGATAGAAAAAGAACATGGAAGATGGGAAGATATCAAAAAGGAATACCAAAATAATCTAAACACAGATCTAGGTAGAAGGAAGATGAAAAACAATTTATAAACTGAGGCAAGAAACTAAGAAGACTGGTGGCAGACACAGTGTGGAAATCACAATGTAAACACAGAGTTAAGTAGAATGGAATTCAAAGAAGGAATTAATAAACTGAGGTGGGGAACTAATAGGGGGAAAGAAGCATGGTGGAGGAGACGGGATATGGAAAGTTTAAAAAGGAAGGGCAAAATTAATGTATTGTACAGGAAGGTAAGAGCACTGTCAGGAACATCATGGATTGAACCAGAAAAGACTCGAGAGAATGCAAGGAACATATAAAAGAACTATACGGTGAAGACATTAGGCCAGCAAGCTTACACAGAAAGAGAATATCTATGACATAGATGGGGATGGCTTAGGACCAGACATTCTTGATGGCAAGATAAAAAGGAATTAAGATGCAGTGAGACCATTGGGTGTATAACATTCCTCAGGAAATACTTATTAGTTTATTAAAACATGGGGTATTCATGGACTAATTCATAGCATACAGGGTGCAGCATTAAAATACGGACAATTTAAAAAATTTTTCCAAACATTTTTCTATTACAAAAATGAAAATGTTTACAAAATTTTATGTACTAAAATTTTGTACAATCATAAACAACAAATTTATTCAATATACGTGATCTACGAGGGCAGTCCGATAAGTACTTAGCCTTCAAAAGAAAAAACGAAAATTTTGGAAAAGTGGCGATTTATTTCTCAACATAGTCTCCTTTTAGCTCGATACACTTGACCCAGCGATGCTCCAACTATTTTAACCCGTCTGAAAAATACGTTTTCTGGAGGTCAGCAAAATAGGTCTACGTGACGGCGATAACCTCCTCATTCGACTCAAATTTCTGCCCAGCGAGTGCCTTTTTCAAGTTTGGAAACAAAAAGAAGTTTCACGGGGCTAAATCTGGAGAATACGGTGCGTGGGGCAGCAATTCGTAGCCCAATTCGACCAATTTGGCCGTGGCGACGGTGGAGGTGTGAGCCAGTGTGTTGTCATGGTGGAAGAGCACTTTTTTCTTCGCCAAATGGGGCCGTTTTTTCTGCAATTCAGCGTCGAATCGGCCCAATAATGCGGCATAATAGAGCCCTGTGATCGTTTTGCCATTCTCTAGGTAGTCGATGAAGATCACACCTTGTGAATTCCAGAAAACGGTGGCCATCACCTTTCCGGCCGATAGGACAGTCGTCGCCTTCTTCGGAGCACGTTCGCCGGGTGAAGTCCACCGTTTCGACTGTTCCTTGGTCTCTGGTGTGTACCAGTGGATCCATATTTTGTCGACGGTCACGAAACGACGCAGAAACTCCTTCGGATTGCGCTTAAACAGCGTCAAACATTGCTTTGAAGTGGTCTCACAGTTGCGCTTGTTGTCTGGAGTGAGCAAACGCGGCACCCATCGCGCCGACAGCTTTCTCATGCTCAAAATTTCGTGCAGGATATGACCCACACGGTCTTTTGAGATGCCTACTGTCTCACTCATCTCGCGCATCTTCAATCGGCGGTCTGCCAATACGAGATCGTGGATTTTTTTCACGTTATCCTCCGTGGTAACCGTTTTCGGGGCACCTGGGCGTGGCTCATCAAAAACCGACGTGCGACCACGTTCAGACTCGTTAAACCAATTTTTGACGGTCGCTATCGAAGGCGAACAGTCACTGTACATAGCATCCAAGCACTCTTTAATTTGGCTGCGCGATTTCCCTTCCAAAAACAAGAATCGAATTACCAACCGACATTGCTCTTTTTCCATTTTCCTAGAATCCGCGGACACACCTGCTTCCACACGTGGTAAAAACAAAACTACGAGTCCGATTCGGCTGAAATTTCAACAATAGCCGTTTATAACAATGTACTACACGATAGTAAATTGTTCTTGCGATAGTGGGGCCATCGGGCTGTGAGGCTAAGCACTTATCGGACTGCCCTCGTATGCAATAAATGCGCGAACTAGTGCAATCTGGCGGACATGACGCGAACTATAGTGGACGCGGACATTGGCAGTACAAGTTGCGCGAGACCCAAAGAGCTGTCAGTGTTTGGCGGATTGTTGAGTTGTGCATATGGTGCCAGTAATGTTAGTTTCTGTTGTCCTTGTTTTTACTGTTTGTCGAAAATGGAAATTGACGAAATCACGAAGCAATTAATCAGCATCAAGTGTTTTGGTGAAGGGCGGTAAACGTTATCAGATTTTACTGAAATGTTGACAGCTGTTTACGGTGATAATGCTCTAAAGAATACATCCGTTTTTAAGTGAATTAAGCGTTCTAAAGATGGCAGACAAGATGCCACGGATGATGTAAGCCTGGGATGATCTTCAACCACCTGTGTTGGGGACAACATTGATCGTGTTCAGGTCCCTTGTCCTTACCGATCATCAAAAAACTGTCCGAATGATAGCTGATGAACTGAATTTTAGGAAACTCAACAATGCACACCATTTGAATTGAACATGATGGATGGATTCTTCACCATGGCAATCAATGCATCTGAACATTTGGCATTGATTGTTTGCCATTTTCTGGAAAAAAATTCAATCACCATCCTTGGTCATCCTCCTTATTCGCCATATCTTGCCCCCTGCATTTTTTACTATTCCCAAAATGCAAAAATGTGTCGAGAGGACATCACTGGGAAGATGTGGACACAACAAAGCAAGTAACGACGAGACAAGTAAAAAGCCTGACTGCCGAGAGGACTTCCAAGGGTGCTTTAAGCAGGGGAAAAGAAGATTAAATAAGTGCATAGAAACGAATGGAGACTACTTTGAAGGGGACAAAATTGTTGTACGAGGTGTGTTCAAAACATAACGAGAATTTTCTCATTTCACGGGCTTGGAGAGTCCGGTTGTCTAATTTTTATTTTATTATGTTGGTATACATGCCCCTGAAGTATGATAAAACTATCAGCTGTTTTCATTGTGAAATTTGTCTGTGACAGCCACTAAGGTTAGAGGTGTTTTATGAGCTTGGCGATTTTCGTTTGTTAAAAGAAATGGATCAAAGAATTTGTATCAAATTTTGCATAAAAAATGAAATAAAGTGTAACAAAGTATATGAAATGTTAACAAAGGCCTATGGTGACTCTGCTACGAGTAAATCAAAAGTTTACGAGTGGTATACGCGTTTCCAAGAAGGCCGTGAAGACTTTGAAGATGACGAATGCCCTGAATGCCCCAGCACATTAACAATCGATGAAAACGTGGAAAAAGGTGAAAGAAATGGTTATGAACGATCGCTGAATCACAATTAGAGAGGTCGCTAATGATGTTGGCATATCGATTGGATCATCTCATGACATTTATTGGGTATGAAATGTGTGGCAGCAAAATTCGTTCCAAAATTACTGAGTTTTGAACAAAAACAGCGGCGAATGGAAGTTCAGGAGTCACTAAATGAAGTAAACGACGATGTAGAATTACTGAAACGTATTATAACAGGTGAAGAAACATGGGTTTAGGGATATGAAACTAAGTCTCAATCATCCCAGTGGAGGCATTCTGGCTCGCTGAAGACCGAAAAAGGCTTGACAAGTGCAGTCGAACATGAAGGTTATGCTCACTGTGTTCTTCGATTTTAATGGCATAGTGCATCATGAATTCTAGCCGCCAGGTCAAACGGTCAATAAGAAGTACCACCTACAAGTTCAACGCCGTTTTCGTGAAGAAATCCGAAAAAAACGCCTGGATCTGTGGAAAAACAATTCATGGCTTTTGCACCTCGATAATGCACCAGCTCACACTTCATTGCTTGTTCGTGAGTTTTTGGCCAAAAACATTGCTGTAACGATGTCCCAGCCTCTATATTCGCCAGATATGGCTCCGTGTGACTTTTTCCTCTTTCCAAAAATTAAGAGAACCTCGAACGGCCGTCATTTTACAGCCGTAGATGACAATAAAAGCACATCGCTGAAAGAACTAAAGGCTATCTCAAAGATCGAGTTTAAGAAGTGTTTCGGGGATTGGAAGAAGCATTTACACAAGTGCCTAATCTCCAATGGGGACCACTTTGAAGGTGACAACATCAATGTATAAGAATAAATAAATATTAATGCCTGAAAAATTGAAATTCTCTTAAGTTTTTGAATACACCTTGTAGACTAAATTTTCCAAAATAAAATTTTTATGGCCTCAGTTCACGTAGTTATTGGACAGACCTTGTATACCCATGTACCAATAAGACCATGACCCATAAGACCCATGTACCCCTGGCTCATAAGATGCAGGCTGATTTTAGAGCATATTTTGGAGTAAAAAAGTGTGTGTCTTATGGGATGGGAAATATGTAATATGTTTTCCTACCTTTTGGCCTTGGGCAAAACAGTCCCCCTGATGACCACAGTGGACCCAGTTATCATTCCGTTGTGGAGGATTTGCACGTAAGGGCCCTCCTTTCCCCTGAAGGGCCATTCCACGGCATAATGACCAGTGTTCTCTTTTCCTGCAAAGTTATTTCCAACTATCCGCCCATTGCACTCCCACTGCTCCATCTGAAATGAGAATATCGGCAAAAGTTCTGCGATTAGAGGAGAGGATCCATTTCCCCAAAGTCTTGCTTCCCCTGACTATCTCGGAAGACCTCAATCACAACATAAGCTGGGAAGGCAGCATTGCTTTATAAGTTGGTCAGCTGTAAGTTGAGCAGGATGACCAACTCCATTCATCCAGCTCCTTAGATGCCAGCCAACCCACCACTGCCTCCATGCCACAAACCCCTCTTCTCTTGGCACATACACACCTACCACCAACTAATTATTATCTTGTCAATTGGTGTACATGCCAAAAAGGTTTTTCCTGGCTCCATCTGAATTCAGAGCACATTCTTAGTTTCTCCCAAATTTCGCCCAAAGGAGCACTCTAATTTTCGCTCACTCCAAAGCTTCTCAATCACAAAATGAGTAGAACACGGAAAAAAAGTCACGCTCAACATTCCCAGGGTTTCTCCAAGTCATTCTATGAGGGTAGGCTGAAAACTAATGCACAAATGCTTGTAGACCACAAACTATATAGCCTTCAGAAGCACTCCTGGTGGCATGGGGAAGGAACATTCCCCCTCAACACGCATGTGCAGGTTTAAGATCGTTTCATTCATCCAGTGTAATTTGAGAAGCGGAAGTATGGAGACGTGTTCTAGTGCTATTATGTCAACGCGAGTTAAACGGCGTGCTCTTGTTGAATTTTTAACTGCTGAATAAGTGACTCCTACAGAGATTCATCATTTAAAGGCTGCTTATGGTTACAATGCTGTTGATATGCCTACTGTAAATCGATGGGTAATAAAATTTCATGGTTGCAAGCCTGGAAAAGCCATAACTGTTGATGAAACTTCTTTTGACTGTGTTTTGGGATTCTCACCTAATTTATATGACTGATTTTCTGGAACAAGGGGCAACAGTAAATTCTTCTCAGTCTATACAGACTCTAAAACACCTCCGACGTCAAGTTTGTCATCTTAAAGGCAGCCTGGTGCCAATAATCTTGCAACATGACAACGCTCGTCCACACGACTCGCGCGCAACTGGAGAGGTCCTGCGAAACCTGAAATTTCAACCGATTCCACACATTCCTTATTCCCCCAATATTGAGCCTTGCGATTTTTATTTTTTTTTCTCAACTCAAGAGATTCCTCAAGGATAATAATCTTTATTGTTCTGTAGGTCATAGATGCGACATAGAACATTGTCAGGCTAGACATCAAAGCATACATGTTGTCATAACTTATCATACAGAAATTCATGTACATTGTAATAACCCTTCGGCTGTAGCAGTTTCCTTAATTCTATCTTAAAAACATTAATATTTGAAATAAGTTTTATATTCAAAGGCAATTTGTTAAAAATAAGCGAGGCTGAGTGATGGGGACCTCTTCTGGCACATAATTGTTGTAAAATATGTATATTTTCACTCCCACGGGTCAAATAAGCATGAACCGAGGAAAATTTCAAGAAACTGTAACAGTAACTTTAACGGAGTCACCCGCTATGTGTGCATTATAATGCAACAATTTCTGAGAGTAAAAATCATTCGCCTTGACCGGGATTCGAACCCGGATCCCTCGATATCCGGCCGAGTGCTTTAACCTTGTTTAATTAATAATGCACAGTAAAAAATGTACATACTTGGTAGTGTCATTATATTAAATTTTAGAAATAATGGCTTTCCTGGAAACCTGATGGACACGTTTGCCATAACTTTCAAAGCTCTTTTTTGCATAGAGAATGCCCTAGCCGCAGCACTTGTGTTTCCCCATAAAACAACACAGTAAGCCAAGTGAGAATGGATTTTGGCATAGTATATCAATTTCAGTATTTCTAATGAAGTAGTTGGAGCCAGTTTACGAATCATATATATTCCCGTTGCCATTTTGCTAACTAAATCCTCAATATGATATTGCCAATCAAGGTTTTCATTTAATTTTAACCGTAAGAATTTTGTAGAGCTAGACTGCTGAATAGATGTGGATGCATCAATCCTAAGTAGAGGACTTGTTACTGGAGGATTAATCTTATGATGGAAATTTAAAAAACATGTTTTGTTTCCGTTCAGTTTTAAGTTATTTATTTTACACCAGCCACTCATATCTGCTACTGTTATAGGGGAAATGGAGCTATTGGCTGTTGAACAAGTTGTCACAAGGAAGAAAATCCTAAAGCCAATATAATACTGAAGAAGAACTCCAATACTGGTATTTCGGTCACCAGGTGACCATCTACGGGGAGAAGAATCGAATGGGAAACTTGAACTTGGAAGAAGACTATGCACCAGGCACTGTCCAAAGTCAAGTGAGTGTTCAGGTCGGGGGGTGAGGTATATGTACCTGGAGGGGCAAGGGGGGGGAGGGGTTAAGTGATGGTCGGTAGGTGGGGGGGAGTTTGTTGAGGTCACGTGGGAAGGAGTGGGGGAAGAGTGGTGGCTATTAGGAGGGGCCTGCCTGTTTTTGAATTCACCAATGAAGTTAAAAAGTGAACTGTTGATGATGCCTAATTCATTGTTCATAAGTTTATTCTTGTTTAAATGAATGTGTAAACTCTCACATGCATCGAGTTTACAGTGTTGTATCGGTTTTAATAATGTTAAGTCGTTAGGAGTGATGGAGTGTTCGGTTTCAAAAATGTGTTTGGCGACAGCTGATCTTTCGAAACGTCCGTTCTTAAAGTGTGCTATGTGTTCCTTAAATCTGATTTTGGGATTACGTTTCGTCTGTCCAATGTAGGAGAGTTGGCAGTGTGAGCAAGTTATTTCGTAAATACCCGATTTGTCTAAACATGGTGTTTTGTCTTTCGGGTTACCTAAACAGGTAAGAAGAGTGTTAGGGTTAGTGTAAGTGACTTTGGTGCCTATTTGTTTAAAGACCTTATCCAGGCCTCGGGTTAATGTGGGGTAGAAAGGTAATGCGATGAATTTGTTATTTTTGTCTTCCCGTTGGGGTTGGAGTGTTGTATGTTTATTAGCAAGTTTTCTTTGTTTGTTTCTAACTAATTTGTCTATAATTTGGGGTGTATATCCGTTGTTAATGGCTATTTGTTTGATGTTTTCCAACTCTTTGAAATAGCGTTGTTTGTTGAGTGGTGTCGTCAGTAATCTGTGTATGAGAAAATTAAAAGCTGCCATTTTCTGTTGAAATGGGTGGTGTGAATCTGCTTTGATGTAGTTGTCGGTGTGGGTCTGTTTTCTAAAAATGTCGAAATCTAAGACCTCTTGGTTTCTAATTACTAGTATGTCCAAGAAAGGCAGTGAGTTGTGTTGTTCGACTTCAAAGGTGAATTTTATGGAATCATGTTTTTTGTTCAGCCGGTCCAAAAAGTCAATTATGTCACACTTGCTAGTGTCAAAGATGGTAAAAATGTCGTCTACGTATCTGAGCCAAGTGTTAGGGAAATAGTCAAACGTGTGTCTGCAGTCTTTTTCAAAGTAATGTAGGAATATGTTAGCGACAAAGCAGGAAAGAGGATTTCCCATAGCTGTGCCTTGCGTTTGTTTGTAAAAATTTTGGTTAAACCGAAAGTAAGTTATGTCCATGCAAGTTTTAGTAAGAGTAATGTATTCTTTAATTTCAATGGGTGCAATGTCTTTTGTGTGTAGCCAGTCTGCGATGTTTTCAAGAGCAATATCAATGGGTACGCTCGGGAAGAGTTTTTCTACGTCAAAAGAGACCAGAATCTCATGAGGCTGGATGCGTAGGTGTTTTATGGTGTCAATGAAATGCTTGCTGTTCTTGACCCCGAAGGTTTCTTCGGACCCTAATTGTTTATATTGTTTGGTGAGCCATTTAGCCAGTTTGTAGGTGGGGGAATCCAAAGCTGAAATGATGGGTCTCATTTTCCTACCGGCTTTGTGTATTTTGGGCAAAGTGTAGAGTTTAGGCACCATAGGGTTTTCCGTTTTTAAGGTGAAACGTGATTTTTTGTCTATGATAGTATTACAGTGATTGAGTGCGGTTTTTGTGTCTGTAATCATTTTGTTGAGTGGGTTCTTGTGTATTTTAATGTATGGGCCTTCGGCGATTGTGTTTTCGGTGCGTTCAATGTAATCGCCTTTGTCAAGTATAACCATGGTGTTACCTTTGTCGGCCTTAATGTAGTAGCAATCTTTATTTCTAAGTGATTTTATGAGTGAGCGTTCTGACGAATCGTTATGTGGTCTAGTGCTGAGTTTTGTGCTGTTGTGTTCCAACTGTAATTGGCAGGCATGTCTTATGAATTGTTTCTCGGTATCTTTAAGATGTTTAATGTGCGATTCTATATCCACAACTAAATCTTCGGTGGGAGGATATTTGTATGGGAGGCAATGTTTTAGGCCTTTGTTCAAAATGTTGTTTTCTTCATCCGTGAACTGTTTGGAGGAAAGGTTTAAGATGAAATTTCTTACAGGATTAAGTTTACTTTCAGGAATAGGAATATTTTTGTAAATAGCTTGGAATTTTCGGTCTAAAGTTTTAAGTTTTTTCTGCAGTCTGTGTTGGTTTACGGTGTCCATGTTTAGTAGTCTTTCGTTGAAAGTCTGCAGTTTTATAAAATTTAAGTGTTTCGTGATCTTTAGGTGCAAGTTGTAAGTCTGAGTTTCGGTGTGTGCAAGCTTAGCGTATTTTTGTTTGATTTCTGTATTTAACCAGTGTCTTTTCGCAAAGAGGATAGCTTTCGAGGCGTTGAGGTTGTTTCTAGGAGCAGTGATTTTCATGAACTTAGGAAATACGTTGTGTTTCTTGCAACGTTTTAGAAAGTGAATATCAGCAGTGGTTGTGTGCGTTTTGAATCTGAGGGTTTGTAATAAGTTGAGCTCCTTAGGCTGGAGGGCCATACTAAAATAGAGGAAATGGAGCTATTGGCTGTTGAACAAGTTGTCACAAGGAAGAAAATCCTAAAGCCAATATAATACTGAAGAAGAACTCCAATACTGGTATTTCGGTCACCAGGTGACCATCTACGGGGAGAAGAATCGAATGGGAAACTTGAACTTGGAAGAAGACTATGCACCAGGCACTGTCCAAAGTCAAGTGAGTGTTCAGGTCGGGGGGTGAGGTATATGTACCTGGAGGGGCAAGGGGGGGGAGGGGTTAAGTGATGGTCGGTAGGTGGGGGGGAGTTTGTTGAGGTCACGTGGGAAGGAGTGGGGGAAGAGTGGTGGCTATTAGGAGGGGCCTGCCTGTTTTTGAATTCACCAATGAAGTTAAAAAGTGAACTGTTGATGATGCCTAATTCATTGTTCATAAGTTTATTCTTGTTTAAATGAATGTGTAAACTCTCACATGCATCGAGTTTACAGTGTTGTATCGGTTTTAATAATGTTAAGTCGTTAGGAGTGATGGAGTGATATGTGATAGTGTGTGTGAGTGAATTAGGCATCATCAACAGTTCACTTTTTAACTTCGTTGGTGAATTCAAAAACAGGCAGGCCCCTCCTAATAGCCACCACTCTTCCCCCACTCCTTCTCACGTGACCTCAACAAACTCCCCCCCACCTACCGACCATCACTTAATCCCTCCCCCCCCCCTTGCCCCTCCAGGTACATATACCTCACCCCCCGACCTGAACACTCACTTGACTTTGGACAGTGCCGGGTGCATAGTCTTCTTCCAAGTTCAAGTTCCCATTCGATTCTTCTCCCCGTAGATGGTCACCTGGTGACTGAAATACCGGTATTGGAGTTCTTCTTCAGTATTATATTGGCTTTAGGATTTTCTTCCTTGTGACAATCTGCTACTGTTGATCGTGCCAAATCATTTACCTCCCCTGTCTTATTACCAAAACTAAGGGTAGTAGTATCGTCAGCATATAAGATCACTTTGCTCTGATGCAGTTGAGATGCTAGGTCATTAATAAAAATAGTAAATAATAGTGGCCCTAGAATTGATCCTTGGGGCACTCCACAATTTGAAGTAAGAACATCAGAGTAATGCTGAGTGGCACCACCCTTACAATTAGCATTTAATTGCACAACCTGCTTACAATTTTTTAAATAGGATTGTATCCAAGCTAAAGCATTGCCATTGATTCCAATTTGGCAAAGTTTACTGTACAATATACAATGGTTTACAGTATCAAATGCCTTAGTTAAGTCATAGAAAATCCCAATAATTTGTTTCTGGTTGGCAAGACCAAAGTTGATGTCATTTACAAGCTGAAAAACAGCAGACATGGTTGACTTACCCTTAATAAAGCCATGTTGGGAAGGATTCAATAAATTAAATTTACACAGATAATCAGTGATACGGTTATAAAAAAGTTTTTCTAAGATTTTAGAGAACACAGAAAGTAGTGCTATGGGTCTGTAATTATTTGGGTCACTCAAGGATCCCTTTTTATGAATCGGGCATATCACAGAAAATTTAAATTTGTCGGAAAATGACCATTGCAGATTGATAGATTGAAAATATCCGATAGGGGGGTAGAAATAGTTTTAGCAGCTAGCTTAATAATGGGCATAGGTACCCCATCACTTCCAACAGACCATTTATTAGCGAGAGAATTTATAACATCTTCAACCTCGACAGGATCTGAGGGACAAAGAAATATTGAGGCAGAAGTGCCCATCATTCTGAAGATTGATGGAAAACTATCATCAACTTGGCAGAACTGTTTATTAAAACAATTTGCTATGTCTTTTGGGTTTGAAACAGCAATGTCCTTAAACTTTATGAAAGGTGGCGGCTGTTGGGTGGGGTTGTTATTTGTCTGCTGCTTGATAAGATTCCATGCAGCTTTGCTTATGTTACTAGATAAGGAAATACGCTGATTGAAATAATTTTTCTTAAATTCCTTGATTTGGCTTTTATAATTGTGCAGAAGTACTTTGTACTCATTATAAAGAGAAGGGTCAGAAAATTTACATTGGCGATGTAAATCTCTTACTCTAATACTCATGTCCATCAACTCCGAAGTGAACTTGACATTTTTCCTTTTACGATCAGCAATTATTGTTTTTAGAGGAAAGGAATGGTTAAAAATTAGTAAAAATTTGTTAAGGAAAGAGTTAAATTTAATGTCAACATTAGAATTGCAATTTTCATCCTCCCAAATTATGCTTGCCAAATTCTTAAGAAATTCATCAATGCTGCTATCATTATAAAATCGTTTAGTGACAAATAATGGTGCAGTTAATTTAAAACCGTCGAACATCACCTCAATATCAAGGACGCAATGGTCAGACACATAACTAGATACAGTATCACACAAAATCATCTTATTTGATATGTTAGTTACAACTAAGTCAATAAGAGTAGAAGAATGAGAAGTTACCCTTGTAGGGACATTATTAATTACTGCCAAGCCGAAGGATTGACGCAAGGCACTAAGTTCTTCAAGTTGAATAGAGGGACTTAATAAATCAATATTAAAGTCACCAAAGATTATTAGGTAATTGACATTACCATTTAGCACGAATTGAATACTGTCACTGAATTCCTGTAAGAAAGATATGAAAGAGGCACTTGGAGATCTGTATGTCACAACTACCCCTAGACTAAGCTTGTTTGATCTTAAAATAACTGCTGCAGATTCGTGGACTTTTTCAATGTTGTGTCTTGTCATCATAAGTGAGAAAGACAAGGAAGGTTTGCAATAGATTGCAACACCTCCGCCTCTGTTATCCTGTCTACAAAACGAAGCTGCAAGCTTCATGTCATTGATGGCATAGCATTGGATTTCATCACTTAATAGCCAATGTTCTGTAAATAATAACACATCAGTCTTCTTTTCTTGGAGAAGTACCTCTAAATCAGTAGTCTTATTCCTGAGGGATCATATGTTTAAATAAAGAAACTTGAGCAAGTTACATACAAGAGATAAACATTACACCTCGGATGGTGAGGTGAAGGCAGCTGTCAAGTCCTGGATTCGAGAAAAGTTGGAAGAGTTTTTCAGAGACGAAATGAAAAAACTTGTCACAAGTTTGGAGAAATGTGTTAGCCTAAACGGCCATGGCTATGTTGAAATATATAAATATATGATTTCGAAATTTAAAAATTGTACTTTGATGTGTTTTTTGCTCTTGCTATTTGTTTTTGTTTGCACTCTGCAAGCATGCGTGCATTACTATTCAGCACACCTCGCACTCCTGATGATTTTCCTGGATTTCCTAGATGGGTTAGGGTCCTGATATATTCATAAGGATTAGCGTTGACTAATTGCAGTATAACACAAATATAATACCAATGGTCTCGACTTCGTGATGAGCTCACATTATGATGAATTTGTTTTATCCCATAAGGAGTTAGTATCCTTATTAGTATTCCATACTATCCTTAGCCTAATCCAAAACTGAGGGGTAAAGCAAACTTACATTTGACCTTGGAATGATCAAATGGCTTCCAGCAATTCTGAGTTAGTGCCACGTATAAAATTAGGACCTTACATTTGGCCCTGGGGCCACAAGAAGTATGACCAGCAATGAGGGCAGTCAAAAGCTGGGCCTATGGAAAAGCAAACATGGCACAAGAACTTGAGGGGGAATACAAAGAGTCCTTATTTCTCATAGTGATAGCCCGAGGCTCACTTGGGAGTGAGGAAAGGGAAGAGACTCTCAAAATCCTTTGGAATTGGATGAGAATGAGGCATTTACAAGCACTTCTCAAGCCACCTTTGTAATACCTGTGTGAAGCTTTGAAGGTAACACCACAGAGAAAACTAACCATATAAGATCTCAGAACTCAAACAAAGTGAAGTAATTTAAGTTTCACAGATTTGATTGAAATTCAATGAAATATTATTATCACTTGCCCCCTGTACCTATGCCTTCAAAGAAATTTAGTCTTTTGCACCATCTCCTTAAGTATGTAAAATTACAAATGAAGAATAATAACAGGCAATCTTCATACCTTAAAAGAGTCAACACGTTCAAGTATTCATATAAGCTGCACAAATAAATATGTTGGAGCAAAAATATGTTTGAAATTAATTTTGAAATAAATGTACGAATGTCATGAAGATACTAATATGAAAAATAAAGAGAATTTAACATGAGTTTTTCACTTTTTCCACTGGCGATATTTTTACACAGCACTTGCATTGATGAGTGTTCTTGCAACTCGCCATTTCTTCTTTGTCATTATTTTAGCTTGTGGATCATAAAATCTGCTGGCTAAAGCTTTTTTGCTTACACATGTGATTAATCATAAAATTGAATTTAATGACCATTCATCCCGGCAGCTCTTTTTGTAGTTTCATGCCTTCTGGAATGTGGTGCTTGGAATGCTGCTAAGCTCCCTCATCACAGCCTGTTGTAATGCTTCCACCGAGCCATGGTGACAGCCTTTCAGCACAGATTTAAGGCAGTGGAACAGAAAGAAGTCTGATGGGGCATCTTGGCAGATCTGTAGTGAGTTTCCTTTCGTAAAGCACGAAGAAAGAATCAAAGACTTTGGGTTTCCACAGGAGATGATGACCAAAATGTGTGGGTGCGGGTTTGGTATGTGGTGGTTAGTCAGTGAGTTTGGGGAGGGGGGTGGAGGTCATTACTTGTTCATAGGTAGTAATTGAGGAATATCTAGGAGGGGGGACTGGAGAAGGAAAAGGTGGTCGATGGCCATGTTTTCCTTTCTTTGTACACTGATCAGAATGGCAAATTGTCCTTAGATGTCCATCTATTTCCCCTTCCTCTCCTTGCACATCATCTGTGACACCAAGTTCGCATGATGACCCTAACTAAGGAGATGGGCTGTGAACTGTCACACTCCTGTTCCTTTGTTGAAGTCCAAGTGATGTTCTTCTCCTTGTACTCGAAGACTTCTTCTCGCCCGTCCAATATATGATGCCTCACAATCCCCACATTATGGGGATTTTAAGGTGTCATATATTGTACATTGAAAGATCATTATGGTAATCTACCAGTTATGGTAGGTATTGGATGGACAAAAACTACCACTTAATTCCCTTGCCTCTTCTAACAAAACCCAATCCAGTATCCTACTCTACATCAAGGCCCTCTTCTTTTCCGTGTAATTCCTTCCTCCATTGCATCCAACATTCCTATCCTGTTCCTGCCCTTTCCTCGTTTGTTGAACATTCTCCCCTCTATTACCTTCTTCAACATCCCACTGCCGATCAATCCATTTTTCCTTCCTCCATAGGATTTCTCTCAACAAACCCTGCTCCTCGCCCACCATCTCCAGTACTTCCTCATATGTTTTCCTTTCTCTCTACTTCACCTTCTCCATCCTTCCCCACACCTCCACTTCAAAAGCCTCCAATCTACCTCTATCCTCCTGCTTCAGTGACCACGTTTCCGTGCAGTACTTAACTACGCTCCATATCAAAGTTTTCACAAGCCTTTTCTTAACATCCTTACTCAACGTCTCTGTCAACAATTCTCTCCTCAAGACAAATTCTCTGCCTAATGCAATTCTTCCCCTTATGTCCCACCTACTTTGACCATTTTGGTTAAAAACACTTCTGAGATACCTCGACTGTTCCACCAGCTCTTGTTTTTGCCCTCTTATTTTAATGATTAACTTGGTCTTTGTCTTCTGGAAAACCGAATAAAATTTATAAATTTATTATCTTTATACATTTATTCCTATCCCATATCAATTGCACCGAACCTCCACTTGCACTCATCAATGCTTGCAACCCCTTGGCTGACTGACAAACTAAAGCTCGGTCATCCACAAACCTAACTGATTTTACAAGTTCCCCACCAACTTTAATTCCTACCTCCATTTCTCCCCATGTCTCTTTAATCATTGAGGGATACAGTTGTCAAAATAAAATCACCAATAACCACATACTTAATAGGAGAATATAAAAAATAATCTTGATAAGTGCATAGCTTTACCGTACCTGCAATATTGAAGGGTCAAAGACGAACACATCACCATGTGAAGTTGTTGCCCAAATCGACCCTGGCTTGGGGGGGCCCTGGATCCCTTGTAATTGGCAGCAAACTGAAAAGAAAAAGCCAACAGAGAAATGGATCAATTGAAAACATTTGTTTGGGGCTGCTATCACTTGAGAATTAGAATGATATAAGTAACATGGGTACTATTCTACACAGTCTCAAGAAGCAGAACCACCTTTATCAAGTAGATTTTGAACAAAAGGAGTTGTATCTCACCCTCCAATATTATTTAGGGAATTTTATTAAATGCAATTTCTAGGAGATTAATTTAATAAAGATTTTGAAATGCTATTAACCATAATTCTCAATGTGGCCAAAACTTAAAAAGAGTATTTCACTGGGACTTGATATGTTGCCATTGCCCACAAGGACAATATTTATATTTCCTCTCCTATTAAAACCACCAAATGCATTGTTCAAACCCTGAACATATGAGGTCTGTTCAAAAAGTATCACAACTTTTGTGTTTTTTCAAAATTTAGGTATTTATTCATGGATATCTATTTTGTCCCCTTCAAAGTAATTCCCATTAGATATTATACACTTGTGCCAATGTTTTTTCCAATCCTCAAAGCACTTCAAAAAATCATTTTTTGTGATCTTGTTCAGCTCCTCCTTTGATGCAGTCTTTATCTTGTCAATTGTAGCATAGCATCATCCTTTCATGGGTCTTTCTTCAGTTTCGGGAACAAGAAAAAGTCACTGGGGGCCAGATCTGGGGAACATGGTGGCTGCAGCATCATTCGTGTGTTGTTTTTGGCTGAAAATACACGCACAAGTAATGATGTGTGAGCAGGGGCGTTGTCATGGTGCAAAAGCCAATTTTTGTTCTTCCACAAATCTGGGTGTTTGTGGAGGGTTGGTTCGTGAAAATTGCACATAACATTCAGGTAATATTCCTTGTTCACCGTTCTACCCTGTGGCAAGAACTCATGATGCACCATGCCCCTGTAATCGAAGAAAACAGCAAGCAAAACTTTCACATTTGATCTAACTCGGTTTTGACTCGTGCTGCGGCTTCCATTGGGATGATTGAGCTTTAGTTTCCACGTCATAACCATAAACCCATGATTCGTCATCAGTTAGGACCCTCTGGAGCAAATTTGAGTCATCACGGACAGAGTCCAACACCCCATTAGCAATGCTAATGCATTGCTGTTTTTGGTTGAAATTGAGCAATTGTGGTACGAATTTCGCAGCAACCCGTGTCACACCCAAATCATTGGTAATAATCAAATGGCATGAGACAATCGATATGTTTAGGTCCTCAGCAACTTCTCTAACAGTCATTTGACGATTGGCCAACACTATTTTCTTCACTTCATCAAGGTTTTTGTCTGTTGTTGACGGTCTCAGGTGTCCAGCATTCTCTTCGTTATTCAAATCTTCTCGGCCCTCTGAGAACATTTTGTACCACCGATAAACCTTGCTTTGGTTCAAGGTAGCTTCTCAATTTGCCAGAGTCAAGATTTGGAATGCGCCCGCGAACTTAATTTTGCTTGTCACACAAAATTAGATATGGATTCTTTGATTCATTTTTGGAACAGGCAAAAATTGAAGACAAGCCAAAACATGTCCAAGAAAACAGCTGTCTACAATTAACAAAACATTCAAAACAGCCGAACTTTTCGGCATAAGTGAGTGACATAAGTACCAACATAATGCAAGAAAACAATTAAAAATCAAATATACGTAGCCTGCGTAAATTCAAAATTCAAGATACTTTTTGAACAGACCTCCTATTTCCGCTACGTAACTTAGCCCTTAAAGATTCTTTATTAACCACAACAGAGCAGTATCTCGAACTGTGAAAATAATTCAATTTTTTCCGCAGTTTGCATCTCTAAACTCAGTTTTTCAATTTATCCAGTGGGAAATCAATTAACCTGTTTCCAAATTTAGCCAGTCACATGCTGCTCCCTTTTGGTTGCCATCTCCTTTACTCCCTGAAGATGTTTGCTTTTCCTCCTCATCCTTTTCTTCCCCTCCTATCTCTTCCTAACTCCTTTAGCTCTTTGTTGTGAGGGTGAACTTTATGTTCCTCTACAACTCCTCAATGTTCCATGCTTCATGAACCACTAAATGCAGGTCTTGTGTAGGGAAACAAGCGCAATCATAAAAACCCAAAGCTATCACTTCTCAGTTACAATTTATTTTCTTTGCAAGGTGGAGGGGACGCTTGGGCGGAGGTCACCTGGCCCTCCGCTTTATTTGCCAGCCCAGCAACACGACAGGAAAAGGTGTGCCACACACCCACCCTCTGTTCCTTCATTATTTCAAAGCCAAGGCAAAAGAGCATTCTCATTAGAAAAATTGCTGAGTTGCAGTTAAATACTGTGGTGGTGCAATGAAAGGGTTTTATTTTATAGATTCTAAAATTTGCTGCTTAAATTGGGATGTATCCTATGGGTCTGTTATGGCAACACTGGAAAAAGCCAGGTCATGATAATCCCATTTTGAGAATGCAAACATCAAACGGCCTAATGAAGGATAATATGAAAGAGTCAACATCCAGCCCACTAAGGAACCAATTAGGCCAATAACCTAATGCCAATCATCCAATTTGCTCTCTGTTGGACCATGGTTTCGTACGGCACTGAAACATAGTCATCGATCCAAGATAATAAATTGGAAACTTTTGAAATGTGGGTGTGGAGAAGGTTAAGCGGAGAGAAAGGAAAAAAAAAAGGGAAAGGGAGAAAATTGTTGGGAGAAATCCAAGGGAGGCGGGAAATATGGATGCAAAACATTTTAAATGGCAGTGAGATGTTGATGATTGTAATGGAGGGGAGAATTTGAGATAAATGAGGAAGGGACAGGAATAGGTCAAGGGATGTTGGATGGTATGAAGGGAGGAAAGAAGTACACAGAGATAAAGAGGGACTAACTGGAATGTGTGATGAGAGGCTGTGTTTTTTGTTAGAATGGCAAGTAAATGTATTATTCCATTGTTGTGTAGTCTATGTCAAAGCAAAACTTACTAAAACAGGTTGAATGGCATAGATAATAATAATCAACAACATGTGTCGTCTGTAGAATGAGTAACCCTTCAATGAACATGTGAATTATGTTTTATGTGGCAAGAGTTCATTCATCATTTCAAATGTCCGAGGGTAGGCTGAAAACTAATGCACACATGCTTGTAGACCACAAACAAAATGACCTTCAGAAGCACTCTTGGTGGCATATGGAAGTAACATTCCCTCTCCACATGCATGCGCAGGTTTGAGGTCGTTACATTCATCCAGTATACTTTGAGATACCGTAGTATGGAGACGTGTTCTAGGGCTATTATGTCAACGCGAATTTAACAGCGTGCTGTTATCGAATTCTTAACTGCTGAATGAGTGACTCCTACTGAGATTCATCGTCGTTTGAAGGCTGTTCATTGTGATGATGCCGTTAATAGGTAAATTGATGGGTAGTAAAATTTTGTGGTTGCAAGCCTGGAAAAGCCATAACTGTTGATGAAACTTCTTTTGACTGTGTTTTGGGATGCTCACCGAGTTTATATGACTGATTTTCTGGAACGAGGGGCAACAGTAAATTCTTCTCAGTCTATACAGACTCTAAAATACCTCCGACGTCGAGTTTGTTGTCTTTAAGGTAACCTGGCACCAATAAATATATGGTTTAGAAACTTATGAATTGTACTTTGATGAAGTTTTTGCCCGATCTTGCTATTTGTTTTGTTTGTGGTCTACAAGCACGTGTGCATTACTTTTCAGCATACCCACGTACAACTGAAATATTAATACAACACTGAAATATTACAATGATTTTCCTCTTCAAGTACAGGAACTTGCAAGACAAGCATACATTTTGTAAGAGTACAACACTGCTGCCGTTCAGGACCCTTAATAAGCCAAGCACACTACAACAGCATCCCATCCCATATTAACAAGGGATTACTGCATTCGGAAAATTGAGCAGACATAATGCAGTAACTGCTAAGAGAGAATGTCATATTTTAGTCATTACAGCTATACTATGTAAAATAAGGTGCCTGTGCTCATCTCAAGTTATGTTAAATTGTTTGGTGCTTAAATAATATGTTGGCCTTTTAATAACAGAGAATGTGTAATGAATTTAGGCAGTAAGACACACTCAACCTCAAGAGATTTAAGGAAATGTGGAAACACTGTATGTGAGGCAATGCAATATTTGTGGAAACCCATCAAAAGAATACAGCTCACAGGGTCAGGCCTTGAGGGCAGGCAGAGCATTGGGATACTGAACCTGAGGTGAGTGTTGAGGTCCAGTCCTCAAGGTCCTTCTCGGAGCCAAACTGCAAGCGGAGTGGCACGTGGGTGGCCGTGGCATGGATGGCGAGTCGTGGGTGAGAATAGAGTTTGGAGGAGGATATAGAGTCACCATCCTGGAGGGTTGGGGAGATGTTGCCATCCGACTCCATCATCCCTCCATCCCCCGCCGCCCACCCCTTACAGTTAGCAACACACCGCAGGTCACACAAGCTCCACTGCAACTGCAGAATGAGAGAAAAAACACGCATGATAATGTGCTGTGAGCAACACGTCAAATCAGCTGCAAAGAAAGAGTGCCCAACTATCTCCATCGCAACAAATTACAGCGATCCAATGAAAGGTTAGGTTTGATTGTAATATCAATGGCTAATACAAGTGTTTCACAATCAAATTCAAAGTAGGGAGTAGGTTTATGTGCCCATTTGCTGAAAAAGATAGCGTGAAAGAAAATGTAGCGTGTGCAGTATTCTTGGAGATAGGAAATCTGTGGTTTTTGGACAATCAGCTATAGTTGCAGAGAGGAATATTATATTCTGTTCAAATTAATGCTGCCTCTCATCTTTTTTAGGCCTATATGCACAAACAAATTTTAAAAAGTCTTATTAAATAAAGACTGATGTACACTACCAACTCTTTTAGAATGTGAAATTCTTTTACCCTAGCGCAAAGTGATGCAAACAGTTGGAAAACTGAAAATGAAATTGCATAAATATGGGACCCATGTAGATTGAAACAAAAAACATCACCTTTTTGGCAGGAAATGGAAAGAGTATTTTACGTATGATGGCAGGGAGTGGACAAGTGGCTAGAGATGGCAGTCAACGGGAATGGGGAGATGCGTTCTGTTGGAGAGTTACGGAAGGAAACAATCAGTCGGCCAGGAATTTTAGGTTTATGAATTTTTGGGAGAATGAACAGAAGAGTACTGGGGTTTGGTGAGGAGAGGATTGAGATGTCTTTGTCAAATTGGCCTTCACAGGGGACTCTGTCTAAAGAAAGGTTATGCTATCTTTTTAAAGGATAGGGTTTGGGTCAGTCTGGGTGGCTGCAAGGTACGGAATGTGTCATTAAGCTGTTTTTGGCCTCTTTTATGTAATCTGAGGTCTTAAAAACTACAACTGTGGAGCTTTTATCTGCTGACGTGATGACGATGTTGAGATTGTAGATGAGTTGTTTAAAGTAAATGATTCAGTAGTAGTAGTTTTCATGGGAGGCGACTGACAGCTGAGGTCATTCGCCCCATTAGGGATGGATGGGAAAGGAAGGGTGGAGAGAAACCTGGTGTCAGCATTAGCCTACTCTTAACAAAAGGCACCAAGGGGTCCACGACTTAAGGTCCCATCCGATGGCGTCGTACTCACTCAAAGTGCTCTCCATAAAGCACCTCAAGTAGGGATCAGGACACCGCTGAAAAATATTTGTTGTCTCTAGGATTTGAACCTGGGCCCTCTCGGTGGGAAGCCACTGTATCATCCCAATCCCGTAAATGACTTAGAAATGGAATAATTTAAATATGAAATAATATATAAGAATATGGAATAAATTTAAAGCAATTCATGCACTTCAAATTCATGATTAATTTAACATATGTTAACTGGTGTTATTCCTAATGAGTGTGCTAGTATAATCCATATATCATTTTTATTAATACACTATTTTCCAAATCAACCAAAAATGATTTTTTTTAACGCTGATTGAATGAAGAAAAGGTATCTAAGGAGCCAAAATTGTTAATAATATACTTTCTGCCATGACATTTGGGCTAGGTATGAGACACATCATTTAGAAACAAAATAAGTTCAGTTGCTTTCATTACTTTTGAGTTAGAATGTGATTTTGCAACATCACCACCGCACACACATAGGCGCAAGGGTCCCTTTGCACAGCTGAGGGTAGAGCACACTCCTCACTTATTGCTAAGGCCTATCAATTTAGAATTGAGCTGGAAAAATAGAAAGGTCAGTTCTGGTGTCCGCATCCGATGAAGTTCTAAGAGGAGAGAATTGCACCCCTAGGATCTTGAGTGGAGGGGAGGCATTGCCCAAGGTGTTCGAGCTTTGGCCCATAGACTGCCATGCCCCCACCATTTCACTATGGACATAATTTCACTTGCAAATATGGCTGGCTGCTCACCAAGGTTCTGCTTCTGTCGGTGCTGAGGGCAGTTAGCGTGCCGGAATCATCTGTGGTTGCATCGCCTGCGCCCTCCGATCGCCCACATACCCACTCTAGCTCCAGCACGCACTCCTGCAGGGAGGAGGGTGAGAAGGGCAACAAGCAGAAGGCCTTCCCCGTCTTCACCCACGACGAACTGCAGGTGCATACATGCAAGTATGGAGAGCTATTGTTGACTCAAAGGCTGCACAAATGGTCACGGCATCCATAGAACCAGTGCACACTCAACGCAGGGACTCAGACTAAAACCACGGCACTACGCACATTTATTACACATAAATAATGAGGATCAAACTTTATATGCTGATATTAATATGCAAATTTTAGCATAAAATTACGTACTCAACCTTTGCAAAAATGTGTCCCAAAAAAAAATTATAAAAGACACCGATGACATAATTCACAACAACCTACAAAATAAAATGAACATCACTAGCATGTCATTTGAATGGAGCAGCACTCTGAGATTACGACTGTGACTAGGCATAGTTGGGTGTAAATGTATTTGATAACAATAGTTCTGATAAATCACAAATATTTATTCATTGAGTTACACACATTGAAGGACAACGTGCCCGGTGCCCTCTGTGATTATTGGCAGGTGAAAAGGATCTTAAAGAGCAACATTTTAGCATGAAATAGTCTTCCAAGTTTTCCGTTGTACGAGAAAGTACTTCCAGATATTAAGTGGGGGGATAAAGTGTTGAGGAGAGAAACCTAAGCCTTTCACAGTAAATATTTAAATATCAATTGAATTAAATATAACATTTTTTAGATTGCACATTTCACCAAGTTTTATATTAAAATTTAGGATGGTAATTCAAAATTTACATCGTTAGACATCAATATACATGCTTTACCTTCATCCATTTGGATATGCAGAATGCTTTTCACATAGTATGGATAGGGAGTAGACAAAATTATACCAGTAGATACGAGAAATGTTAAAAAAATAATGAGAATTTTTTCATTTCGCGGGCTTGGAGTGTCTGATTGTCAAATATTTTTTAAATTATGTTGGTATAGATGCCCCTAAAGTATGATATAAAACTTTCAGCTGTTTTCATTGTGGGCTTTGTCTGTGACAGCCACTAAGGCTAGATGTGTTTTATGAGCTCGGCGATTTTCGTTTGTTAAAAGGAATTGATCAAAGAATTTGAATCAAATTTTGCGTAAAAAATGAAATAGAATGTAACAAAGTGTGTGAAATGTTAACAAAGGCCTATGGTGACTCTGCTACGAGTGAATCAAAAGTTTAAGAGTGGTATTAGCATTTCCAAAAAGGCCATGAAGACTTTGCAGATGACGAACGCCCTGGATGCCCCAGCACATCAACAAACGATGAAAACGTGGAAAAAATGAAAGAAATGGTTATGAACGATCGCCAAATCACAATTGAAGAGGTCGCTGATGATGTTGGCATATCGATTGGATCATGCCATGACATTTTTTGTGTATGAAACGCGTGGCAGCAAAATTCGTTCCAAATTTGTTGAATTTTGAACAAAAACAGCGGCGAATGGAAGTTGCTCAGGAGTCACTAAATGAAGTAAACGACGATGCAGAATTACTGAAACGTATCATAACAGGTGACAAAACATGGGTTTATGGAAATGACGTTGACACTAAGTCTCAATCATCCCAGTGGAGGCATTCTGGCTCGCTGAAGACTGAAAAAGGCTTGACAAGTGCAGTCCAACATGAAGGTTATGCTCACTGTGTTCTTCGATTTTAATGGCATAGTGCAACATGAATTCTTGCCGCCAGGTCAAACGGTCAATAAGAAGTACCACCTACAAGTTCAATGCCGCTTTCGTGAAGCAATCCGATAAAACACCCGGATCAGTGGAAAAACAATTCATGGCTTTTGCACCATGATAATGCACCAGCTCCCACTTCATTGGTTGTTTGTGAATTTTTGGCCAAAAACAATACTGCAATGATGCCACAGCCTCCATATTCCCCAAGCATGGCTCCGTGTGACTTTCTCCTATTTCCAAAAATTAAGAGAACCTTGACGGGCCGTCATTTTACAGAAAGAACTAAAGGCTATCTCAAAGATCGAGTTTGAGAAGTGTTTTGGGGATTGGAAGAAGCACTGGCACAAGTGTATAATCTCCAATGGGGACTACTTTGAAGGTGACAACATCAATGTTTAAGAATAAATTCATATTTTGTCTGAAAAATGAAAATTCTCATTATTTTTTGGGCACACCTCGTACATCAGAAACGGACTTATTGAAAATATAATAGAACAGGTACATCAGAAAAAACTCCCATTACTTACTACCGAGTCAAAATTGGGATACTATCAAAATTTGTAAATTTATGCAACCATTTTCTACAGGGTCGCACCCAAAAGTGGTTAAACTGATTTTCTCTGGCGCGAACGGAGCGGTGGAGGGGGGTCTGCCTGGCAGGGTAAGGTGGAGGGGGCTCTTAGCAACAGACCGACACCAACCTCAGTCACCTGCCGGCTGTCATTGAGTGAGGACACCGTTTTTAGTGAAGAAAGGTTTTTGTCTGCGTCGAAAAACAAAATGAATCTGAATTTAGAGCAACTTTATTCCGTGAAGTTTTGTGCGAAACTCGGGAAGACGGCAACTGAGACCCTCGATATGATCAAGCAGGCTTATGGGGACACTGCCTTAAGCCGTTCCACAGTATTTGAGTGGCACAAGTTGTTTAAAGAGGGTATGGAGCTCGTTGAAGACGACCATCGCTCCTCGATCTGGCACCACCGGACTTTTATCAGGGGGAAGACCCTGATAAAAAGACAGCTCAAGGGACGACATATTGACTTGATAAAGGCCGTTCAAGAGGCTTTGACGAGGGTCATCAACGGCATCCCCAAAGAAAATTTCCAGCGGGCGTATGGGGAATGGGAGCAACGTTATGCTTTGTGTGTAGCAGCTCAAGGAGCATACTTTGAAGATTATTAAGTCGATGTCCGTATATCGTCAATAAAATTCTTGCAAAAAAATCAGTCCTACCAGTTTTGGGTGCGACCCTGTATACCTGATGTCAGACAAAATTCTTAATAGTAAGTATTTTTCCACTGGCTACAGTGTCAAAGGAATAGGAACTCATTTCTTAAGACTAAGAAGGTGATTGACTAGTGGGGGATGCATTTTTTTCAAATCTGTCATCTCCTGAAGGAACATCAAGTATTTCATCTAAGCATTTTTTATATTAAAAAATAGGCGATATTATTTCTTAGACCTTTCTATGTGAACCTCCATAGTTTTTAATAAAGAAATTATATTTTTAGTTCAGAAAAAATAGTAAGAGTCAAATGCAATCAACCTTATCATGTACATTGTCCACCTCTTTTTAAATAAACAAAAAAACCATAAACACAGTAATCAACCCGAAGGTCGGTTCAGTAGGTGATGGTAGAGCTCACCCATGTACCAAGCCCGACAGTGTGTGAATATTCACACATAAGGGTAGGGGGGCCAGTTCCTTTCCCTGTGCCGGTTATGGTTTCCCAGGAAGATCTGGTACCCGAAAAATCAACTAGCTTGGGTGAAGCTGCAGGTGCCCAGAGTGCCTCGCCCGGGAATCAAAACCGGGACCCTCCGGTCAGTAGTCCAACACTCTACCCACTGGACCACCACAACTGCCTCTCTTTTTAAATATTTGGGAATATTAACTGTACCTTGTGTATATATCTATTATGCATTGATTTATGCTTTGAAAAACAAGAGTGACTTTACAATGAATAACAGTTATCACTGTCAGAATACCACAAGATGTAAAGATATACATGTGAAAACATCAAACCTGTTATTAGTAGCTAATAGGCCATCATCAATGAGCACAAAGTTGTTTAACGATCTGTCTAACCAAATACAAATGAGAAGATAATTTCACTATTCAAAAAGAATCTATTTGCATATCTGGTTGATGAATGTTATTATGGTGTAATTGAAAGAATCTATGCATGTTAAACTTAATTGTATATTAGTTTCCTGTCATAAGTGTATTTTGTACTTCCATTTGGCGATAATGTAATCTATATCACATTGACATTTCCTAAACACCTGTCATGTATTCTCAATACTGTACACTGTGTCCACTGAACAAATAAATATACTATCCATTAATATTTAATCCTGCTGCCTCTCCTCAGAGTTCTAATATTTTTGGAATATTAAGGCAAAACATTCATATGAGAAACCTATGGAGTGAGGGACATTTCAAGCAATGGAGTATTCACTCCACAAACAGAGTTTATGCCTTCTTTGCAAAATCACACGTATCTACTGATACCAGATTTTTTTGCCTTTTCATCATCATAGAGGCTGTAATAAGATTCAGGGTGGGATACATGCACAGCAACTCCCTCATCTACTCAGACATATGAAAATGACAAAAAGTTTACAATTTTTAGTCATTGAGTGGCAAAAAAATTAATTTACATGTTCTTGCAAAGATTTCATCCATCCTTCTATGATATAACACCATAATACCATCAAAATAAATGCCTGGTTTTGGAAATTAAGGGGAGATATTCGAAACAGTTTTCAATTTACCACCCAATTTTCATCCTGAATCATGCAAGGAAGTCTTCATGGCCTTCATGTACCCAATATAAAATAGCAGCTCTTATCTCGTTAAAGACTTTATGGACTGATTCATAATAGCTATGAGAAAGGAATCTGGCCGGAAGATTTTGTGAGATCAGTGTTAGTTCCTATTTCGAAAAAGGTAAAGGCTACATCATGTGAGGATTACAGAACAATAAGTTTGATATCCCACGCAGCTAAAGTTATTCTCATGATCATCAACAAAAGGATAGAGAGTAGGGCAAATGATTACTTAGGGGATGATCAGTTTGGGTTTAGGAAGGGAAGAGGTACGCGTGATGCCATTGCCGTAATGAGATCACTAATCGAGAGGAATATAGAATACAACCAGGACGTTTTTGCCTGTTTTGTAGATTTTGAAAAAGCATTTGATAGAGTGAATTGGGAAAAATTAATGTGTGTATTGCAGAAAATAGGAATGGATTGGAGGGACAGGAGATTGATCCGCAACCTGTACATGTCTCAGACTGCTCAGGTGCGAGTGGGGAACGGAGAGTCCAGATGGGCAGTGTTAGGAAGAGGGGTAAGGCAGGGTTGCCCATTGTCACCGGTGCTGTTCAACGTATATGTGGAGGAAATGATTAAAGAGGCATAGGAAGAACTGGATGTAGGAATGAAAGTCGGAGGGGAATTCGTAAAATCGGCTAGGTTTGCTGATGACCAAGCATTAGTTGCTCAGTCAGCCAAGGGGTTGCAAGCATTGCTGAGTGAATTGGAGGTTCAGTGCGATAAATATGGGATGAAAATCAATATTAATAAAACAAAGGTTATGCGATTTCCCAGAAAAAAAAGGCTAAGCTAAATATTAAAATAGGTGGGGAAAAAATAGAGCAAGTAGAAGAGTTTACATATCTCGGAAGTGTTTTGGACCAAAATGGTCAAAGTAGTAGGGACGTAAGCAGAAGAATTGCGCTAAGCGAGGAGGCTTTCTCAAGGAGGAGGGAGTTGATGATGGGGACGTTGAGTAGGGATGTTAAGACAAGACGTGTAAAAACCCTGATATGGAGCGTAACTATGTATGGCGCGGAAACGTGGTCACTGAAGCAGGACGATAGACGTAGATTGGAGGCTTTTGAAATGTGGGTGTGGAGAAGAATGGAGAAGGTGAAATGGACTGAAAGGAAAACAAATGAGGAAGTACTGGGGATGGTGGGTGAGGAAAGGGGTTTGCTGGGAGATATTCTAAGGAGGCAGGAAAAATGGATGAATGACATATTGAGTGGCTGTGGGGTGTTGAAGAGGGTAATAGAGGGGAGAATGTTAGGCAAACAAGGAAAGGACAGGAACAGGATAGGGATGTTGGACAGGATGAAGGGAAGAAAGAAGTACACAGAGATGAAGAGAGACCTGATGTAGAGTAGAATGCTGGATTGGCTTTTGTTTGTAGTTATAAAATATTTATTTGATAGTTGTGTCCATCCAAAAACCTACCTTAACCGGTAGATTACCTAATAATAATCTCATTTACTCAATAAACCATCAACAGCTCACCATAATGAGGTCAATGTAAATTTTAATTATCTATTCAGAAGGGCCTGTCTGGAAGCTGATTGATAAAATTTCCTAACATTATTCTTTTGGCTGTGATTGGAAACAAAAATGCTAGAAAAATAAGTCTCAATGGAACTGGGTTGAATAACCAGCCAGTTGCATGCCATGGCATCACACAGAGAGGAAAAACATGAAACTTACATTTCAATGGCCCTCTCATACTTGTTGAACTTGAGGGGAACAGCTTCAAGATTTCTTCGCTCCTTCATTAACTTAATCAGCTCATTCCTCCACACCTGGCTTGCTCTCACACCCTTACCAACATGCTTCAATGACACATCCCCGCCATCATCCAGATTATCCTCCAGGTAAATACTTGTATCTGACCCCAAAGTAGATTCTGCAAACCTTCAGAAAAAAGTACACAACACAATTACTCCTTTGCATGACATCTAAGAGAGCATATTATAGATGCTATGAATGCCATACATCAAAACTAGCAAATAAAAACTGAGAACCAACATTGAACCAAATTTCATTTTTATATTATTTGAAATACTTTAAATCGGCCTAGAGTCTCATCTCCTTTCTCCACCCATGTGGAAGAGTCTGTGCAAAATCAAAGAGATGACACCACCCAGTGTGCATGGAATTTTTTTCTCGGCTGGTGGTATCTCTTGAAGGAAGGAACACCAAGGCCAGGTTGGTCTATTGCTTTATGCAGCTATTGTCAACCAACTATCCAATTAATAGATATCCCTGGGAGTCAATTTGTTTCTAGAACTGTTCTCAGCAACTTGGTGGAATAACTGTAGTACTTCAGAATCTGCCAGGACTTCTACTGTTCCCAGTGGTTAACTACCTCACAGCTAATTCAAATTTTTCAAGCAAAGGCATAGGGTGGAACTATTGGAACTGATATCACCAATCTTCGGACTGGAAATATTCCTGTATTTGTTGCTATAGGCAAGTTATCTGATTTAGTTTGAAAGTCAAAGCCTTATGTCAACCAAGATCCTGTAATAACCTGGGGAATGCAGTGCAAGAAACCCTGGATTTTTCAAAAATATCCCAGTGGTTGTCCTTCTAGTATCATCCTGCCTCCCTGTGCCATCCTGGCTGGTCATTCCTTGTGTCAAGGTCAGGATGGTATGTGGACAGGGTGATTTACCTACAAGGACAGTTGATCAAGTTCAAGGTTGAAGAGTTTGTCTCCACCACACACAAGCATGTCTCAGTGCATTTTGGCTTTTCTACACAAATAACTTATCTTACATGATTATTTTAAATAATATAAACAATAACAACTTGCTCAAAACAAGGAATTCCACCAAATGTACACAAAATATCCCATATATATATATATATTCATTCAAACAGAAATAGGTATAAGGAAAGGGGATAGGAAAACACATAATAGGCGAAGACAGGACATGTGGGGAAGGCGGTTTTTGAGCAGATCACGAAAGTAAAAATATTTCCCTATCCGGGATTTGAACCATGGACCTTCCACTTTCCGGGCGGATGCTCTACCAGTTGAGCTAATAGGGAAACCTGATTTACCTTGAGATCTGCGATCTTATAAAGCGCCAAAGTGCTCCGATACATATTGCCCGAGAGATGGCGTTATGGAGCTGTTTCACCCACCAAAGGAGAAATAGACGGGACACAAGAAGGGGAAAGGATAGTAGAAAAGCATTCATACGATCTTATAAAGGATAGGAACAGTGCGTTTCATGGCACGCATAGCCAGAAGAAGAGACGAGCCACATTGGCCAAACACATATTCAAACTTGAAAATCCCGCCATATGGCGCACAAATATTCATTCAAACAGAAATAGGTATAAGGAAAGGGGATAGGAAAACACATAATAGGCGAAGACAGGACATGTGGGGAAGGCGGTTTTTGAGCAGATCACGAAAGTAAAAATATTTCCCTATCCGGGATTTGAACCACGGACCTTCCACTTTCCGGGCGGATGCTCTACCAGTTGAGCTAATAGGGAAA